>CM031924.1:6813593-7330665 GCA_018703695.1 Prunus fruticosa
TCTACAAAAACAACTGCTTTCCCCGATCTTGAAGAAAAAAATTACTCAAGTTTTGAATGAAGACCTGGGGACCCATTTCATTAAGAATTGCTTATGTAATAAAAAGGTTCTTCTCATACTTGATGATGTGAATGAATCAAGCCAATTAGAGAAATTTGCTAAGGAAAAGGATTGGTTTGGTAAGGGGAGTATAATCATCATTACAACTAGAGATGAACGGTTGGTTAAAAAGCATGACATGGAGAGATCATATAAGGTAGAGGGATTAGGTGATGGTGAGGCTCTTCAGCTCTTTAGTCTGAACGCCTTTAAAAAACTTGAGCCCGAGGAAGGTTTTTGGGAATTGTCTAAGTGCTTTGTAAATTATGCTAGAGGCCTTCCAATAGCTCTTAAAATTTTGGGATGCTCTGTGTATAAGAGAGATAGAGATGAATGGGAAAGTGAATTGGATAAGCTACATAAAATTCCTGAGTCAACAATTGTCGATTTGCTCAAAATAACTTATGATAGACTAGATGAGATGAGCCAGAATATATTTCTTGATGTTGCATTTTTTCATAAAGGGGGCAGCAAGGAAGAAGTCATAGACAGTTGTGGTAAATGTGGTCTTATTATAATAAATCATCTCGTTGAGAAATCGCTCTTAACTATTGATATTTCAAACAACATTGTTGAGATGCATGATTTGATACAAGAAATGGCATTTGAAATTGTTCGTCGAGAGTCTCCTAAAGAGCCTGGTGGACGCAGTCGATTGTACCATTGTGATGACATCATTCATGTATTGAAAAACAATTCGGTAAGAAGTACATGTAGAAAATACCAATTTTTTGGTTTTTTTTGTTTTTTTTGTTTTGTTTTTTTGTTTTTTGTTTTCAGAAATATGATTTCTTTTTAACTCAGTATTAGACTTATGTGGAATTAACTTTTCCTTTACTATTCTTTGTCACAGGCAACTAACAAAATTCAATGCATCGCCTTAAGTATGACAAAACTTGAAAAGGCAAATTGGAATTGTGAAGCATTCTCTAAGATGATTAATTTGAAATTTCTTGAAGTTCATAATGTGATCATTTCCTCAATCCCTAGAATTCTTCCTAATTCCCTAAGAATTATGAAATGGCATTGGTATTCTTCCAAATATCTCCCATCAAATTTTCAACCAAATAACCTTCTGTCACTTGAGATGCAGGGCAGCCAACTAGTTCAGATGTGGGATGAAAGAATTGTAAGATTACTGACCATATGCTATATTACGAATCTTTTGAAGAAAAAAAAACTAAAAGTTTTAAGTTTTTTGGTTGCTAATTATATATTCTACTATTTTTCATGTCATATTGTACAGGACTTGCCCAATTTGAAATACATGGACCTTAGTGGATCTCTGAACTTGGTAACAACCCCAAATTTCACTGGCATTCCAAAACTCAAGGTGTTGAATCTTGCAGGGTGTGAGAATTTAGTTGAGATTCACCCGTCCACTGCATTTCTCAAATGGCTTACAGATTTAATTCTAAATGGATGCAAAGGTGTCAAGAGTCTTCCAAGGGAGGTAGAATTGGATTCTCTTACATATTTCAGTGTTTCAGGTTGCTCAAAACTGAAAAAGATTCCAGAATTTTCAGGACAAATGGAAAATTTGTCAACGCTTAATTTGAGTGGGACGCCCATTGAGAAATTACCTTCATCAATTGGACGTCTTGTTGGCCTTACTTTTCTGGATGTTAGCTATTGTAAAAATCTCTTGGGTCTTCCTAGCTCAATTTGTAATTTGAATACTCTTAAGCAGCTCTATGCGGATGGATGCTCATACAGTGAAAAATGCCAAGAAAGCTCGCAGGAGATGGGCCATTTAGTGATCTCTAAGCCTAATTATTCAAAGTCATGCTCCGTTGGAATTTTGCGCTACTATCCGTTGAAATGTAGATCAGAGCCTAATAAATCAAGGTTTTGGTGGGACCTCCAAAGAAAGGCTTTTGTGTTGGGTTCGCTACATGGTTTATGGTCTTTGAAGGAATTGGATCTGAATGATTGCGGGCTTTGTGATATTCCAGATGATATTGGCTGCTTGTCCTCTTTAGAAAAATTAAACCTCAGTAGAAATAATTTTGTTAGCCTTCCAGCAAGCATCGGATGTCTTTCTAAGCTTAGGAAATTTTGGGTGAATGGGTGCCAAAGGCTTCAACAATTGCCCCATCTCCGCTTTGGATTGGTTGAGAATGAATTCTTCTCCTCTATTCACATATACACAGACGATTGCACTTCCTTAAAAATGTTGCCAAAGTGGAGCATAAAAAACGGAAGACGTTTTGTTATGTTGGGTTGTGTGAATTGCTTTGGATTGGTTGAGAATGCTCTGGATTGCAACAGTATAATACTTGGAATGCTCTGGAATTCTTGGGGATTCCATCAGGTTCTCTCTCTGTCTCTCTCTCTATTTGTTTGCTATAATAATAATAAATAACCAAGTTACTAACCTATACGTGGTACAGATACGTCGTAAGCGCGCTTTCCAAATTGTAACACCTGGAAGTAGAATTCCAGAGTGGTTCAATAATCAAAGTGAAGGAGATTCCATAATTGTGGAGCTACCTCCCTGTACCACTCCGATTTGGATTGCTTTATGTGCTGTCTTTGAAGAAGGTGCCCCTGTGAATCACCCAAATCCACCTCATGACCTTTCTACCATTTTTCGAATTGAATGTCGCCCAGGAGAAGGTGCCCGTCTGCATGGTGTTTCAATTGATAAAGGTCATCTTGTGTCACCTCACCTTTGGGTATTTTGTGTACATCATTATGTTGAAGACAAAGAATGCAGTCAGATGAAGATTTCATTCCAAACTTTTTATTATAATGGGTCCGAAGCCAGAACATATTGCTCTGGTATAAAGAAGTGTGGGTTCCGTTTGGTGCACAAGCAAGACTTGGAAGGACTCAACCAAATCATGATGATGAACCACTCCATCAACATCAGCACAAAAGCTACTTCTCCTCACAATTCAGCTGATGCAAGTGCAAGCTCTCACCAAAAATCTCTCTGCCGCAAAAGCTATGCTCTTTCCAACATCAGCACAAAAGCTACTTCTCCACACAATTCAGCAGATGCAAGTGCAAGCTCTCACCAAAAATCTCTGTGCCCCAAAAGCTATGCTCTTTCCAAATGGTTTTTAACAAAACTTGTAAAGATTTTCTCCCTCTTTTTGACAACTGCAGTTTTTATCAAATCTTTCAACAATAGCGAACAATGGGGATGCATAGGACTTTTGATTTGGAGGGTAACCACTTTGATTTCCTACTTTGGCCTTGCACCCTCTTATTTTTCGCTATTGTTGAAAAGTTTAATAAAAACTGTTATTCTTAAAAGAGCAGCTATATTTTTGCAACTTTCGTTAAAAACGCCGCCTCCTCAAATGTTTGCACATAAATACTTGAAAGGCTAATGACGGTCTTCTCACAATTGATATTAGTAAGTTCCCATCACTATCTTTTCTAGCCATGTATTTGCCAATAGATTCATCACTTATTGTTTCTCTCTCTCTCTCTCTCTCTCTCTCTCTCTCATGTACTTTTGTTATCTTATGTTGTGTGCAGGATGGAATAAGCCAACAAGAATTTTCAATCAGAAGCTTAGCATTGAGAATCAGCATTGAGAATTGATCGTATCTGCAACCGATCAATTGCTTTGTCAGGATTCTAAATTTGTCTGCTTTACTTCATCTCCTTGAGAGTTTGTGCAATCCCTTCAATTATGCAGTCTTCTCATATATTTGCATATCTAGTTTTAAATTACCTTATGTAACAGAATGGAATTCTGAGAGGTTCATTAAACCGTCGTATAAATGAGGGTCATCTGAGACAACAATTTTTCACCGTGGTCAGTATGTTGAGTAGAATTGGGCAGTGCTAGTTGTATCTTGAAATAAATAAGCTATAATAACTTTTTTTTATTAAAACATTTGGAGAACTGGACTAGATTTATGAGGTGCCACATGATTTATGACTAAGTAGTAGGTGTCAATCTAGTCAGAATGTATGCACTCACATTTCCACGAAAGCAAAGGATGGCATTTTTCACACTAGGGAAATCATTCTGGAGCTATAAGAAGACTGACATTACTACATATGCTATAGTGTATATTAAAGCCACAACAAATTAAGATGTATTGTTAGCAATAGATACGTTCTTAAAAAGGAACAACCAGGCTAAACGGCAATCTGCAACAAACACAACCCCATTTAAGGCATCAAGTAGTAGAAACATATTCCACAATACCACTATATATACAGGAAAAAAAAATTGAAAAATAATGTAACTATTTATAAACCAATTAATTTAACGTCCGGATGCATTTTATATCATGCATCGGTTGATAATCACCCATTTATCAATCTAATGTTTTGAATCTTAAAGTTGCAACAAGATGATCTTAGGAATGTTGTTTACGAGGTTTGGTATTTCAGACCCAATTTAAGTTTGTTGCTAATCAATTTATCTTTCAGTGCAGCTTGTCGCCAATTACAGTTATGACGACGTCCAGATGAGCGTCACTTGCTTCATCATCAAAATTCAGCTGATACTGAATCAAATTCTTTTTAACAAAATTTGAGAAACAAAAAGGCCTTACAAGGGAAAGCATCAATGGCGCCTTTCACCAACCATACTTTTTCAGCCAATCTCCGGTTCTCTTCCTCATCCAAGTAAAAACTATTACCAATAGAGCAATGATCCAAGGAGGAAAATTCAAGCCAGAAATGTTCAATTTTTGGACCCACTGTGGAGGATCTCTCAAAACCAAGGTTATCAAGATGATTATAACAGCTACTCCAAGCAAGATTTTTGTCACTGGTTGGATAAAGGAATCCCGCATTTAGAGAAGAATTAAGTAGGAAAACTAGCACCAAAAGACATATCACATGTCACTGCAACATTCTGCTGTCTGCAACATAATGCATATCAAAGAATCTTGTGGCAAATAAATTGTAAACAGTCCACCTAGTGAGCATTCCTTTACATGGGAGAAAATCAAATTATTTGCCTTTTACAAGGAAATGCGAAAGTTGAAAGGCAAAAGATACAGGAGATCCTGACAGACTGCTCATGAAATAGACAAAAAAACACATAAGAAAGTATGTGGTGCTGTGCTAATAGTAACAGTTTCTGACCATAAAAACGAAAAACGGGGCGAAGTACCCACCGTAACAATGCTGTGAAATCCCTTTTTTTTTTTTTTAAATTAATGAATATGCAGTTGTAAAACTCAATGTCTATGATATAAATGATCAAAACCTATAAGATGAATCCTGCAGATTCTTTACGGGAACTTATGCCATTTTGACTTTTAGGAAAGTGGTCCTGTTTTTGTCAGACGAACGCCAAGAAACCCCAAACTGTAGGAACCCATTTTGGACTGTCTCACTACAAGTTACTGCTTCAACTTTCGAAATGAAATTTATGTATCTAGTTTTGACTTGTGAGAAACAACTTCATGGAATCTTTAAATTAACTTTTGGGTAAGAGTTACTTTTGTGGTCTTGAGCTACTATCTTTGCTTCTTCCTTTAGCTTTTGTTTTCTTGTGTCCCAAATATGTGGATTTTCATGTTTGTTATACAATATTTGAGTTTAATTCAGCAAATCTTCAGTTCAAATGCATCTCCCTTTCTCTCAGCTGTTTCTCATGCTTGTTCATCTTCGCCTCTAATCTCTTCTCTTCAGTATCTCTGGATTTCCTATGCAAATATCCAAAATTACTTCAAATTTTGGTTATTTCTTTTGGGTCTTTCCATTAAATTTTCTTTTATATTTCTAAGCTGAAATAGGCATACATAACCCTTTATATCTCAACCAAAACCTCAGGCTGTTATTGTACGTTATCATGTGTGCAAAGAGAATTTGAATTTCAAGCGTCCTCTTTAGATTAAATACAGCTATTAGGTTATTATTTACCTAACCAAATTGGAGGACAATATTTTGTGCCTCTTTTTTTCGGTACAAGTGATATTGAGGGAGTGGAAAACGAACCTAAAACCTCTCGTGTATGGATAAATGCTCTTAACCAACTGAATGTCATTACTTAATACCTTATACTGGAGAAATTTAATATGACTAATGGCTTGATTAAGGGACGGAGTCTTATTTTGAAAGATCAAATTATTACTTTGATGCCAAATTTTCCAACAAATGAAAAAGAATTCTTCAAGAAAAATGCTGTGAAATCATACTGTTTAGGAATATGTGGTTGTAAAACTCAGTGTCTATCATATAAATGATCAAAACCTATAAGATGAATCCGGCAAGTACTTTAGGTGAACTCAATAGTCAAAATCATATCCATGCTTAGGCTGCAAACACAATGTCGTGTAAACAAAACAACAGAAAATAAGCATGGAAATTGATGGCTCAAATTCAACGAAGTAAATTGCTATAATATATCTTGCTTTAGAGGTTCAGATTGTATGGAGGACCCCTATTGCTAATTGAGACTGACCTGCAGCCTAGTTCATTTATTTCATATAGTTGGAATATCATGGCTGCAAACCATGAAAATATAAATTGCCTTAACAAAGCATTCTCAATATGAAAAATTCTGCATTAAGTGTCAAAGCATTAAGTGTCAAACACTTCTCTATCTATTCTATCTCACAATCAAATTCAGTGTCTCTTATGACCACATTAAAGTTACATTTCTTTCTACCCAATGCAACCAAATTTTCTCGGCAACCAGAGAGAAACTTACTTAGATAAATTTCACAAATTGGGTTTTCATAAAAAAAAAAATTAAAAAGATATAGAAATGAAGTACCTTGGGCTCTCCGTCAATGTGAACCGTAGATCCATCTTTATAAGCCAGCATAGACCTGCCGTTCCTGGGGTTAAACCGGATCGGAACACCGCGACCGGATCCGGTATTGAAAGCGTAAAGCGATTTGAAGCCGTACTTGTCGAGAATGTCTCGGACCTCCAACTGGTTCTGGTCCCAACCCCCGACCCCCGAGGCTCGTCCTGAACGTGTCGATCGGGCTTTGCCTCGCCGATACAAGTAGACCTCCACTTCTGGACCTTCGTCCTCGCGGTTTTCGGATTTTCCGGGATAACCTGTCGGATTTCGGGTCCAATTCCTCGATTTCACCGACTCTGTTGGTATCTTCTTTGTCGTCCATCTTTGTTTCTGGGTTTTGATTTCCTTTCTGTGAATATGGATCCGAGTTTTGTGTTGTGCTATTTATAGATTTTGTGCTTGGAGACGAAGATCGGAGGCCCCGCGAAGCATAAAGGGGTGAACGCGCACAACAATATCCAGAGCAGGCGGTTCGCTTCGGTGCTGATTGGAAATAAGCGGCTTTACCACCAAAATACTCTATTTCGCTTTTGTGATTTTTTTAGTAGAAGTTTTTGTGATATTTAATACTCGTAATTAAAATAAGCTGTACAAACACCTAGAAAAATTACAAAAACTAAAAAGATTTTGTTAAAGGACTCTTGAGCGTGATTGAAAAAGGCCTCTTGTGTAGTGAAGAAGCTAGTTTTGTTAAAACAAAAACAATCTTTTTTATCTTGCTTTATGTCTTTCCGTTTTTTTGTTTTTTGTATTTTGCAATCATTAATCATTTATCAATATTGTAGATTACAAGATATTTTATTAAAATGACGAAATTATGTTGATAGTACCGGCATATGTATGAATTGTCATTCTTTCTAGTTCGATTACAAAAGATTTTAGTCGTTATAATTGTCCGATATATAAATATTATTTTGTTTCTCTATGCATAAGGTATTAATCAATGTACAAGACATACACAAAATTCAAGTACCCAAAATTCCAGACAATCTAGTTATCATACTGCTCATGCTAAATGGATATTTTCCAGTAAGGAAACTCAAGTAGACATGTTACTGCTCAGTTTTTGGCAATTCAGGATGGCACTTCCCCATTTCAGTTATTAGTGTTACACTTCCAATTGCTAAAAAAAAAATTTAAGAACCATAGCATTTCGCGTTTCATTGGTAAATCTACTTTATTCTCTCTCAACTAATAATGTAAACCATTAATAGGGTTAAAAGATAAACCATTTGAAGTTCAGATGCGGCATGGATTCTTTCTACCACTATGTTAGTTAATAAGTTAATTATGTCGGTCTTAATTTACTCTTTTTTATTCTTTGTTTTTTTAATTATAATAATGTCCATGTGAATATAAATATGAATTTCCTATAAGTTATCTTCTTCTTTATTGTATTTGAGCGGTGTTTTTGTCAAAATAACTTCTACTGAAGCATGCGACCCAATGCTCTGATCAAAGTTTCTCTTTTTGCAAATTGTAATGTCCCTGGGATATGGGACGTTTCATCATGTTTGTTTTCTTGCTTGCTCGCTCTATCCAATATTGAAATTTCAATTGCATCGAGTCTTAAATTGTGTCATTTTCAGTTCACTCTCTTTTCTTTTTTGTGGAGGGGAGGTTTCTCACACATGCATTGTTAATATAACAATACAACATAGGGGTTGGAACCTGACACCATTCGTAGGCCAGTTACAGAAGACGTGGGTTAGGTCAATTGCCGAAGGCAGCGGATCCATCTATGTTACAGAGTTTATGGGACACGGGACATGGTTTTTTCATCTTGCTATCAACTGTTAAGTCAAAAGTTATGTAGCTTTAGTTTTCTTGGGTTCTAGCAAGCTAAATATTTTGTATTATGCAATAAAATCACAATTTGCAATAATATATACCTTTTCCCACTGGTTTGACAAACCTCAGAAACAAATTCTCTTTAAACTCAAAAGTTAGTCAAATAGAGAGAAGAAGAGACCATAACATAAACTACAAGAAATTATGCAGACTATAAGGTAAGCTATAATCTCCTCAACCATAACAACTGAGGAACCCATATCATAAATACAGATTAAAAATCTGCAGCAAGAAAGTGCAAAAAACAATAATGTCACAACATATGATCTATCTTTTATTGGAACAACACAGATAGTATGGCAATGATAGGTTGAGACTATACCTTTATTGGAGCAAGCAGAGTCTTAAATTGAAAGATAATAGATGGCAAAATCTGAAAACCAAACACTCTCTATCAGATAAAAAAAGATGATTTAACTTCTGTTTTTTGGGTAGAAATCTACACTATGCCAAATTTCACTTTTAGCAACACTGCATAGGCATCGGTAAATATGAAATTGATGCTATTAGTAAATTAGGCATCGATTTTATAAATAACGATACTAAACATATATAAAGACATCAACACAAATTTTTGTTTTTCTATGACGATGCCTTTATTCCCCTTTAGCATCATTTACATAACCACATATGCCTAAAGTGATTGGTTTTTATTTTATTTTTAAGAGGGACATTTTTTGATAACATCCCTCTGATGCCTAAAGTCGAGTCAACCCTAATCCCAAATTTTCACGTTCTCCCTCCAAACTCGCTGCCCGAAACTTCATCTCCCTCTCAAACTCTAGCCCCAATTACTTCCAGCTCCCTCTCAATTTTTTCACTCCCTCTCAAACTGTCACCCTAAAACTTCATCTCTTGAAAAATTCTCTCCTCGCCCTCTCATTTTTTTCAGTCCCTCTGAAACTCTCTCTTTCTTCTCTCTCCTCCGTCACTGCCCCATTTTGCTAAAACCATCAGATGCCCAACTCTTACGATTCACAGCGAGATCCTCCAATCGGTGTTGTTCCGGAACGACGGTGTCGTACGAGCAAGCATTGAAACTTGGGGACTGCCGAGAGAGGCGACGATCCGACGCGAGGCCTTGGAGCGGACGATGGAGGGTACCTTGGTGGCCAGAATCAATAGGCGCCATGACCAGAGCTCCAATTGTTAGGTTTGGATCTGCCGTTAGGGCTGCACAGCTCATGTTATTCGTCGAGGACCCTCTCAACTTCAATACTCTTGCTGCCATTTTCAACAGGTTAATTTTCTCTGTTTGATTTTAATTTCTTAGAAGAAACCCTAGATTTTCAAGCCAAAACCTTTTTATTGTAGCATGGATTGTAATTTTATATAATTGAGGAACAAAAAGAGGACCTATCAACCAATTTAATGAAGATTTTGTCACAACTGTATGCTGTTGATGGGCATTTGTTTATTTGTTTTGAATTATTCTGTTTTCTCTTCTTATTCTTCTGTTGTTTACTCAATCTGCGTAGTTTCATGTAAAATATTGATAAGTTGTATATGTGATAAATGGGAGGTTCACTGCTTAGGTCTAGTAGATTTGCAAAGCTTCTAAAGATTCAATGCCAAATAGGAGGCAGGAATCTATACATCAGGTTTGCTTGCAGGCATCTGGAGATGCCATGGCATATAAAAAGAAAGTCAAAAAGATGTAGTTTGTGTTTTTGTTAATTTCTTTTCGCTGTTAAATTTTGAATTGTGAAGGGGTGGCCAGTCACATAACATATGTTTCTAGATTGGGGGACTGCTTTTGAAGGAAGCACTGATGAGGCAGAGTTGTTTCTGGTAGAGGAAAATAGTTGGGAGAGGTAAAAACCAGATTGGTAGCCTAGAGGCTCATAGGTATGCCTCATTCTTAGCACAAAGTGAAGGTCTTCTGGTATTGATATACATATTGTGCATGCCCTTGTGTTATTGTGAATTTGCAGCATTAAAGCAAATATTAATGGGAAAAGAAAATATATAAATCTCACAATCTTGCAGCAATTGTCTGGTAAAATAAATTAACTGTTAAAAAAAAATACACCAAAAATGATGAGGCCAATAATTGAAGTAGTAAATGGTTCTGTTTCTACCTGAATGCCTGACTCGAACTGATTCAGTCCATTCAGGAGGAAGCTGCATAAAAAAGGAAGGTTACTATCAGTCATTAATATGTGCTAGCTAAGCACAAACTTGTGCTAATCCAGCTTGTCTACTTTGAAAATATATAGGTGAAAGGGAGAAAAAAGACTGGCTTTTATTACATACAGCATCAAAAGAACTTTTCCAGTAGTTGGAGATGTTTGGTTCAGGTTTCTTTTCTTTTTTCTTTCCTTCTCTTTTGTTGTAAATTTTCCTTTTCTGCTCTGTGGTGGTAGAAACTAAGAATGAATGGAGAATTTGAATGTTAAGTTCGGAAATAGGAGATGATATCCTCACTTGCTACAACTTGGTATTTTTTTTTTCCCAATTAACGATGGCCAATTGATGTGGTGGAATATGATGTGGTAAATTTTTAATTTTTAATTATTTGGGATGTTGTTCTTAGCTAAACAGAAATGTTATTCTTGTTTTGGTTGAGAGAAGGGTTCTGTTGTTTAAGGAGTTAGGTCATTGTTTATGAACAAGAAATGTCTAAATCAGAATTTTGGTGTAGCCAAAGAGAAAATTAAATTTTTTTATTATTGTTATTGGGTTTTCATGCTACGAATGTCATTGTAGGAATAGTTCTTTTGACTCTGGAATATTTGCAGCTTGAAGGAACAGAAACTTCTATGAACTTGGATGTGCTTTGCTTGTTTTCACAAGGAACATGGAGTGACTACAAGAGTGAGCGTGCAAAACTTGCTTCATCTTTTGGTCCATTTTCTCATTAGTGAATCTCTATTGATTGCTTTGGCCTTCTTGCACCAACTCGATTAATGTTTCTTTTCTGCTTCTATGTCTGATATAATGTCTTAAGAAATCATTTGTTAACTGTTGACCATTTTAAAAGGGAACACAGCTATAATTTTATGCACCATTGCCTCTGTCATCAACTCCGTAACATTATTAAGTCCATGGTTCTCTTTTCTTATTTATTTATTTTCCTTATGGTTAATTTTTTTAATTTATTTTAGAGAACTATTTCCCTTAAATTTCTCTGAGTTTTTGTAAAAAAAAATTATGTAAGCTTTTCTATGGCTTATTGTGATGGAATTTAAGAAACTGAAACATAGTTCAATTGTAGGTGATGCCAGTCATCTTCTCCAATTGGTCCCTGATCAAGTCCTAAAGCGGAAACAGGCTCACTGTTCTTACACTAGCTGAGACAAACAAGGCATGATTCAAATGCGTAATCCTCTTATTTTTCAAAAGTTGTTGGTGATTTACATCTCTGAATGTGTAGTAATGGTTAAGGCTATATGGTTTCAATGTGATTATGTGGAGTGTGTCACTTCTGGTACTTTATGTTCTCCATGCTTAACAAATGTCATCCTAAATAAAAAATGAAAGGATATAGTGAAAAATGCATCACTTTTGGACAAGTCCTTTGGACATAAATTTGTCTTACTTGCACTTGGAGCAAATTGAGTGCAGTTACCAATACCACCACTGCTTAAAATTGAATTCTTATTGTAATAGGTTATGGTGCCTGCTAAAATTATTGGAGGTTTGAGCTTTATTGCTGCCTTGGCTTTAAATTATTGGATTTTTTTTTCTCTTTGTTTTCGCTTTCCTCTTTCTTCTCTTTGGTTTCTGCTCATTCCCTTTAGGTATTCAATCTTGTGAAAAGAGGTCCAGGTTTGCTGGGGAGAGACCCCAGACCTGGACAACTTGGGAGTATGATACACACACTGTCAAACTGGTATCATCTCTGATTTTGATGGCATTGGTGTAGTTTCTCTACCTCTCTTGGCATGTGCATTATGATCTCAAAACATTAATGTTTTTCCCTGATTGCGTGAAAGTTTCATGACTGTGATGGTCGCATGTCTAATGAAGTAATGTGTTCTGATTTTTTGTTGCTGAGTTCATGATTTATGAAGTTTCTTCTCTAGATAAAAAAAACTAATAGAATTGACTCTTATGCTGAGGTCTGGTTGCATATGGTTCACCATTGACTCTTATCTTACTCTTAACAGAAAAATTGATTCTTGCTTACTCTCTACCCCATCACATGATCATTTAATTCCTAGTTGAAACATGAAGTGGGATCCATTTAATGACTTGCTGTCATCTAATTAGTTTGGTTGACAAATTAGATTTTCTTGTTCACCAATATGATTTGGTAAATTTGCATATTGGTAAATTTGAAATGACAACATATCTTATGCAAATTTAGTACCTTGCACTTTTTAAGTTTATGTTTATATTTCTGCTGTTTGTGTTTACAATTTACATGCTTTTTTTCTTTTTCTTTTTTCCAGTATAAAGCTAGAAGGAAGGACACATACACCCAAATGGAATTGGATGAGGTGCGAGAAGAATTGGCAACTCATGTCCTAGAATGGCTTTTTGATTGAGCTAAACATTCCTTCATTTTACATGTCTTTCTAGCTAGTATTTTGCTTATGCATAGACAAGTATGGATAATTTGTGGTGTAGCGCTGGTAAAATTGTGATTTGGATGTGATAAGTATGGATCATTCAAGTATTTTGCGCATATATGTATAGACAATTATGGATATATTTGTTTTTTTTAATGAGCAATGGGAACACAACATGATTTGGAAATGAGGCTTTTCTTAAATACTAACACAGTAACTAAGTAAAGTGTGATGTGAAACAAGCTAAATACCTACCCTTTGCTTACATAAGTGATGCTTACTGTTTATAACAACTTCATTTTTCCAGAAATAATTGAAGTTGAAAGATAAAAACAACAACCAGACATCTATTATCACTGATGCCTAAAACGAGAAGTAGCATCAGCATTTATGTAACCACTAGCACTATTGGAGGTTTTTTACATCTACAAAATAAAAAAAGCGATGATGTATAACACAATTCACAACACAATTATTTGTTTCTACGATGTTGTAATTGATAATATGCATCAGCATAGTAGATGTCACTTATGCTGTTAGATCTCTTTAGCCTCATCCATTTTGAAACTCCTAATGCCTGTTTTCGGGTTTAGGCGTCAGAAGTCAACCTTTTTTTGGCACTCGAAAATCATTTACGCATCGGAGTTTACCAAATATCCGATGTAGTAAGTGACAAACAGCGACGGAGAATATCCGTTGCCTATTACATGGTAATAGGCAACAGGCTTGAATACCACGGTATTTATGTGTAATAGGCAACGGATTTTATCCGTTGCTAAAGCCCTTTTGTGGCATAGTGCTAGTTTCAAAAAGAAACCAGAAGAGATCATATAACAAAAGAGAAAGTAGAGACAAAGAATACACCGTCAGAGAAATAGAATACAAACAGAAAGTAGAATATAAATAGAGCCCGAACAAACCCATTAGATAAACAATCAGATAACAAAAAGAAAGTAGATAACAAAAAGAAAGTAGAGATAGATCGATCAAACCCATTAAATTGAATACCCATCAATAATATCAACCAAAAAATAAAAAAAAATTGCAACTAGATTGAAAGCTCACCTCCGAAACTTGGATGGATGGCCTTCTTCTCCCACTCTTGTTAGAAAACTAATATAAGATGTATCTGTTGGTGCGCAGCAAAAACAATTTCCCCCGCTCTTGAGATTTGCAGAATTCCACCAATTATGATAGGATTTAAACTCGGGAATTTGGATTGGGAAATCCCTCCATATTTCCCACAACTGATTTGCCAAATCCCTAGTAGATTTTGCCAAACGCATGGATTTCCCTTTTCCATCGGTGAAATCCCGATTTTTTTTCAAATCCTGTCTTTTTTTCCTTTTGCCAAACACACGGTAAGGGTTTGAGCTATGGGTGAGAGGGAAAAGAGACCTTGGGGAGATAATAGAGTAAGGATGTTTCTTTGTAAATCAAAGGTGTAACTTATTCTTTTATTAGTGAATTTTCTCAAGGGAATCACCAAGATGACGTAGGCATAACCGAACTCTTATAAAATTTAAGTGTTCTTTGTGTGCTTGCTTATTTTTCTGAGTGTGTGAGTGTTTAATTCATCCTTGTGAGTTGTGAGGGTTTGTTATGTAGTCCATTGAGAACAAGATCAAAGGGAGTTTCCGCACAACATGATATTGGTGGCGGGGAAATTGAATGTAAGACCTCTGGTGTAGGGATAATGTTCTTAACCAGCTATAAGGTCATTATTTAATAGATTGTACTGAGAAGAAGTTTAATATGACTAATAGCTTGATTAAGGCCCCGAGTGTTATTTCGAAAGATCAAATTATTACTATGATGCCAAATTTTCCAACATATGGTAAAGAATCCTTTAAGAAAAGAAGGTGAAACCTGATGCCATTGGGACATGATCCTCTACAATAAAGTTATGACAGAAGGATAACATTGTAAATTTACCAAAAGGTTTGACAAAAAAATAAAATTTGCTGAAAGGGAAAATCCTTGATGCTTTAAAATGTCGACATTATTGATTGATCGATTTACCAAGAAAGCAACTATTGAAATAATTGGCCTGACAAAAGCAAAAGAAACCGTGTGCTCTCACTACGGTAACTACACGGTTTCCAACTTTACTCTCTCCTCTCTCTCTCTGCTCGCTACTTACTTATCTCTCTCTCTGTGTATCTCTTGACTGAGGCTGTTAGCTTTGCTTTTTGTTGTTGGATTCTTGGCTGACCTTGAGAAGTACTTTTTCTTTGTGAGTTTCTAGTTGGCTTGCTGGTCTTGTGCTTGTTGTCTTACCAATTCTATCTGGCTTTGTAATTTTTCTTTTGGTGTTCAGGTAACATTAAGCTAAAGCTGCTGCCGTACTTTGTCTCCATTTCCATAATTTCTTTGTTCAGGTAACATTAAGATAAAGCATTTGCAGTTTTTAGTTGAGATGGCATCATATTTTTGTTTCAAATGTTGAAATTGGTGCATAGCATGAGTTTATGTTGAATTTCTCTGTTTCTCTCTGCTGAATTGGAAGTACAAAGTAATATTCTCTTGTTTGCTAAGATGTACCATACTTTGAAAGTATGACGACATAGCATATAATATGGTCCAAATTGACATGTTTGCTGAGTTGTTGTTTCCTTTTCTTTTGCTCTGAAACGTGTTTTGCTGCTTATATGCCTTCAACGCCCGTATTTTTTCTCTGGTTCATTAAATCTTCGTTTACCAAAAAAAAAAAACCTCTTCAAAGTTCAATCCTTTTCATTTTTCAAGCCATTTATGATCATCTTTGCATTTATTCAGTGGAGTGTCTGGATTTTTGTATATTTATTAGGGAACTTCTTGTTTCATTGAGTAGTCTTTGCAGCAGCAGCAGCAGCAGATTGCCAATGGCGTTGAGCACCCAAAGAACCTCTGCCTTTCTTCCTTCAGCTGATCAGTCGGCTCCTCGTCAATGGAACCATGATGTGTTTTTGAGTTTCAGGGGTGTAGACACTAGAAACAGCTTTGTCTCCCATTTATACCACGAATTGCAGCGCATGGGCATTAAAACATTCAAGGATGATCCAAAGCTTGAAAGAGGGACAACTATTTCTTCATAGCTCTTCAATGCAATCCAAGAATCAAGGCTTGCAATCGTTGTTCTCTCGCAAAACTATGCTTCTTCTTCCTGGTGCTTGGAGGAACTTACAAAGATTCTCCAATGCATGAAATCCAAAGGCACAGTTCTGCCAGTGTTTTATAATGTGGATCCCTCTGAGGTACGAAAACAAAGCGGAAGTTTTGCAGGCGCGTTCGTTGAGCATGAGAAAAGGTTTAGGGAAGACATAGAAAAGGTGATGCGCTGGAGAGCTGCTTTAACAGAAGTTGCCAATTTATCTGGGTTGGATTCAAAGAATGAGTAAGCATGAATTAGCAACTTCTCCATATGTCTTAATAAGACCCATACTTGGGTTTTTTGTAAGCCAATTTTCACTTTGTTGTACCTTTAGACCTTGTTATATCTATGGCTTATACTTTTGACTTAATCATTGTTCTTCCTTGTAGGTGTGAAAGAAAGCTCATTGAAAAGATTGTTGAATGGGTGTGGAGCAAAGTGCATCGCACATACAAATTGTTAGATTCCACAGAGTTAGTGGGAATTAAGTTTTGCTTTTAGCTCCTTCAGATGATGTTCGTTTTATAGGGATATGGGGGATGGGCGGCATTGGCAAGACAAGCATTGCTAAGCTAGTTTATGAGAGCATTTCTATTCATTTTGAAGTTAGCTGCTTTCTTGCTAATGTTAGAGAGGTTTCTGAACGTGGTCATCTTGTTGATCTACAAAGACAGCTTCTTTTCCCGATCTTGAAGGAGCAAATTATTCGAGTTTGGGATGAACAGTGGGGTACCTATTTCATTAAGAATTGCTTATGTAATAAAAAGGTTCTTCTCATTCTTGATGATGTGAATGAATCAAGCCAACTAGAGAAATTGGTTGGAGAAAAGGATTGGTTTGGTAAGGGGAGTAGAATCATCATTACAACTAGAGATGAACGGTTGCTAGTTAAGCATGATATGCAGATATCATACAAGGTAGAGGGATTAGGTGATGATGAGGCTCTTGAGCTCTTTAGTCGGAACGCCTTTAAAAAAATTGAACCTGAGGAAGGTTTTCAGGAATTGTCTAAGTGATTTGTAAATTATGCTAGAGGCCTTCCATTAGCTCTTAAAATTTTGGGATGCTCTATGTATAAGAGAGATCGAGATGAATGGAAAAGTGAATTGGATAAGCTACGGAAAATTCCTGAGTCAACAATTTTTGATTTGCTCAAACTAAGTTATGATGGACTAGATGAGATGAACAAGAATATATTTCTTGATATTGCATTTTTCTATAAGGGAAAGGGCAAGGAGGAAGTAATTGAAATTCTAGATAGTTATGGCGTATGTGGTCGTATTGGGATAAATGCTCTCATTCATAAATCACTTTTAACTATCGTCCGAAACAACATTGTTGAGATGCATGATTTTATACAAGAAATGGCATTGGAAATTGTTCGTCGAGAGTATCCTGAAGAGCCTGGTGGACAAGTCGATTGTGCCATCATAATGACATTTCTCATGTATTTCTAAACAATACGGTAAGAAGTTACGTAGAAAATATTATTTTGGGTTTTTTTTGTTGAAGAAATATGATTTCTTTCTAACTCAATTTTAGACTTGAATGTGGAATTAACTTTTCCTTTACTATTCTTTATTACAGGCAACTAACAAAATTCAAGGCATCACCTTAAGGATGGCGGAACTTGAAGTGGTGGATTGGAATTGTGAAGCATTTTCTAAGATGCTTAACCTGAAATTTCTTGAATTTGATAATGTGATCATTTCTTCACACCCCACATTTCTTCCTAATTCCTTAAGAATTATGAAATGGAATTGGTATCCTTTCAAATTTTTCCCATCAGATTTTCAACCAATTTTCCTTATTAGAGTTGAGATGCGTCATAACAAACTTGTTCGGCTTTGGGATGGAAGAAAGGTGATCGGTGCATATTTACATATCATTTTGTACCCTTCTAGCTTATGATTTGGTTATGTTTTTGAGTTAAACTTGTTCTTTTAATTCTTTTTGTGTTTATCTTTCAGTTAATTGAGATTTAGGTAATAATGATGGCTTTGGATAGGAAATGATGCAATCCAAGCATGTGAAGGCCTGATTTGGATGAAGGGAAGAAGAGCTTAAAGACAAACTCATTTTTGCTACAGCCCCCTGCCAGTCCAGTTTTCGTAGGTCATATTTCAAGGTTTGTTTCAGCAACCTACACAGCTCGGATGAGGCAGCATTCTTCATGAAAGTTGTTCCAATGGGTGTGTACTATAACATATCCAAAATTCAGCTCCATTGGATAAATCTGGAGTCCGTCACCTAGCAAACACAGAGCCATGCTGAAGATGGATTTTGTCAGCGAGCAAAACGAGTTAGCAATTTGTTTCGGCATTAACTTCCTCCTCCGAGCTTGGATTGGGCCAATACTTGTGTGGTTGGATCATAGACATTCTGAACTTCACAATGGACATCTTAAAGTCTTCATTTGATTCAGCCTAGCCCAATTCGTAAGCCCTTGAAGTTGCTGGTCATGCCTGGCATTCAGGATGAGCTGGGTGGATGCTTGGTCATGGTGAGCTAGGCATGAGCTATTGTTTCTGGTTGGAAGCTTGGTCATGCTGACATGAAGATGAGCTAGGGATGCTGGTGGGATTTATTAATACAAGTGCATCAACCACTTCAGATTTATTAATACAAGTGCATCAACCAATTCAGATTTTCTAATTCAAGTGCATCAACCAATTCAGATTTTATAATACAAGTGTTGTATGCATTAGCCATTTTGAATTCAGATTTTCACTTCCCTTAGGCCTATAAATAAGGAAGTTCTCTAAGCTTGTAAACACACCCCAAGGGGGGAGCTCTCAAACACTTCTCTAGAGCTCCCTTCCCTTCTCTCCCTCAAATTCTCTTAGTTTCATTTTCTAGGTTTCAATTGTTGTAATGAAATATTTGTGCTGAAATTCTCCTTAAGTTTTTCTTTGTTCCACTTTACTTTTCATTATGTAAATTATTTTCTTTTGTTTCAAGTTTGATTAGTTTCCAAGTTTCAATTATGGTTCATGTTCTTATTCATTATGCTTATAAGTTAATATGCTAGTTTGAATGATTGATCACCATTTAGGTTTGCATGTTAGCTATCTTGGTTTGAATTAAGAGTATACACCATGCTTTAATTCGAATTGAACTATGAATAGGAAGAGTATGTATGGACATTCGACAACATGGATTAGATACATGCTTGGTTGTTTAAATTGTTCTTCTATGCTTAATGGGTTCCTAATGCTTAGTTTTAGGTTAGACAACAAATGATCAAATTAGGGAATTAGGAACACAAGGTTAGGACCAAACACCATGGCCTAATCATACATTAGCTAGAATCAATCCATTAATCTAATTGAACTTGGGAACTTATCTACTTGAGTTAGTTATTTTCTTTCTTCCTTGTTTTATTTATTTCCTTTTGTTTTAATTTATGTTTTGTGTAGGAAAACTGAGTTGGATCCTTCAATCACCAATCCCTGTGGAATCGACCTCGCACTTACATACGCTAAACTACCAACGGCTCGTGCACTTGCGAGTATCACAAGTTGAGGATGCAGTTGAATCAATTTTGGAGCAGCTGTATCTACGCAACAAGTTTTTGGCGCCGTTGCCGGGATCGGTAACATTGTTTGATTCTATTTGGTTTTCCTACTTTTTATTTATTTTTATCTTTTTTATAACTAGACAGTTTCATGTTTTAAAGTTAATGAGGTTAATTGATAAGTTGTGTTTGTAGTCCAACTGACAAGGACAATTGCCTGATAAGCAAGAGAACTGGGTTTGAGTCCCAGCTTACACAACACCCAAAAGCAAAAAGGTTCAAGTAGAATGTTGATTATTTCTAGTTTATGGTTTCATTCACTTGTTCTTAATTAATTATCTTGTTCAAGTTTACAGAAACACCATATGACTCTTGGACTGATTAGTGAATGAATGGGTAGATATTGAAGACAAACACCATGTTTAAATTCTACTTAGTTCTCTATTGTTCTTCTTGTTCTTAATGGGTTCGGAATTTGTGTTTAGACTAAACACCATAGCTAAATGCTTTTTCTGAATACTTGATTAAAACCACACACCATATGGATAATCATATTTGAGAAAGAACGAACTTCATAAACTAGTTTAATTTACTTTGTTGCTTGTTGCTTTGAAGCATGAAATTGGATGTGTGTTGATTTTCCTTTTATTTCCTAACCCTTTTAATTCCATTTCAAGTTTGTGTGTTTGTTTTAGCAATTTATGACAGCTTAATAAAAATGGAGAGAGATGGCAACCTCAATCATAAGAATGGGAAGTGTGGAGCAGTGGGAGAAGTCGCGACCTCCAAATGCATCCATACTCGACCTAATCGCTTCAAGGGGGGAGCATTTCAATCATTTCTCTTCTTTAAATTGAGTTCATTTCTTGGTTTGTTTCTTTTAGTACAACAATTTATGTCGTTTGTTTGAGTTTGTTTAGAGTACTTAGTTCATTTTCATTTATGGTTTGTTATCTTAATTTTTTTTTTCTCTTATCTTAAAAACTAAAAATTCAAAATTCAAAAATTCAAAAAGATTTTTCATATGAGCTGACTTATGGTAACTCCAGGAAGCACTTCCGTCAATACAGTGTCTAGGAGTTCTTTAGGCGACACATTCGGTGTCTAAGAAGTTTGGGTTTTAAGCGGGACCATTGTGACCCCTCCAACCTTCCCGGATCCCCTGGCTGTGTTTTCTGAGGCACTTAACTGGTCATCCGTGAGTTGCTTGTATATTCGTCCTGTTTTTAAACTAAGTTTTTTTTTTAATTTTCTTTGTTTTATTTTCTGTTTAGTCTTTGTTTTTATTTTGTTTTTGTTTTGTTAAGTTAGTTTTTGTATTTATTTTGTTCAGTCGTTGTTTTTATTTTTGTTTTTGTTTTTATGGTATGATTAGTTAGTTTATTTCTGAGTGTTAGAAACACATTTTTATTTTATTTCAAACACTGCATTAAAAACAAAAAAATAAAAAAACAAAAAACAAAAAAACATTCAAGTAAATTGAAAAAAAACAAACAAACTTCTTCTTCTTCTTCATCTTCATCATGGCTTACCTCTGTTGTCTCGTACTTGTAGAATCTCCAGCAGTTCTATATGGTCATCATTTTTCCTCTCCAGTGCTTCCACATGCTGAGTGGCACAGGAGAGCCGCTTCTGGAGGTCTGCCACCATAGCCTTCAAGGAAGCCACTTCCTCGCTCAGAGCGGCACACTCCTGTGTCCTCGCCAGGAGTCGCATGCCCAAATTGGTAGCCGAGACCCCTTGGAGCACAGTTAAATCGTGGACTCATCCACCGCCATCTTGTTAGACCTACGTGCCACATGCAGATGATCCGCTGGAGTTAGCTTACTGCCAATCAATGTTCCCAGCAGCACTGACCCTGTTCGGCATTGCCTCAGAAAGGTTCGGTATTGCCTCAGCAAAGTTTGAGGCAGTGCCGTGATGATATGAAGAGTTTGGGAAGACAGAGGTTGGAGAAGCCCTTATCTGGGCATTTGGTGGTGCAAGGGATAACTCAAGATTGAGATCATCAAGGTGAGTGCATGAGGATGCCATTTGTTTTGCTTCTGAATTTTTTGATGTTTTTCCTTGAGTTTGCAGGAAGAAATGCTGGGTATCATCCGCTTGCAGAGGTGTGGTTTAAATAGGGCATATGCTGATGAGAGAGAGCCAACACCATTTCGGATTTCCCGGGAGGCTCGACCTAATCGCTTCAAGGGGGAGCACATTAACTTTCACTTTACTTTACTTTTTTTTCCGTGTTTTCTGGTGTTCTATGTTTTTGCCCGTTACTTTCATTTTCTAGTGCTTTGTGTTTCTGCCTTTTCCTTTCGGCTATCTTTGTTTTATTTTAGTTAGGGAACTGTGTTTTCTTTCCGTTTGTCGTCTTTGGTTTATTTTAGTTGGGAAGTGTCTTTTCCTTTTCCTTTTCTTTTTATTTTTCTTTCTGCAACCTTCCTCTTTTATTTCTAAAACAAAATAACGAAAATACAAAAACAACAACAGAAAATAAAAACATCAATAATGCAGGAGAAGTCATTTCTTCTCTGTTCTGGTGTCTCGACCATAGGAGCTTTGAGTTTGGCCCTCTGGCTGTCCTCTTCCGGGGCTTCACGCACAGCCTCTTGGGGCTCACCACTTGAGCCCCCAAAGATCGCAATCTTAGCTTGAACGTAACTACTCCCGCGATCTGCTTGCTTGCGTTTACCTGGTCGGTCTAGGTCCTCCAGCTGCTTTCTCATGTCACGAGAATACAACTCTACCATCTTTGTTAGGCTTTTATTCTCATCCCGCAATACTTCTAGCTGGTGTCGATTCACCTCCACTATCCTTGCCCTCTCCCTTTTCAAGCTTTTTATAGTAGTCTGACACTCTTCAACCATACTTCGCTCCGCCGCTCACTGACCTTTCAGAATCTCTACCTCATGGGATTTCGCAGTAGGCGATGCCCCAAGCTTTCAACACATGCTGTACTCTGCACGCTCAGTGCCAGGGCATCACTCGTGACCCGGTTGTCATCCCTTGTCCCAAACACACGTATATCTTTAGGAGTTACTAGATTTCTGCCCACTCCAATGGCAACATCGTTGTCTAGGAGTATTGAGTCATTGACTGTCACAGGTCCCGTGCGGAGGCAAAGTATGGCACCCATACCTGGTGCCGTTGCTTGGCCCCATGTTTGAGTTGGTGGAGCTAGGTTGAGATCCAACGAAAATGGGTAGTTAGAGGCCATTTGATTTCTCACTCGTTTTTCTTCTTTCTTTCGTTTCTCTTTTGTGTGTTTCTGAGTTTGTGTTTTTCACCATTTCTTTTTGGATTTTTATAGACTTAGTCTGCTAAACCCTAGCCGATGCGGTTCTAAGTTCTGTGCGGCCCTTACGGCTTATCTCTATATGTCGCCGCACCCGTTTCCCAACATCCCTTAATTGCATTTTCATCTTCCACCACCTTCACATGAAAAAGTCGTCGCGCCTTCCTACGAGGCCAATAATTCTGGCTTGGGGGATGTGACAGCTGCCTCCGTGCGCCGACACGTCCCTCACCCCTTTTACCCGTGACTTCCCAGGAACCAAGGCATCAGGGACCACACTCTTTCTTTTTTTTTAGAAATCCCGCCTTCGTGCTCCCAATTCACGTTTCATTTAAAAATAAAAAAAAATAAAAAAATTTAACATGTGGGCTTCGGACTTCATTGTGGGCTTCGGGTTTTCACCGTTGTTTAGGTTTCAATGTGGGTTAACTTTCTTTTGTGTTGGGTTTTCAATCGTTTGAGTTTTGGTTTGCGTAAGACCGTCTATTTAGGGCTTACTGTTTTGAGTGTTTTCAATTCTTTTTATTTGTTTGTTTGTTTTTTAATTTTTATTTTGTAATTATTTTCTTTTTGTATTCTATTATTTTTATTTGCTTTAATACTTTCATTTCTTGTTATGACATTGCTTGTTCCTAATTTTTAAACATTGAGGACAATGTTCATTTCTAGGTTTGGGGGCATTGGAGTTTAGCATGTAAATTTATTTATTTTTCTTATTATTATTAATTTTTTTAATTTTGAGTCTTGTTTTGTTTTGTTTTATTTTTGAGTCACTTTCCGAACACATATGATGAGATTGTGATAAATTTTGCATGACTTAAATGAAAATTGAATTTTATTTATTTTTTATTTTTTATTTTTTATTTTTTTGTAACTTTTTATTGTAAAAAAAAACTTAAAAAAAAATAAAAAAAAATAAATAAATTTGGCATTGTTCTAGCATGATATGTTCGAAACCTTCTTTGCACTTGCCATTTGTTTCACAATTTTCCAATTAAAGGATTTGCATGATCTAAAGAATCGTATGAAGCATAAATTAGACTTATATAACCATATAATGTGAGCTTTTGAGCCTTGTGCTTCATTTCATGAGTGTTATACACATACTCTTATTTTCTTGTCATCAAAGTTGTTGTTTGATCTCATTATTCATTGATTTGGTTGAACACTTAAAAGTCATTCATTCTTTTGTCATTTGATTTCATGACATTTAAGAAATGATATTAAGGCCACATTTGGATCGTTTGTGCCTTTCAAGCTAACCTTATGCATGCTTAAGCATGATTTTCCATTGTTAACCATTTTGAGCCTACATGTAAACTTTTTCTTTCATTTTACCAATTGCAATTCCTAGCTTTAGCCCGAAAAACAAGAATTTACCTTTCTAAGGAACTCATGAGCTCTAATTCGGATGTGTTTTTCATGCTAAGTTTGGGAAGGGATATTACATTAAAAAAAAAAAAAGAACTTCACACAATTGGTGAAAGAAAAGAGAAAAGTTCTGATTAAATGGTAGTTGATTGAAATTTCATTTTTGGGTTTCATTGGTGTTTGGAAAGGAGTTTAAATCATTGTAAATGAAGGTATAAGGAGTTTTGATCATGTAAAAGAAAATATCTAATCGTGATGATTCGAAGTCTTGTAAATAATTATTTTATGCTCTTACATTTTTGAGTTCCTTGGACTTTGTATTATCCATACCTTTCATTTCTTACTCACCTTACACCATTGGCCCCATTACAGCCTATGTTAAAGACCTAAATTGATCTTAAATGTCATGTGGTTGAATTGCATTCATTTTCTACTTTTAAGTGTTTGACATCCTTCTTGAGATCATATTAATGCAAGTTTTTCATCTTCCTATTTTGAGTTAAGTCTCTTATGGTTTAACTCTAATCTCATGTTTATAACTGAGTGATGCATTGTAGCCCTCTTCTGAGTGATTCATTTGTGAGAGGACAACTTTGGTGAGATTTGAAGTTGCATTTGTGCTTGGTATGATTTTTGAAATTGTGTGAAAACTAAGATTGGAGAATTTGTTGCATTTGGAAATCACACTACTACACTTTGAGCATATTATGTTTTGAACTTTGCCGCCTTGTAAATAATGTCTAAATTGAGTTTTTATTGTTAAAACTTTTGAGTCATGTGCATGAGTCATTTCTCTTCGGAAATGTTCGGAAAGATTATTTTGAGTTTTTATTTTTTATTTTTGTGATTATTTTTATTTTTATTTTTGATTTTGCTTTTATTTTTGTTTTTGTTATTTTAAGGACTAACAAATCTAATAAGTTTTCTAACCATTTTGTTTTGTAGAGTTAGAAAAACGTTTGTGGGTATCGTAATTGTTAAAACCCTCAGGAGACACAACTCCTCCTCCTAGGGATGCCTAGAGGTTTAAAGGCTTGTTGCATACGCTAAATGCAATCGAGTTACCTGCGGAAGTGGTTTAGTTAACTTCTTCTTTTGTTTTTAACTTTGTTTTGTGTTGTTTTCCTCGAGGACTAGCAAAATCTAGGTTTGGGGGTATTTGATCGGTGCATATTTACATATCATTTTGTACCCTTCTAGCTTATGATTTGGTTATGTTTTTGAGTTAAACTTGTTCTTTTAATTCTTTTTGTGTTTATCTTTCAGTTAATTGAGATTTAGGTAATAATGATGGCTTTGGATAGGAAATGATGCAATCCAAGCATGTGAAGGCCTGATTTGGATGAAGGGAAGAAGAGCTTAAAGACAAACTCATTTTTGCTACAGCCCCCTGCCAGTCCAGTTTCGTAGGTCATATTGCAAGGTTTGTTTCAGCAACCTACACAGCTCGGATGAGGCAGCATTCTTCATGAAAGTTGTTCCAATGGGTGTGTACTATAACATATCCAAATTTCAGCTCCATTGGATAAATCTGGAGTCCGTCACCTAGCAAACACAGAGCCATGCTGAAGATGGATTTTGTCAGCGAGCAAAACGAGTTAGCAATTTGTTTCGGCCTTAACTTCCTCCTCCGAGCTTGGATTGGGCCAATACTTGTGTGGTTGGATCATAGACATTCTGAACTTCACAATGGACATCTTAAAGTCTTCATTTGATTCAGCCTAGCCCAATTCGTAAGCCCTTGAAGTTGCTGGTCATGCTGACATCAGGATGAGCTGGGTGGATGCTTGGTCATGGTGATCTAGGCATGAGCTATTGTTTCTGGTTGGAAGCTTGGTCATGCTGACATGAAGAGGAGCTAGGGCTGCTGGTGGGATTTATTAATACAAGTGCATCAACCACTTCAGATTTATTAATACAAGTGCATCAACCAATTCAGATTTTCTAATTCAAGTGCATCAACCAATTCAGATTTTATAATACAAGTATTGTATGCATTAGCCATTTTGAATTCAGATTTTCACTTCCCTTAGGCCTATAAATAGGGAAGTTCTCTAAGCTTGTAAACACACCCCAAGGGGGGAGCTCTCAAACACTTCTCTAGAGCTCCCTTCCCTTCTCTCCCTCAAATTCTCTTAGTTTCATTTTCTAGTTTTCAATTGTTGTAATGAAATATTTGTGCTGAAATTCTCCTTAAGTTTTTCTTTGTTCCACTTTACTTTTCATTATGTAAATTATTTTCTTTTGTTTCAAGTTTGATTAGTTTCCAAGTTTCAATTATGGTTCATGTTCTTATTCATTATGCTTATAAGTTAATATGCTAGTTTGAATGATTGATCACCATTTAGGTTTGCATGTTAGCTATCTTGGTTTGAATTAAGAGTATACACCATGCTTTAATTCGAATTGAACTATGAATAGGAAGAGTATGTATGGACATTCGACAACATGGATTAGATACATGCTTGGTTGTTTAAATTGTTCTTCTATGCTTAATGGGTTCCTAATGCTTAGTTTTAGGTTAGACAACAAATGATCAAATTAGGGAATTAGGAACACAAGGTTAGGACCAAACACCATGGCCTAATCATACATTAGCTAGAATCAATCCATTAATCTAATTGAACTTGGGAACTTATCTACTTGAGTTAGTTATTTTCTTTCTTCCTTGTTTTATTTATTTCCTTTTGTTTTAATTTATGTTTTGTGTAGGAAAACTGAGTTGGATCCTTCAATCACCAATCCCTGTGGAATCGACCTCGCACTTACATACGCTAAACTACCAACGGCTCGTGCACTTGCGAGTATCACAAGTTGAGGATGCAGTTGAATCAATTTAGGAGCAGCTGTATCTACGCAACAAAAGGTAAGATTATTGACCCTATGCAATCTTACAATTTTTTTGAAAAAAGTAAAAAAAATTTGGGTCGCTAATTATATATTCTACTTTGTTTTCTGAATTGTGCAGGACTTGCCCAACTTGAAATATATGGACCTTGGTTACTCAAAAAATTTGGCAACAACCCCAAATTTCACTCGCATTCCAAAACTCGAGGAGTTGAATCTTGAAGGGTGTGAGAAATTGGTTGAGATTCATTCGTCAATTGCAGATCTCAAATGGCTAAAAAGGTTGGATTTTGGTGGTTGCTCAAAAGTAAAAAAGATTCCAGAATTTTCAGGAGAAATGAAAAATTTGTTAATGCTTAATTTAGGGGGGACGTCCATTGAGAATTTACCTTCATCAGTTGGATGTTTTGTTGGCCTTTCTGCTTTGCATCTAAGCAATTGTAAAAATCTCTTGGGTCTTCCTAGTGCAATTTGTAATTTGAAGTCTCTTGCATGGCTTTTGGCAAATGGATGTTCAAATATTGAGGAACTCCCAGAAAACTTGGGGGAGATGGAGTGTTTAAAATGGCTTCGTTTGGATGGAACTGCTATAAGACAGCTTCCACGCTCTATTGTTCGTTTGAAAAATCTGGAATATCTACTTTTGAATGGTTGTGGATCAGAGGCTAATAAATCAAGGTTTTGGTGGGGCCTTCCCGGCTTATCTCAAAGAAAAGATTTTGTGATGGGTTCACTACATGGTTTATGGTCTTTAACGGAATTGGATCTGAGTGATTGTGGTCTTTGTGAAGGGGATCTTCCCGGAGATATTGGCTGCTTATCCTCTTTACAAGAATTAAAGCTTAGTGGAAACAATTTTTTTACTCTTCCTGCAAGCATTAGATATCTTTCTAAGCTTAAGTCATTTTACGTGGATAGGTGCCAAAGGCTTCAACAATTTCCTCATCTTACATCAAATTACTTAGTATATATAGACATGGACGATTGCACTTCCTTAATAATGTTTCCAGGTCTGCCAACATGGAATGGAAACATAAGAAATTATGATGTTAAGTTGAGTTGTGTGAATTGCTTTGGATTGGTTGAGAATGAAGGCGGCTGCGATAGTTTAATACTTGGAGTGCTATGGAGATTCCTTCAGGTTCTCTCTTTCTATCTGTCTCTCGTTGTTTGCTATAATAGTAATAATAATAATTAACAAGTTACTAACCTATGCATGGTACAGGTACAAGTTGGCCAATTAAACATTGTAACTCCTGGAAGGAGAATTCCAGAGTGGTTCAAAAATCAAAGTGTGGGAGATTCCTTAATTGTGGAGCTACCTCCGGATTCTTGTAGCACCTGGATGGGGTTTGCTTTATGTGCTGTCTTTGAAGAAGATCACCCAAATCCAGCTCATGACCTTTCTGAATTTCATTATTTTACAATTGACTGTTCCTCCGGAGAAAATGAGCTTGCGTATGTTTGGTTAGAGATAGGGCATGTTGTGTCAGATCACCTTTGTGTATTTTATGTGGCTCGTGAGGATTGGAATAGGCAATGCAGTCAGATGAAGATTTTATTCCAAACTTATTACGAGAACCGTGCTAGGCCCTTAGACAGAAGAAATTGCTCGAGGATAAAGAAGTGTGGGTTGCGTTTGGTGCACGAGCAAGACGTGGAAGAACTCAACCAAATCATGATGATGAACCAAGCCATCAACATCAGCATTACTGCTTCTCCTCGCAATTCAGCTGATGCAAGTGCAAGTGGTAGCTCTCAACAAAAATCTCTCTGCTGCAAGAAAAGCTATGCTCTTGCCAAAGGGTTTTTAACAAAACTTGTAAAGATTTTCTCCCTCTTTTTAACAACTGCAGTTTTTATGAAATCTTTCAACAATGGTGAAAAATGGGGGTGCTTAGGACTTTTGATTTGGAGGGTAACCACTTTGATTTCCTACTTAGGCCTTGCCCCCTCTTATTTTTCACTATTGTTAAAAAGTTTAATCAAAAGTGTAGTTCTTAAGAGAGGAGCTAAATTTTTGCTAACTTTGTTAAAAACTCCTCCTCCTCAAGTGTCTGCACATAAATACTTGAAAGGCCATTAACGCTCTTCTCACAATTGATATCGTTAGTAAGTCACCACCGTCTGTCTCCCAGCACTATCTGTACTTCTATGCTGCAATGTACATACATTTTGCTGTGATGTAAATCTTGTTTTGTTACTCCAATCGCTCATAAATAGGACATATTGTAACTTTTTTTCCTGCATTGATAGTGTATAAAACCAAGAGTGCTGTTGAAGCATTGAGAATTGATCTGATCTTCAATTGCTTTGTTGGAACTCCTCCCTTGTCTGCTTCATTGATCGTGTCTTTGATAGTTTGTGCAATCTCTTTCAATATGCAGTCTTCTCGTATTTATTTCATATCTTTGTTTTAAATAAATTATGCAACAGACTGGAATTATGAGAGGTTCATTAATATCACAATATGTTGATTAGAATTGGGCAGTGCTAGTTGTATCTTGAATTACACTGTAGTAATTAACTTTTTGGAATATGTGGTTGTTAAACTCAGTGTCTATCATATAAATGATCAAAACCTATAAGATGAATCCTGCAGGTTCTTTAGGGGAACTTTTGCCATTTTGTTAGATGAACTCCAAGAAACCCCAAACTGTAGGAACCCATTTTGGATTGTCTCACTATGACAGGACCTGCCCCGGAATTCCTCGGAACCTGTGACGAATCCTGTATAAATTTTTTGACATCACACCGATGTCGGGCCCACTTATTAAGAAACGAGACTTTTTGCCGAAATTTCAGCAAGAGTCTCCCCTGTAAATTGGACTTTCCCCAAAATTTCAACCTGCAAACAAAACACAGTTTAAAACCCAACTGGCAGCATGCACAAGTTATCAACATGCAAATACAAAATAGGCCTCAGGCCTTCAAATGGTTCGAAACAAAACCAACAATGTTCTTAAGTTGAATAAAGCATAAACGATGCAATGAATGACCTCAAACAACTTTACAAATACCACAGAAAATCATTAAACCGGATTCAAATCCAACAATCACATCGAAAACCACATCCGAAATACAATCACATACACATAATCGATCAAACCTTTTAGACACAATAATATTTCATGGCTACACCTGGTGAGACCCCAGGCTACCTACGTACCCTTGGAAAAGGGATCAAGCCACACGTAGTTCTCATATAACGGTCACAACTCCGATAATATACCATTATTTAAAGTAAAACCAACAAATACATTTCATATTTATCACCAATCAAATTCCAACAAAACACAATGAACACATTATCAATTTCTTCCCTTTATGTCAATTCTTTCCACACAACCATACCCTATCCAAGGCGTATGTTGCCGAACAACACTTCCCAATCCAGGGCTTAAACATTTATACATGTACATCCTCTCAAATCTCAAACCAGAATCAAAACCACATATACATATATGTAATATAATAACACCCACCTCTCACCATTATCATGTACCAGGGGAAACAATCCAACAGAGGATTGTTGACTAGCTCACAATTATCCGGCCCTCAAACGTCCATATGGCTAGGGATGAGTCGTCCAATGGGGGACTGATACTCTAACCCAGCATGTACCTGACAAAGAATCAAGACCCGTACGCTTGGAAAAGTCCTACGCGCGCAGACTTACCAATTAAGGGTCTATAGCAACACCCCGTTAAGGTATGTCCTAGGTTCCATCATATCCAACAATATCCATAATTTCCATATATCAATGTCCAAGGGGAGGTACATATGATGATGCACATCATGTACTGGGGAAACAATCCAACATGGGATTGTTGACTAGCTCACAATTATCCGGCCCTCAAACGTCCATGTGGCTAGGGATGAGTCGTCCAACTAGGGGACTGATACTCTAACCCAGCACGTACGGACGAAGAATCAAGACCCGTATGCTTGGAAAAGTCCTACGCGCGCAGACTACCCAATTAAGGGTTTAGCGACACCCCGTTAAGGTATGCCCCGAGTTCCGTTATATCCAGACCATATCCACAATTTTTCCGGCATCCAACAATTCCAGGATCAGTGACCAATAAAGCCCACACGCCCGAAACCTGGCACATGTGTGAATAGTATATCCAAACCATATCCATATATCCATTTCCATGTATCCCATGTCCATATCCATTGTTTCCAAATATCATCATCCAAGGGGGGAGGTACGTATGATGGTGGAGTTCATAATCCTTATATAAATATTATAAAGTAATATTCCATTCCTTAATCCAATTTTTCCCAAGGCATCGTATTAAGAAGACATCCGAAGGGCCTAGACAAATTCCGACGGGCCTGGGCAAAATAAATCTCAAGCATAAAACCCATAACCGGGGAGGTACCTAAGGTAGTGCTAATAACACTCAAATTAACATTCTAAGTACCCCATACAAAATCAACGAAGATAGCACTTTCTCAATTATTATAAATCTACACTCAAGATAATCAAATGTATCAAAACCCAAAAATACCACACAAATACTTCATAATATACCAAAACCATTAATCAAATATATAATATATATTTCAAATGAATTATTAAAACAATATGCATAAACTTTCCACATTTGGTCAACTGGGCCCGCGGGGTCCACGACCTCTGTTTTACGATCCAAAATTTTCTATGGGTTCCACAAGGTTTAGGATACGCGTCCTGCAAGTTTGGTCCGAAAAGGGACGGTCGAATTGCTCAAGATCGTACAATTGAACGGTTATGGAAAAAACACAAACTTTAAGTTATTGAATCGGAACATCCGGGCTCCGATTCACGATCCGTCAAATCCTACACGATCCTAGGAATGCCTAGATCAACATATATTAAATTGGAAGCGATCCAACGGTTCTAACATATCGAACCCGGAAATCACACAATATGTAAAATCCGTTCGGGTCCAAACGTTATCCAAATTGAGATCCACAAATTCCTACGAGCTCGTGACAACTAGGAGATCATTTTAGGATAGAATGTCCCTGCTACAGTACCCACGTGCCGCCACACGCGCCGGCAGCGCGTCAATGTCCAAAGCGATAGCCACTCGCGGGAAAAACTCAGACTCTTGGCTCCAAACTCCTACCCTAGGTAAAACACCTAATTTGGAGTCACTTTTGTTCTTGGGCTATGGCCAAAAGGTGGTCGGAAGTGGCCGGAATCCGAAGTTCGAAACTGGCAGATTTTTCAATTTGAAAATCGACTTGCCTAAGCTAAAAATTGAAGCAATCATACCCAACCATCAGCTAGAGCTCGATGAATAGATGAATTTCCATACATGGATCGCCAAAAATGGCGGCCGGACGACGGAGAACGGAGCCAGCGAAGTTTCTGTCAAAACCGGCGCATTTCTTCGTTTTCCGGGGAAATCACAGCGGTTGGCGGCGGGGCCTGGCTGGGGTTGGAAGAGGATGGCAGCCCGATCATTTGGTACCGGCCCCGTCAACTTTGATGGCCGACGTGGTGGTAGCGGCCCAAAATCCGCTCGGATGAACAGTGCTAGGGGTGGGTCGCGCGAGAGGGAGAGGGTAGGAGGAAGAAGAAGAATAAAAAAGAAAAAAGAAAAGAAATAAAACTGTCCTGGTACCTGTAGCACGGTACTGTTGCTAGTACAATTTTAAAAAAAATTCCATATACGTCCCTTTCGTTTTCAGACTTTTCCTCTTTCGTTACAAGTCAGAATTGGGCATGCCAAATGTCTACGAACTCGTATCAATGAGCTCTACGCAACGGTACCACTCATTTTCCCAAAATTCTTCCGGATTAAAAGGTAACCAAAATACCCCTATCCCCAAGGGTAAAATTGTAATTTCCTAATCTAATTAATTAATTAATTGGATATAAAAATTGGAGTTGAGAAGAAGCAGCCTTGGAACTGGTGTAGCTGATCGATAAGAGTGTTGAGTTTTTTTTTGGTTGGTCAACCAACCTAGTGGGGATTAGTTAATAAGATTGGCCTAGGCTAGGGTATTATTTTAGTCTTTAAAGAAACAAGTCTCCTAGGCTATAACCCAGGTTAGCTTGTTAGTAGTACTGTCCCTGATGACTTCTACCCAAACTCAAAACGAGCAAGCAGATGAACTAAAGATTAAGTTTACAACCCGGGAAAAAATAAAATGTATAAAGTGATAGTAGCACACTCCTACGGAGCGGATAACAATGATGCCTCGACGTGGTGGTCTCTTATTGACAAAAAAAAGTAATTGCCTTTTTATTGACCAAAAAAAAAAATGCATGTTCCTTCCATTTACAGTTTTTCACTATCGTGTGACCAAAAAATAAAAAATCTCACCACAGTTTACCAAAGAAAGCAACCATTCAAATAATTGGAATGAAATTTGCATCTCAAGATCTACAAGCAATAGCGGATCCAGGATTGTCGACTCATGGGGTCATAGTGTAAAATCTTTAAAAAAATTTTGACCATATTTGGAGGTTGTACATAAATTTGAGCTCTGAAAGTCTACATACCATATGGGTAATTTCCTTTAAAATTCCCTTAGGAAGAAGAGCTATAGTTTATGGAAAAATGGTGTTGCCAAATAGTAACAAAACAGGATGACATTGAGATTTTAATATAACAAGAATAAGAGGTATACAATTTATTTAATGTATCCTAATAGGGTTTTTTAGTTGTTTTTAGTTAAAATGGATAGTCGCATGTTACATTACATTTGGATACGGGTTAAAAGTGTTTCATTATTTCACTTGAAACCAAAAATAGTCAGCCCATCTTGAAACCAAACCTTGATAAATAAATAAAAGTGTGTTATATAAATAAATAAAAAAGAAAAAAGGAAAAAAAGTATAGATATTTATAAAAATACCCAATTCTAGACATGTATTTATAAAAATACCCAAATACTATTTAAACATAAAAACATACCCAAAATCAACCCCACAATCAACAATTGTATATTTTTTGGGTATGTTTATAAATGAGTTTTGAGTGTGTGTAATGATGGATTTTGGGTATGTTTATAAAGTGTTTTGGGTGTTGGGTATTTTTATAATTTCAGCCCCCATTTTGGGTATTTTTATAAAACTCCCAAAAAAGTAACAGCCATTAGTGAAACTAAACGCATAGTTTCACTAAACGTATTCCAAAGCCAAAATGCGTATTCAAGATATCATCTTATTCGCTAGTGGTTGGTTTTCCACCTGATGCAGCTGCCAAAAGCTCTTCAAGCAGAAGCAGCCAAGAACAAAGGGAGTAACATACGCATGGAGGTGCTGGAGGTGCTGCTGCGTGGAGGTGCAGCACGAGGTGCTGCAGAGTGGAGGTGCAGCGCAAGGCTTCTGCGGCATTTCGTCGAACATGTGATGTGCGCCATAGGGTCGCAAACCAGCAATCCATGGGGTCGTCTCAGACCTCCACAGCCATTTTGTCCGACTTCCATGGGGTCGTCTGACCCCATTTGTCCCCTTTGTGCGTCCGCCTCTCTCTACAAGCTCATTAGACCTAGCTTTGTTATAATGGCTTTGTTCTTATTGACACAACTTATGTTAAACGATAGGGAAATCATTCCCACAAAAGCGAGAGGATGACATTTTCAATCTAGGGAAATCATTTCGGAGCTATAAGAAGACTGGCATTACTACATGTACCATAGAGGGTGATAAAGGTAAAGGTAAATAAAAGAAAACCCATTTCAGAGAGGGAACTTCCATGAAATTTCATATGTTCCTTCCGTTCTTTCTCATTGGAGACGTTGTGTGGCTGAAAAGATCAAGTAATGGCCTTTTCCTTCCACATCACGGTTTTTCCCTATCGTGTGACCAAAAAATAAAAAATAAAAACTCTCACCACAGTTTACCAAGAAAAGCAACCATTCAAATAATTGGCCGGATGACACGCTCAAAAGAACTTGTTGGAAATGAAATGATGCCCTCTTTCCTCTTCATTGAAAAGCAAAAGAAATGACTTAATGACGCAAAAAGACTTGGACTCCCATTGTTGACGTTGGAGATAGCTGACAATAGAAACCGTGTGCTCGCCATGTACTCTACACGGTTTCCAACCCCTCTCTCTCCTCGCCACTACTTATCTCTCTCTCTTTCTCTCTATCTCTTTTCTGAGGCCATAGTAAATGATTAACCACGTCCCAAAATGTAAAAGCCTATACAAACCGACATTGTAAATAATTAACCACGTCCCAAAATGTCACTCCTAGACCATAGTAAATGGGTTAAACATGACAGATATTTTAATTAACTGACGTGTAATATTAAATACACGTCGTTTATTTCTCTTTTCAAGCCGTCAAAATCATTTTCAACGTCTGTAGTGACCTAAAGGGTCGTGGTTATTTCATTTTTTACGTCGGTCCAAGTAAATATGTGTCATGTTAAAGCTTTCAAACGTCACTTTTGTATGTGCCATGTTAAAGCTTTCAAACGTCACTTTTGTATGTGCCATGTTAAAGCTTTCAAACGTCACTTTTTTGACAAAAGTGACGTCTAATTTACCATGTTATATGTTTTAGACGTCAATTTTTTTATTTAGTGAACGTAGTATATGTTAATCACGACGATTTCGACGTTTACACGTCGGTTTTCTTTCAATTAGAGACGTTGATAATCATTTTTACGTCCGCTTTGTAGTTGTTCTTGACATTTAACATTATTTAAACGTCTGTGTTTTACTATAACCGTCGTCTAATGTAATCGAAGTTGTCTTTTTAAGCTATTTATTAAGGAATTAGACATCGGTTTTATTTTCTTTATGACGTGTAATATATTAACGACGTCGGTTATTTTCCATAGTATATGTTAACCATTACGGTTTCTATGTTTTACACGTCGGTTTGTTTCAATTAGAGACGTTGATAATCATTTTTACGTCCGCTTTGTAGTTGTTCTTGACATTTAACATTATTTAAACGTCTATCTTTTACTAAAACCGTCGTCTAATATAGTCGAGGTTGTCTTTTTAAGCTATTTATCTATGAATTACACGTTGATTTTATTTATTTTGTGACGTGTAATATATTAACGACGTCGGTTATTTTCCATCATTATTTTATGTATGAAAAGATGGCGGTCGATTTCACGTCGATTTTAAAACATGTTAGACGACGATGGATTCCCGTCGTCTATTTCAATTTTTGTAGTAGTGAGTTAAAATCATGTGTTTATTAAGAGATTATATTTCTTAATTGAGCAAACAAATTAAATATAAGATGATTGTAGACCTATAGAGTTGAGTGGACAATGGGTTATTAGGCTACATTGGGTGAGCTACTAAGCTTTTGTGGGGTGAATAAGTTTAAAATACATGTAATATATTTTAATTTTAAAAAAGGGTAGCCCTCTTTTCTTTTATTTTCTTTTTTTTTGATGAGATAGGGGGGACAAACTGCAAAAAGAAACAAAAACTAACTAGTACAAATCAAGCGAGACCTAACAACTCCTAATAAATCATCCTCCAAGAAAGAGCTAACCCAAGCAGGGGCCTCATCCAAAATGACAAACCCCCAAATTCAAGTTAAATCTCCAGTTAGCCATACAATCAGCTACAACATTCATTTCTCTGTAAGTGCCTATATTTTACCAGACTATCTAAAATATTTTTCCACAAAAGTCATAATGCCCTATGTTAGTCTCCCCTAATTTTTTTTTAAAATAACTAACTTTTCCTCATCTCTATTGAAATAATTCCAATGAAAAGAAAAGAATATCCATTAATAACCTTCTTTATTAATAATAACTTACAAGAATTCATAGCAAACAATTTGGAGCTATCGCTTCATATGTCGAATTTCGATTCTATTAAAATATAAAAATCTGCAAAAAAAGAGTCACAAATATAAATATGCAATTTCAATTCACGGTTTAACTTCGGATCTAAATCATATAATTAGGTCAAAATTTTCTAATAGGTAAATGATCATTGAGCTTTCCCTTTATTTTGATCAATTAAAATGTTCTTTCATTCAACAGAACCAATAAAAAAGCTTGATGTTTTGACCAAAATGATATGTATTTATGGGCAAAAAAATAGGATATGTATTAGTTACTATATATGATAGGAGTGACGGTACTACACTGGAAAGGAAATTAGTACTTGTCCTTCAAAAATATTATAGTACTTACTGGTGCTTTTACAAACAATTAGCTTACAGCAACGGGTGGCAGAAAAGACATGTGAAAAAAAAAATATCAAATACCATAAATGTAATGCTACCAGAGGCGGACCTATTAAGGCGCAAGGAAGTGCAGCTGCACCTCTTCTCACCGGAAAAATCATTGTAGGTGCTTGAAATTACCCATTTGCTCAACTGGTGTACAAATTACTTTATTTTCATTTTCAACATTTAAGTAAATGTCTTTGTCCTTTTACTTTTATTTATTTTTATATATTACTCCATTTACTTAAGTTTACAATGTAAATAAGGAAGTATCCCCCATTTGGATTCAAATAAAAAGACTAGAAAATCAAATTCCCACCAAATCAAAATATGAAAATTTGGTTTTAGTGCAAAATATGATTTAGGCTAAAAATGATGGCTCATTAAGTCAATATATACTTCATACTAAAATCCCATAAAATCAAGTTTTCTTATTTGATGTGTGAGGAACAAAAGCCGCCAAAAATTATCTTAAGAAAATGATTATTTTGAAAAATCATTTTTCATACTTAGTCAATATTGCACCTCCGCTAAAAAATTTATGAGTCCGCCAGTCAATGCTACGTCAATATAATCAATTAGTTTCCATTTTACTGAATTAAAAATGTGTTATTGAGAGAAAAAGGGGAGCACGAAGATGTGGAATAGGATGTATAACTTCTAAGATGGCCCGACCCTGTTTGACACGTCTACCATACACAAAGAAATGAGACTTAATAAAAATACGAGGGAAACATAACATTCACCATTCCAATTTAAATTTAAGAAGCAAGTTTTTTTTTGTAATTGAAAAATTTAGGAAGTAAGTTCATTAAACATCTCTAATTCATCATTAATATATCATGTTGCATCAGTGAAACGTTCAACCATCAAAATCCATGAAAGAAAAAAAAAGTTATTTAAACTCTCAAAATATGAAGAAAAATATGATTTCCCATTCTCGACCTCTACACATCTTCAGAGTTGTGCGCGGAAAACCGCATTTTCGGCTAATTGGAGCAGCCACAAGGTGAAGCCAGATCAAAAAGGAGGAGAAAATTTCAGTGGGAAGGACCAAGACCGTAGAGAAGGGATTTGAATGGAGTTTGTGAGGGAGATAAAAGGAAATGGATGGAGGAGGGGACAATTGAATACAAGGGATGAGAGATAAATGGGGATCTGAGTACAAGGAAACCGAAGGCATAAAGCCTAAGAGCAAATCACCCACAAATGGGAGAACAACGCACCCACGAAGGGAGAACGACACACCCACAGAGAAGGGGAGAGGACAGGCCAACAGATCTCTCAGAGGGAGATCCACAACCAGCAGGAGGCTGGAAAAGAGGAACTGGAGGGAAGGGGAGGAGGAGAGGACCTCCTTCCCCGACAGGGCGTGCGGCGCAGAAGTTTGGGGGTAACTGGTACTTTTACAAGCAAATAGCTTACAGTAACTCGTTGTTGGACAGATTTTACTCTATCTATTTCTCGCAAGTGCACGAACCAATTATAGTATAGGAATGCAAGCACGAGGTCGTTCACAGAAAACTTGGATGAAAAACACTTATTACTACTACTTAGACTCACAAGTAATTCTAAGACTAAACAGAATTTAAATGAAGTTTTGTTGAGTTTGTTGGAATGAAAACTACACAAAGGAAATGCAAAACAACAAGTGACTGAAAACTACTAAAAGGGAATGCAAAATAGCAAGTTACCAGCAAGTAGTTGTTTAGAAAATTTAGAGACAAAGGAGACAAGCACTAGGGGTTCAACTTCACCATGACAATCCAATTTCAAGCTACAAGTTAACAATCACCTAAGTTGATTACAATTTCTGGAGTTCGTTCTTTCTTATGTATGATTATCCATATGGTGTTTGGTTTTAATCAAGTACTCAGAAAACACAACTTAGCTATGGTGTTTAGTCTAGGTTATGTATCTGAATCCATTAAGCTTAAGAAGAACACAAAGGAACCAAGTAAACATTTAAACATGGTGTTTATCCTAAATGCATTACCCACTCATTCACTAATCGGTTCAAGAGTCATATGGTGTTTATGTAAACTTGAACTAGATAACCAACATGCATGTGTTCATAATGGCCAGTTATTTAAACATGCATAAAGATTCAACTAAGAACAAGTGAATGAGACCAGAAAATTAGAAGTAATCAACAAAGGGTAACATTAACTTAAAACATGAAATTGTCTTGTCAGGTTACATTGAAACCCTAGCTATGGATTTAGCTGCTCATAATGAGAAAGAAATTAAGACATAAATGAGAAAACATAATGAATGCAATAAGAGTAGAAAAACCCCTTTTCTGAAGTTCTTGTGGTGTCCAAGGCTTCTCCAAGTGCTTCTCCACGTCTAATGCTTCTCCAAGAGCTTTCTCACGTCTAGAAGGATGTATGAAGGATATAGAGGTGATTTGGGATGAGTTTGAGTGAGTGGTGATGGCTGAGGAAGATGAAATTCGTAGGGAAATAGAAGAGAGGTTTGCTGGAGTTGTTTTGGTGATTTGAGGCTGTTTAGAGCTTTTGGTTGATTGCTGGAGTGTTTGGGATTGTGAGAGTGTTTGAGGATAATTTCTGAATGTGTTTGGGAAAATGATGGAAGTGTTTGAGGGGGGATGGAGTGAAGGATGGCTGAATTGTGGGGTTGTGAATCCCAGACTTGCACACTTTGAATCTGGAATTGAAGAGGTATTTATAGGGAGAGGGGAGTGATAAATCTGAATTCAATATGGCTAATGCATACAACACTTGCAATTGAAAATCAGAATGTGGTTGCTCCACTTCACCAACTAATCCCACCAGAAGCCATAGCTCATCATCATGTCAGCATGACCAAGCTTCCATCCAGAAACCAATAGCTCATCCTCATGTCAGCATGACCAAGCAAGCAATGAGCTATTCTACAAGTCAGCATGATGTGTATTTTGATGGGCTTACGGATTGGGCTTGGATCAATCAAATGTCGACTTTGAGCTGTCTATCTTCAAGTTCAGAATGTCTTCTTTCCATGCACATGTAAAGTGGCCCAATCCAAGCACAGATGAAAAAGATATGTCCGAAATGAATTTGTAACTCAGTCTTCAGCTTTTACACATTGTTTTCACCATTTTACTTCAAATGCCTCAAGTGATACCTAGAGCTCAATGAACTGAATGACAAACACAAAAGAGGTTAAAAGCAGAAGGTTAACTCAAAAACATAACTAAATCATAAGCTATAAGGGTATAAAATGATATACAATTGTGAACCGAACAAATACCTCCAGACCTAGATTTTGCTAGTCCTCGAGCAAAACAAAACAAAACAAAACAAAAACAAGAAGTTAAGTAGACCACTTCCGCAGGTAACTCGATTGCATTGAGCATATGCAACAAGCCTTTAAACCTCTAGGCATCCCTAGTATGAGGAGTTGTGTCTCCTAAGGGTTTAACAGAAACGGTACCCATAAACGCTTTACCTGACTCTACAAAACAAAGTGGTTAGAAAAACAAACTTTGAAATCAACTAATGAAAATGAAAGAAAACTTTAGTCATACCTCCAACACCATAGAGTTGCCAAAATAGGTGATCAATCAGTGTGTACAAGTGGAAGCTATAGCTCAAAGGCACACGGCTTCAAAGCAAGCACACTCAAACCTTGAATAGAGAACATGCTTCGACTCTAATTCTCACTGATAACACTCAATCACTCAGAACTTATGGTTTAATTCTCTCAAGAAAGCATAAGTGAGTGTATGAAATAGAAGCACAAATTTGGTTAGATCTCATGAAAGGAATCAAATACTAAGAATAGAGATACACACATACTTACCATCACACATGAATACATCCTCAAAGATCAGCTAGGTCTTTCACAAGGTTGTAATGAAATGCTAAGGTTAGGGGAAATGGAAGAATTGGAAGGAAAAACAAGTAACTGAAGAACATACCAAGGTTGCATGCTTCATTAATCTGCAAGGTATCATTGATTTAGAATGGCATGGTTGCAAACTTCATGGTATCTCCTGGCATAGACTTTATTTTTCACACTTTAGATCAAATCGAAACACATTTATCTTTGCTGATTTGATCTGCATCTTCTTTAACTTTATTGCACAGATACACACCAATTTCCATTTAGGTACATGGCAGCAACTTCAATGCTTCAAACTTATCTTGGCACACCTTGGTATATTTCTAAGTTATAGGGTATGGCTACAAGAGGTTAAATATCTCAGATTGAGATACAAAGGTAGGGAAAATGATGAGGGTGATAAAAGAAAAGGGCTTGAAGTGTTTGGCTTCAAGAGGGCTGATGGAACACACATATAGGTAGGGTGAAAAGAAAGCACACAAAATGGTTATACACACATAGCCTAGCATCACTTCAATGAGTTCATTCATGAATGAGAGCAAGCACATGATATCTGCAAAAGAGAATCATCCTTAGTATTCAATCAAAATGGAACAATGAGATCAATTAGAGTGAATTGAAGAAAATAAGTATGGATGAGAAATAGAACACTTTAAACCCTCTCAAGAAAGCGATTAGGCTCGATATGTCTCACTAGGGTAGTATCCACTATTCTCCTTCAAGAATTTGAGCATGGTACTTTAGCCACCAGAATTCTAAGAGCAAAAGCTTTGTGAAGTGCAAAAATTCTAATATGAAAACCTCAATGGCAGCTCCATAATATTGATTGCATGACCTTCTAAAAAAAAATGAACAAAAACTGAAAAACACAATGAAAGAAAACTGAAAACATAAATGAACGAAAATTGAAAACCTTCCCCCCAGACCTGAATTGAACATTGTCCTCAATGTTAAAGCATAGAAAAGATGATTGAGAACATGCAAATGATAAAGGGAAAAGTTAAGAAGAAGGTTTAGCGAAAAACTCCCCCTTGATGCGATTAGGTCGACTGCTAACAAACACCTTCTTCTTGAACACATGGGTTGCCTCCCAAGAAGCGCCTTAGTTAATGTCTTGGCAAGACATTATGCAATCAGCTTATGATGAGTTGGGGGGTTTCGGATCAATCGCCTCAAGATAGTTCACCCAACTTCTTCTCCTCTTCCTTTTCCTTTTCCTTTTCTTTTTCTTCAAGTGTGCAAGGGGTGTAACTTTGAACATGCCATTGGATGGTTCCAACTTCGTAGAGCATGGATCAAGGGGCTCAAGTGGTAACCCAGAAATTGGTGGAAATGGCTGGAACACTTCTAGGGCAGCTACCACTTCTTGGAACTCAGATTCATCATCAAGGTCACCTAAAGGTTGTGTCAAAACAATTTCTAAAGCATCATCAGATTGTGCCTGCACAAACTTAGACAAAATCAGGGAATCCAAACAATCAATTGAAAAACAATCAAGTGAATTAGAAGGATGAGTTAAGGATTCAAACACTTTGAATTCTATGGTTTGGCCAAGGACTGTCATTTTCAGAAATGCCATTTTTCACATCAATAAGAGTGTTTGCTGTGGCCATGAATGGTCTTCCAAGCAAGATAGGCAGCTCACGATCATGAATGGGTGCATCTTCCATGTCTATCACTATAAAATCAGCAGGCAATATTAGCTTATCAACTTGAACCAAAATATCTTCAACAATACCTCTAGGATATTTCACTGAACGATCAGCAAGTTGTAAGCTGAGTGTGGTGGATTTTAATTTTCCCAAACCAAGTTGCAAGTACACTGAATAAGGCATTAGATTGATACTTGCACCTAAATCCAACATGGCTTTCTCAGGTCGTTTATCTCCAATGGTTATGCCGATGGTAAAACTACCTGGATCCTTGAGCTTAGGAGGAAGTTTTCTTTGAAGGACAACACTCACATTTTCAGACACCAACACCTTCTCATGAGGACTATACCTTCTCTTGTGTGAGTTGAACTCCTTAAAAAATTTAGCATAAGTTGGCATGTTCCTGATCACATCAAGCAAAGGCAAGTTAACATTGACTTTACTAAGTATATCATAGATTTCAGGAAAAGACTTATCCTGTTTGCTTTTAGCAAGACGTCCAGGAAAAGGAATTGGTGGCACATAAGGGTTCTCGGCCTTGTGCAATATAGGTGAAATTGTTGACTTGCCAATGGGAATTGCTTCTTTTGGTGTCATCTCTTCCTTGTGTTCATCACCTGCATTCACAACATCATGATTAGTAACTTCTTTGCCAACTTTATTATCAATAACCTTACCACTTCTGAGAACTGAGATTGCGTTGGCTTGCTCATGATGCTTGGGATTCACATTTGGCTTACTAGGGAATTTTCCAGGTTCTCTTTGGTTCAAAGAATCAGCAATTTGTCCCAATTGAATCTCCATCTTAGTAAGGGCAGCAGAATGTTGTTGAAGAGCACCATTAGTAGTTTGCTGGAATTGCAAAGTATTTTGGGCCAACATCTTGACTGTGTCCTCCAATGAACTTGGTTTAGGCTGGAATGATGAACTTGCTTGATTTTGATTTTGATTGTTGCTCCAAGAGAAATTTGGGTGATTCCTCCAACCAGGATTATAAGTGTTTGAGAAGGGATCATTTCTTGGCCTTTGGTTGTAAGAATTCATCATGTGGGCTTGTTCTTGGACAAACTCAGGATAAGCATTACTAGCTGAACACATGTGAGTTGAGTTTCCTTGAGAATTGCAAATAGCACAAACTTCAACTTGAGGAGCTTTAGGTACCATATTGAGCACAGCATCAAGCTTCCTTTGTAAACTAGCCACATGTGAAGCAAGCTCATTGTTAGGACTAATCTCATAGATACCAGCCTTACCTCTTGTATCTTTGTGTTGAGCATTGGATCCCAACATCTCAAATATGTCATATGACTCTTGAGCATTCTTTTTCTTTAAAGCTCCACCTGCAGCATTATTGACAGTAGATTGACAAGTTTCGGTTAGTCCATCATAAAAAATTTGCATTTGTAAGTATAGAGGTAACCCATGATGTGGACATTGCATTAGAGTTCCTTTGAAACACTCCCAGCATTCGTTGAATGGTTCGCCATCATGTTGTGAGAAGTTGAAAATCTTGGACCTCAAGGTGGCTGTCTTTTGGGCAGAGAAAACTTCTCCAAGAACTTCTTAGCAACAGCATCCCAAGTGGTTAGTGATCCAGGGGTTAACGACATAAACCAAGTCTTTGCTCTATCTTTCAAAGTGTAAGGGAAAACCCTCATCTTCAGATTTGCTTCAGACACATCCTTCAAAGGCAAAGTACAAACAACAGTATAAAATTCTTTAATGTGAGCCAAAGGATCTTCGTTAGGTAAACCATAAAAAGAAGGAAGCATTTGAAAGTGAGAAGATTTAAGCTCATAGTTTCTAGCTTCTCTGGACAGCAAGATGCATGAAGGTGAATTTGGTATGATTGGTTGAGCAAGATCCTCCAAAGCAAGTTGGTCATTAGCTGCCATCTTTTCTTCTTCCTCTTCTTCTTCTTGATCTGAGTTAAAGATGTTGAACAAAGAGTATTCTTCTGAGCTTGCTGAATTAGAGGTTTCAGCTTCTAAGGGATTGAGAATAGATTCAATGGCTGCCTCATTTGCTTTAACAAGCCTTTGTTCAAATTCAGCCAGTGATGGTTGTTGTGTACCACGGATTGGTTGGATCCTAATGGTTCCGGATTGAGAGTGTTTCTTGACCGCTGATACAACTTGTTCAAGCAACGGTTTGCTCGACATGCAAATACCTGAAAACAAAGAAAAACTAAAGAATGTAAGCAATAGAAATAAGACTCTTAATCAAGTCCCCGGCGGCGCCATTTTCTTGTTGGACAGATTTTACTCTATCTATTTCTCGCAAGTGCACGAACCAATTATAGTATAGGAATGCAAGCACGAGGTCGTTCCACAGAAACTTGGATGAAAAACACTTATTACTACTACTTAGACTCACAAGTAATTCTAAGACTAAACAGAATTTAAATGAAGTTTTGTTGAGTTTGTTGGAATGAAAACTACACAAAGGAAATGCAAAACAACAAGTGACTGAAAACTACTAAAAGGGAATGCAAAATAGCAAGTTACCAGCAAGTAGTTGTTTAGAAAATTTAGAGACAAAGGAGACAAGCACTAGGGGTTCAACTTCACCATGACAATCCAATTTCAAGCTACAAGTTAACAATCACCTAAGTTGATTACAATTTCTGGAGTTCGTTCTTTCTTATGTATGATTATCCATATGGTGTTTGGTTTTAATCAAGTACTCAGAAAACACAACTTAGCTATGGTGTTTAGTCTAGGTTATGTATCTGAATCCATTAAGCTTAAGAAGAACACAAAGGAACCAAGTAAACATTTAAACATGGTGTTTATCCTAAATGCATTACCCACTCATTCACTAATTGGTTCAAGAGTCATATGGTGTTTATGTAAACTTGAACTAGATAACCAACATGCATGTGTTCATAATGGCCAGTTATTTAAACATGCATAAAGATTCAACTAAGAACAAGTGAATGAGACCAGAAAATTAGAAGTAATCAACAAAGGGTAACATTAACTTAAAACATGAAATTGTCTTGTCAGGTTACATTGAAACCCTAGCTATGGATTTAGCTGCTCATAATGAGAAAGAAATTAAGACATAAATGAGAAAACATAATGAATGCAATAAGAGTAGAAAAACCCCTTTTTCTGAAGTTCTTGTGGTGTCCAAGGCTTCTCCAAGTACTTCTCCACGTCTAATGCTTCTCCAAGAGCTTTCTCACGTCTAGAAGGATGTATGAAGGATATAGAGGTGATTTGGGATGAGTTTGAGTGAGTGGTGATGGCTGAGGAAGATGAAATTCGTAGGGAAATAGAAGAGAGGTTTGCTGGAGTTGTTTTGGTGATTTGAGGCTGTTTAGAGCTTTTGGTTGATTGCTGGAGTGTTTGGGATTGTGAGAGTGTTTGAGGATAATTTCTGAATGTGTTTGGGAAAATGATGGAAGTGTTTGAGGGGGGATGGAGTGAAGGATGACTGAATTGTGGGGTTGTGAATCCCAGACTTGCACACTTTGAATCTGGAATTGAAGAGGTATTTATAGGGAGAGGGGAGTGATAAATCTGAATTCAATATGGCTAATGCATACAACACTTGCAATTGAAAATCAGAATGTGGTTGCTCCACTTCACCAACTAATCCCACCAGCAGCCATAGCTCATCATCATGTCAGCATGACCAAGCTTCCATCCAGAAACCAATAGCTCATCCTCATGTCAGCATGACCAAGCAAGCAATGAGCTATTCTACAAGTCAGCATGATGTGTATTTTGATGGGCTCACGGATTGGGCTTGGATCAATCAAATGTCGACTTTGAGCTGTCTATCTTCAAGTTCAGAATGTCTTCTTTCCATGCACATGTAAATTGGCCCAATCCAAGCACAGATGAAAAAGATATGTCCAAAATGAATTTGTAACTCAGTTCTTCAGTTTTACACATTGTTTTCACCATTTTACTTCAAATGCCTCAAGTGATACCTAGAGCTCAATGAACTGAATGACAAACACAAAAGAGGTTAAAAGCACAAGGTTAACTCAAAAACATAACTAAATCATAAGCTATAAGGGTATAAAATGATATACAATTGTGAACCGAACACTCGTGGCAGAAAAGACATGTTAAAAAAAAATTCAAATACCATAAATCTAATGCTACGTCAATATAATGAATTAGCAATTTTTTTTTAATTGAAAATTTTAAGAAGAAAGTTCATTAAACATCTCTAATTCATCATAAATATATCATGTTGCATTAGTGAAATGACATGAAATGACAAAAATTGAAAGTTAAAGTTGCTCCAATTGAATAGTCAAATCCTACATGAATTTGAAGGCTAGAAGAAATATGTTTAAAATAACATATCATAAGCTTGATGTCAAATATTATTTTCATAATTTTTTAGTCATGGACCCCACTATCATTTACTATCTTTTCAAACCTCATGCATCATATATGAGCTCATTTGCTTTTAAAAATATAATAAAATAATATGATACTTGGCATTTCGAGATGGAGTTCAATTTTTTTCAAAGTGTCAAATTGCCACATAAGCCATCAAATTCAAATTTAACATTTTACATTTAACATCTCGCTCTAAAGAAGTAGAATGGGAAGGCTAGAACAATGTAAATGGACAACATTTCAGAACAATTTAAATACACTAAAAAGTAGTTGCTACGCTACGCAGGATAACAATTGGGATGAAGTTCAATTTTGAGTATCCACCCCTTAAGATTGTTAATTTTACCTTTGCTGCCATTGTGCCTCTAGTTGTGTTCTATTAATTGGGTAAATTCTTGTTTTTCTCCTTGAAATACCTGGCGACCATAAATCTACAACTCCTATATATATATATATATATTTGAGAGAAATCCTAGTACTCTTTATATTATTTTGGCTTAATTGTTGTTTTTCCCTTGACAAATCCAATAAATCTGAGCGTAGTGCTTTTTTTTGTTGGTCAAAGTGGACTTTCATTCATAAGTAAGGATTACAAACAAAGCCCAACAAAGCAAACATCCAAAGGCCCAGAACAAACAAAACCCTAGCAACTAAAACAAAACAACAGGGAGCAGCCGCCATCATCCCTGCAACTAGAGAAGCAGCAAGCAGACAACAACCAACCAGGGCCAAAACAAAACAACAAACTTCCACACCAACACAACAAACAACAACCCCAAAACCACTGGAACAAAGCCTTAAAATTGGAAAAACGTAAAACCAAGAAAACCCCAATAGCGAACTCCACTGCGACACACTTCGCAACCATCGAACCCAAACTCGCATCCAAGGGAACAGCAGCCATGCATCAGACGAAACCGAAGGCCAAAACCAGCCCAAAGCCAGCAGAACCAACAAGAACCAATTCGTGGAAGGTGGTGGTGCGAGCACCCGAGTTGAAACTCTACCAATCTTCCAAATAAGACGTGAACACGCGTGTAGAGGATGAATAGCTGCAAGCTTGGATTGAGGTGGGAACAAGTGAGGAAGGAGAGGAGTAGAGCAAGTGATATGGGTGAGAGTGGGGGGGATCTGGGAGATGAGGACCAAGGGGGTGAAAGAGGATGAAAAACCAATAAAAAGGTTGGAGATTGAAGTGAGATCCAGGGTTAAAAGGGGTTGGAGAGGAAGGAGAAAACAAAAACAACATAACTGAAAGGGCATAAAGCCCTGAACTACTGAGACAGAGCTCAGAGAAACACCCATTAAGGGTGGGAAACTGCCACCGACTCTCAAAACTGGGAGAGAAGCAGAGCACAAGCGAGAGAAAAAAGTTGTAAAGGTTCCAAATCCTGAGCGTAGTGCTTGGTATGTTGATTTTTTTTTCTTTTTGGGTTAAATTAACGTAATTAACTTTAATTTTGGAAGCTCAGTATAATGCCTAAAATTAAAGTCTATAGTTGATTATTACCGAAGAAAAGAAAATAGTCTTTTGTTGATTAATCATATGTTGATTTACTTTGCTTTAATCACTCATAAATGCAACATTGAAAAATTAAAGAAGCACCTTTCTTTTTCTTGTTCAGATATTCTTGTTTTGTCAGCTAGGGAGGGTGTTGTTCGGGTAATTTCCTACACCTTTCTTTTTCTTTGACAACAACTCTAGTTTTGATCTTTATTTAATAATTTGACAACAACTCTAGTTTAATTTATTCTTCTCTTTCTAGCTAAAAGATAAGAATGACTTTTTTTTACAGATTTTAATCCATTTTGGACCACCAAAGCTGTTGTCACCTTTTTTTCTTGTGGTTTTAGTAAAACAGAGATATGAAGTTGGTATACCGAGTTAAATTCATATTTATATTTCAAGGCTCAAGCTAAGAGATAGGAAGTACTTGTACAGATTTTAATTTGTCAAGTAGAAAACTTGATCATATTTGCACTATAGTCTTTTAGGAAAACGCAGAGAGAAAAAAAAAAAAAAAAAAAAAAAAGGAAGGCAGAGAAGGTTGCAGTGAGTCCATGGATAGGAAATTTTGTTGACTTTGGCATGCAGTGCGTTTTGGCTCACACTTTCTCTGTTGCGACAGAGCTTTCCAGGATGTTGTGGTAATTAGCAAAGCAGACAAGGTTGGGGAACCCACTGTGATCACTGCAAATTGCCCTAACAAAACTGGGTTGGGCTGTGATTTGTGCGAAGCATTTGCAGAGGAGGTGACGAATTAATGAATTTTTAAGCCGTGACAGACAGACAATCACGTGTATTCAAATAAATTTGTAGATGGTGGGAATATCCTTGATGCTTTAACAAAAAAATTATATTAAGTAATTGATCTGAGGGAAATATCAAGTAATTGCCTTTTCTCACACCAAGAATAAAATAAAATAAATAAATAAATAAAAAATTATCACCACCACCAAGAATAAAAACAAATAATTGGCCCGATCATTGACCCAACAAAAAAATTATATTAAGTAATTGTCTGTTTTCTGAGGCTGTTAGCTTCTTATTGTTGGTCTTACCAATTCTCTCTGGCTTTGTCTCCGTTTCATAATTGCTTTGTTCAGGTAACATTAAGATAAAGCATTTGAGTTTTTTAGTTCACCCATTATTTGAGATGACATCGTATTTTTGTTTTAATGTTGAAATTGGTCGTTTAATGTTGAATTTCTCTCAGCTGAATTGGAAGTAGACATGTTTGCTTAGATGATCCAAATTAACACCATGTTTCACTATCTAAATTTAGCCAGTTGCTCTGAAACTTTTTCTGCTGCATTATATGCCTTCAACGACCGTAATTTTCCTCTGGTTTATTAAATTTTCATTTACCGAATTTCAATTTCAATCTTTTTCATTTTTCAAGCCATTTATGATCTTCTTCGTATTTATTCAGTTCAGTGTTTGGATTTTTGAATATTTAGTTAGCGAAGTTCTTGTTTCATTGAGTAGTGTTTACAGCAGAAGCAGCAGATTTCCAATGGCGTTAAGCACCCAAAGAGCCTCTGCCTTTCTTCCTTCAGCTGATCAGTCGGGTCCTCCTCGATGGAACTACGATGTGTTTTTGAGTTTCAGGGGTGTAGACACTCGAAATAACTTTGTGTCCCATTTATACCACGAATTGCAGCACAGGGGCATTAAAACATTCAAGGATGATCCAAAGCTTGAAAGAGGGACAACCATTTCTTCAGAGCTCCGCAAAGCAATCCAAGAATCAAGGCTTGCAATCGTCGTTCTCTCGCCAAACTATGCTTCTTCTTCCTGGTGCTTGGGTGAACTTACAAAGATTCTCCAATGCATGAAATCCAACGGCACAGTTCTGCCTGTGTTTTTTAATGTGGATCCCTCCGATGTGCGAAAACAAAGCGGCAGTTTTGCAGGCATGTTCGCTGAGCATGAGAAAAGGTTTAGGGAAGACATAGAAAAGGTGAAGCGTTGGAGAGCTGCTTTAACAGAAGTTGCCAATTTATCTGGGTTGGATTCAAACAATGAGTAAGCAACTTTTATGTATCTGGGTTGTATCTAGGTTACATCTATGCCTTATACTTTTGATTTAATCATTGTTCTTCCTTGTAGGTGTGAAAGAAAGCTCATTGAAAAGATTGTTGAATGGGTGTGGGGGAAAGTGCATCGCACATTCAAATTGTTAGATTCCACAGAGTTAGTGGGAATTAAGTTTACACGTGAGGAAATGGATTTGCTTTTAGATCCTACAGATGATGTTCGCTTTGTAGGGATATGGGGGATGGGAGGCATTGGCAAGACAACCATTGCTAGGCTTGTTTATGAAAGCATTTCTATTCATTTTGAAGTTAGTTGCTTTCTTGCTAATGTTAGAGAGGCTTCTGAAGGTAATCGTCTTGTTGATCTACAAAGACAGCTGCTTTCCCCGATTTTGAAGGAACAGATTACTCAAGTTTGGGATGAACAGTGGGGGACCTATTTCATTAAGAGTTGCTTATGTAATAAAAAGGTTCTTCTCATTCTTGATGATGTGAATGCATCAAGCCAACTAGAGAAATTTGCTAAGAAAAAGGATTGGTTTGGTAAGGGGAGTATAATCATCATTACAACTAGAGATGAACGGTTGGTTAAAAAGCATGATATGGAGATATCATATAAGGTAGAGGGATTAGGTGATGATGACGCTCTTGAGCTCTTTAGTCTGAACGCCTTTAAAAAATTTGAGCCTGAGGAAGGTTTTTGGGAATTGTCCAAGTGCTTTGTAAATTATGCTGGAGGCCTTCCATTAGCTCTTAAAATTCCGGGATGCTCTATGTATAAGAGAGATCGAGATGAATGGAAAAATGAATTGGATAAGCTACAGAAAATTCCTGAGACAGAAATTTTCAATTTGCTCAAAATCAGTTTTGATAGACTAGATGAGATGAACAAGAATATATTTCTTGATGCTGCATTTTTCCTTAAGGGGATGGGCAAGAATAAAGTAATTGGAATACTAGACATTTGTGACCGTTGTGGTGGGATAAATGCTCTAGTTGAGAAGTCGCTCTTAACTATTGATATTTCAAACAACGATAACATTGTTGGGATGCATGATTTGATACAAGACATAGCGTTTGAAATTGTTCGTCGAGAGTCTCCTGAAGAGCCCGGTGGACGCAGTCGATTGTGTCATCGTAATGACATCATTCATGTATTGATAAACAATACGGTAAGAAGTTACGTAGAAAATACCAATTTTTATATAAAAGAAATATGATTTCTTTTTAACTCAATATTAGACTTACATGTGGAATTAACTTTTCCTTTTCTATTCTTTATTACAGGCAACTAACAAAATTCAAGGCATTACCCTAAGCATGGAAAAACTTGAAAAGGCAGATTGGAATTGTGTAGCATTCTCTAAGATGATTAACCTGGAATTTCTTGAAGTTGATATTGTGATCATTTCCTCAATCCCCATAATTCTTCCTAATTCCTTAAGAATTATGAAATGGAATTGGTATCCTTCCAAATATCTCCCATCAAATTTTCAACCGAATAAACTTGTTTCACTTGAGATGCGGGACAGCAAACTAGTTGGGCTCTGGGACAACGGAGTTGTAAGATTACTAACCATATGCCATCTTACGAATTTTTTGAAAAAAGAGAGTAAAAGTTGAAGTTTTCTGGTTGCTAATTATATATTCTACTATTTTTCATGTAATATTGTACAGGACTTGCCCAATTTGAAATACATGGACCTTAGTGGCTCTCGAAACTTGGCAACAACCCCAAATTTCACTGGCATTCCAAAACTCCAGGTGTTGGATCTTGGCTGGTGTAAGAATTTAGTTTAGATTCACCCGTCCATTGCATTTCTCAAATGGCTTACATATTTAATTCTACATGGATGCGAAAGTGTTAAGAGTCTTCCAAGGGAGTTAGAAATGGATTCTCTTATATATTTCAATGTTAAGGGTTGCTCAAAACTGAAAAAGATTCCAGAATTTTCAGGACAAATGGAAAATTTGTCAATGCTTATTTTGAGTGGGACGCCCATTGAGAAATTACCTTCATCAATTGGACATCTTGTTGGCCTTACTTTTCTGGATGTAAGCAATTGTGAAAATCTCTTGGGTCTTCCGAGCGAAATTTGTAATTTGAAGTCTCTTGAAGTGCTCAATGTGGATGGATGCTCATACAGTGACAAGCGACGAAAAAACAGACAGGAGATGAGCAATATAAGGATCTGGATGCATCATAATTCTGAGTCATGGCCCTTTGGACTTTGGCGCTACAGCCCTGGGTTCGGAAGTGTATCAGATCTTAATAAATCAAGGTTTTGGTGGCGCCTCCAAAGAAAGACTTTTGTGTTGGGTTCGCTAGATGGTTTGTGGTCTTTGAAGGGATTGGATCTGAGTGACTGTGGTCTTTGTGAAGGGGATATTCCCGTTGATTTTCGCTGCGTGCCCTTTTTAGTAGAATTAAACCTTAGTAGAAACAATTTTGTTAGCCTTCCTGCAAGCATTGGATGTCTTTCTAAGCTTAGGAAATTTTGGGTGAATGGGTGCCAAAGGCTTCAACAATTGCCCCATCTCCGCTTTGGATTGGGTGAGAATTGTGGCCGCTGCTCTATTGAAATATACACAGACGATTGCACTTTCTTAAAAATGTTGCCAAAGTTGAGCAACAAAAACGGAAGCAAACATTCAGGTTTTCTCTCTGTCTCTCTGTCGTTGAGTTGTGTGAATTGCTTTGGATTGGTTGAGAATGAAGGCTGCGATGAGAGTATAATACTCGGAATGCTCTGGATTGCTCTGGATTGGAGATTCCTTCAGGTTCTCTCTCTGTCTCTCTGTCGCTCGTTGTTTGCTATAATAATAATAAACAAGTTACTAACCTATACATGGTACAGGTACGTTGTTGGCCCACTTTCCAAATTGTAATACCTGGAAGTAGAATTCCAGAGTGGTTCAATAATCAAAGTGTAGGAGATTCCTTAATTGTGGAGCTACCAAAATTAAAGCAGAGTACCAGGATTTGGATTGCTTTATGTGCTGTCATTGAAGAAGAGTACCCAAATCCACCTCATGACCTTTCTACTACTTTTGAAATTAGATGTCACCCCTTCTTTAGGACAAACGTACCGTGTCAGCGTCGTAATTTTGAAAGACGCCATCTTGTGTCACCTCACCTTTGGGTATCTTGTTTTTCTTTTTTTGTAAACCGCAAAAATCGGAGGCGGAAGAAGATTTCAGTCGAAACTCGTTCTCACGTTTGGGTATCAAAAGGAGATTCCATTCAACAATTGGAACGTATATATTGGCCGGGTGTAAAGAAGTGTGGGTTTCGTTTGATGCACGATGAAGACTTGGAAGAACTCAATCATATCATGATGATGAACCACTCCATCAACATCAGCACAAAAGCTACTTCTCCTCCCGATTCAGCTGATGCAAGTGCAAGTGCAAGTGGAAGCTCTCACCAAAAATCTCTCTGCCGCAAAAGCTATGCTCTTTCCAAAGGATTTTTAACAAAACTTGTAAAGATTTTCTCCCTCTTTTTAACAACTGCAGTTTTTATGAAATCTTTCAACAATAGCAAACAATGGGGGTGCATAGGACTTTTGATTTGGAGGGTAACCACTTTGATTTCCTACTTAGGCCTTGCACCCTCTTATTTTGAGCTATTGTTGAAAAATTTAATAAAAACTGTGATTCTTAAAAGAGCAGCTAAATTTTTGCCAACTTTGTTAAAAACTCCTCCTCAAATGTCTGCACATAAATACTTGAAAGGCACGGTCTTCTCACAATTGATATTAGTAAGTTCCCATCACTATCTTTTCTAGCCATACATTTACCATTAGATTCATCAGTTATTGTTTTGTGGATGACAATTCCTCTCTCTCTCTCTCTCATCACGTGCTTTTTTCATGAATACATTTCTGTTTAAACTACTGCAGAGCATTAATCAACTCACGTAGTATATACATGTAAACATATATGCAACAGTTGAACAAAGTATCTGTTAACATACTGCAAATCAATAAGTATGTTCAGATAGACTGGATTGGTTTTTTTATTAGACCTAGCTGATCAAAAGTAGTTGCGCGCTTATTGGCATGAAATTTTCACCTCAATAGCTACAAGCTCATTAGACCAAGCTTTGTTATAATTGTTTGATTCTTATTGACACAACTTACGTGACTATTTCAACTGCACTATTTTGTTGTGTGCAGGATGGAATAAGCCAACAAGAATTTTCAATCATAAGCTTAGCATTGAGAATTGATCGTATCTGCAATCGATCAATTGCTTTGCCGGGATTCCTACTTTGTTTGCTTCACTTCATCTCCTTGATAGTTTGTACAATCTAGTCAAAATGTATGTACTCACATTTCCACGAAAGCAGAGGATGACATTTTCACGCTATAAGGAAATCATTCTGGAGCTATAAGAAGATTGACATTACTACATATGCTTAGTGTATATTAAAGTCGCAAAAAATTAAGATATTGTGCGCTAAAGATACGTTCTTAAAAGGAACAACCAGGCTAAAAGGCAGCATGCAACAAACACAACCCGATTAAGCACAACTGAGGACCGAACAAACATCCAAAGTTGACAGTGATTTTAATGTCATTGTCTTATATATACAATTAAGAATGAAAATATAGATCCAAGCAGGATTGTAATGCAGAAGAGCATAAAACTTCAAACGTTCAAGATTGAGGCAGATGTAGCTAGCATGTACTTCTTGAATCAAAGTACCAAGTGAAGAAAAACGCTAGCACTTTTACGCTGTTTTATTAAGTCCTATAAGCTAAAGGTATTTAAGGCATCAAGTAGTAGAAATATATTCCACAATACCACCATATACATAGAAATATAATTGAAAAATAATGTAACTATTTATAAACCAGTTAATTTACCGTCTGGATGCATTTTATATAATGCATCGGTTGATAATCACCCATTTATCAATCTATTGTTTTGAATCTTAATGTTGCAACAAGATGATCTTAGGAATCTTGTTTCTGAGGTTTGGTATTTCAGACACAATTTAAGTTTGTTGCTAATCAATTTATCTTTCAGTGCAGCTTGTCACCAATTTCAGTTATGACGACGTCCAAATGAGCATCACTTGCTTCATCGTCAAAATTCAGTTGATACTGAATCAAATTCTTTTTGACAAAATTTGAGAAACAAAAAGGCCTTACAAAGGAAAGCATCAATGGCACCTTTCACCAACCATACTTTTTCAGCAAATCTCCGGTTCTCTTCCTCATCCGAAGAAAAACTATTACCACCAGAGCAATGATCCGAGGAGGAAAATTTCCGCCAGAAATGTTCAATTTTTGGACCCACTGTGGAGGATCTCTCAAAACCAAGGTTATCAAGACGGTTATAACAGCTACTCCAAGCAAGATTTTTGTCACCGGTTGGATCAAGGAATCCTGCATTCAGAGAAGAATTAAGAAGGAAAACTAGCACCAAATGACATATCACATGTCACTGCAACATTCCGCTGTCTGCAACGTAATGCATATCAAAGAATCTTGGGGCAAATAAATTGCAAACAGTCCACCTGCAGAGCATTCCTTTACATGGGAGAACATCCAATTATTTGCCTTTTAGAAGGAAATGCGAGGGTGGAAAGACAAAAGATGCAGGAGATCCTAACAGACTGCTCATGAAATAGACAAAAAACACATAAGAAAGTATGTGGTGCACAACTTTCTGTGGTGCTGTGCTAATTGCAACAGTTTCTGACCCTAAAAATGAAAAACAGGAGAAGTACCCACCGTAACAATGCTGTGAAATCCTATTTCTTTTAGGAATATGTAGTTGTAAAACTCAGTGTCTATGATATAAATGAACAAAACCTATAAGATGAATCCTGCAGGTTCTTTACGGGATCTTTTGCCATTTTGACTTTTAGGAAAGTGGTCCTGTTTTTGTCAGATGAACGCCAAGAAACCCCGAACTGTAGGAACCCATTTTGGATTGTCTCACTATGAGTTGCTGCTTCAACTTTCGAAATGAAATTTATGCTTCATGTTTTGACTTGTGAAAATCAACTTCATGGAATCTTTAAATTAACTTTTGGGTAAGAGTTCCTTATGTGGTCTTGAGCTACTATCTTTGGTTCTTCCTTTAGCTATTGTTTTCTTGTGTCCCAAATATGTGGATTTTCATGTTTTTTATACAATATTTGAGTTTAATTCAGCATATCTTCAGTTCAAATGCATCTCCCTTTCTCTCAGCTGTTTCTCATGCTTGTTCATCTTCGCCTCTAATCTCTTCTCTTCAGTATCTCTGGATTTCCTATGGAAATATCCAAAATTACTTCAAATTTGGGTTATTTCTTTTGGGTCTTTCCATTAAATTTTCTTTTATATTTCTAAGCTGAAATAGGCATACATAACTGTTTATATCTCAACCTAAACCTCAGACTGTTATCATACATCATCATGTGTGCAAAGATAATTTGAACTTCAAGCGTCCTCTTTAGATTAAATACAGCTATTAGGTTATTATTTACCTAACCAAATTGGAGGTCAGTATTTTGTGCCTTTTTTTGGTACAAGTGATATTGAGGGAGTGGAAATCGAACCTAAGACCTCTTGTGTATGGATAAATGTGCTTAACCAACTGAATGTCATTACTTAATACTAGACCCGGCAATATTGGACACGACCCGTTAACACGACACGAATTCGCACGAAAATAACTGTATTTGGGTTGAGCTTAATGGGTTGGGTTGAAACGGGTGGACCCGTTAGTAACCCGTTAAGCTAACGGGTTGTGTCAGTGTTTTTCGTGAATCACCCGTTAACCCGTTAAGAGCAAGGGTACTTTTGTAATTTTGGTTGTAAAATAACCTAGCTTCAATTGATGCTTCAGTTATTCCATCTTCACTTCGTTGTCCTCCTCAGCCGCCACTCTCTCTCTCTCTTCTTTGTTTTAAGAGAAACAAAACTCTCTCTTTCTCTCTACATCCAGACCAAACTAAACCATCAAGATCAACTATCTTTCCTCTTCTGAAACGAAAAGGTATGAATCTGCAATTTCATAAGGTTGTACTTGTGAGCAAAAATGTGGTGTTAGATCTACTTCGGGACAAGTTTCCTGGAGCAAATGATTTTGGGAGTGAAGTTATTCCAGGTGCAACTTCCATGGGTTTGAGAGTAAGTTTTCATTTCACACATTCTTTTTCTTGTCTGTCTTGCATTCCCTTCAATCACAAGGTTCTTCTTTTGTATGTCCACTTTGGGGGGAAAGAATGGAATAATTGTTAAGAGTTGGTCCCAAGCTCCTGTGGAGTTGAAATCCCAAGTTCTATTAAAAATTTTAAGCAAAATTAGCAAGTGGAGCTGCATTATAGCCTAGTCTAACTCGATTTCAAATATCTTTCATCAGAACTGAACAAATCGCTTTCTAGTGAAGAAAATAAGTGGCCATAATTGAATTAGTATGGTCTGCTAGAGGTTTCCAAGTGTTGCCATCATTTCGTTCCCCTGCTTCCCTGTCTCTAGAATCCAGAGCTCCAGAGTACTAATTGTTTAATGTCTACAAGTTCAAGACTATCTGTATGATGGCTACTGGAAGACTTATTTAAGGATTTCAGCTTTATTTGAATTATATCTCTAATTTGAGTTGTTTTCATTTAATAATTCCCACAAAAATATTGTTTATTTTTTAAATGGGTGAAACGGTTTAAGCGGGTGAAACGGGTGAAAAACGACCCATTAGCCATAACGGGTCGTGTCGTGTTATTCGCGAATTTGTGCGGGTCGTGTTTGGGTCTAGTATTTCTGACCCCGTTAGCTTAACGGGTCGTGTTCGTGTAACCCGTTAAGAAAACGAGTTGACCCGTTAACGACCCTGAACCCGCTAAAGCGACCCGTTTTGCCAGGTCTACTTAATACCTTATACTGAATAGAAATTTAATATGACTAATGGCTTGATTAAGGGACGGAGTCTTATTTTGAAAAAATCAAATTATTACTTTGATGCCAAATTTTCTAACAAATGATAAAGAATTGTTCAAGAAAAATGCTGTGAAATCCTCCTGTTTAGGAATATGTGGTTGTAAAACTCAGTGTCTATCATATAAATGATCAAAACCTATAAGATGAATCCGGAAAGTTCTTTAGGTGAACTCAATAGTCACAATCACATCCATTCTTAGGCTGCAAACACAATGTCATGTAAACAAAAGAACAGAAAATAAGCATGGAAATTGATGGCTCAAATTCAACGAAGTAAATTGCTATACTATATCTTGCTTTAGAGGTTCTGATTGTATGGAGGAACTACCCTATTGCTGATTGAGAGTGACCTGCAGCCTAGTTCATTTATTTCATATAGTTGGAATATCATGGCTGCAAACCATGAAAATATAAATTGCCTTAACAAAGCATTCTCAATATGAAAAATTCTGCATTAAGTGTCAAACACTTCTCTATCTATTCTATCTCAGAATCAAATTCAGTATCTCTTATGACCACATTAAAGTTACATTTTTTTCTACCCAATGCAACCAAATTTTCTCGGTAACCAGAGAAACTTGCTTGGATTAATTTCACAAATTGGGTTTTCATAAAAAAAATTATAAAAAAAGATATAGAAATGAAGTACCTTGGGCTCTCCGTCAATGTGAACCGTAGATCCATCTTTATAAGCAAGCATAGACCTACCGTTCCTGGGGTTAAACCGGATCGGAACGCTGACCCGACCCGGTATTGAAAGCGTAAAGCGATTTGAAGCCGTACTTGTCGAGAATGTCTCGGACCTCCAACTAGTTCTGGTCCCAACACCCGAGGCTCGTCCTAACGTCGATCGGGCCTTTGCCTCGCCGATACAAGTAGACCTCACCTTCTGGAACCTTCGTCCTCGCGCTTTCAGATTCGGATTCGGGTTCTGGATGACCAGTTCGATTTCGGGTCCAATTCCTCGATTTCGCCGACTCTGTATGTATCTTCTTTGTCGTCCATCTTTGTTTCTGGGTTTTGATTTCCTTTCTGTCCGAGTTTTGTGTTTTGCTATCTGTAGATTTTGTGCTTTGGAGACGAAGAGCGGAGGCCCGCGGAAGAATAAAGAGGTCAACGCACACAACAATATCTGGAGATTTCTCCAAAATAGTCTGATTGGAAATAAGCGGCTTTACCACCAAAATACTCTATTTCGCTTTTGTGATTTTTTTAATACAAGTGTTTGTGATATTTAATACTCGTGATTAAAATAAGCTTTACAAACACTTAGAAAAATTACAAAAACTAAAAAGATTTTTTAGTCTACACTCTTGGCCCGTTTGGTTCACAGAATGGATTTGAGGGGAAATCAATTCCTATGTTATTTCCCAAGGAATGGGAATGAAAGATTCATTTTCCAAGTTTGGTAATATTGGGAAAGTAATCGGGAGATTTCACTTTGTTTCCTTTTCCATGTTTGTTTTGAGTAGGAATGGAAAACAAAGTTTGTATAATTTTCCAATTATACCCATATTAAAATAAATAAATAAAGAATGCATTTAATAATACGTTGTAATTATAAATTGTTCATAGGGACAAAATAGTCATGAAAATTGTGCATTGAATATTGGCTCATTTTCCCAAACTTTCCCATAAGGAGGGAAAACAAAACCCAAGTTAAGAGGAGGGTTTCACTTTCCCCCCTACTTTCTCATGTGCTAGGAAACCATTTCTCATGCCTGGACTTACCAAACATGGGAAAGCAATTGAATTCCCATTCCCAAACCTCCTTTCCCATGAACCAAACGGACCTTGGGCGTGATTGAAAAAGGCCTCTTGTGTTGTGAAGAAGCTAGTTCTGTTAAAACAAACACAATCTTTTTTATCATGCTTTATGCCTGTCTTTTTTTTTTTTTGGCAATCGTTAATCATTTATCAATATTGTAGATTATAAGATATTTTATTAAAATGACGAAATTATGCTGATAGTATGGGCATATGTATGAATTGTCATTCTTTCTAGTTCGGTTACAAAAGATTTTAGTCGTTATAATCGTCCAATATATAAATATTCTTTTGTTTCTCTATGCATAAGGTATTAATCAATGTACAAGACATACACAAAATTCAGGTACCCAAAATTCCAGACAATCTAGTTATCATACTACTCATGCAAAATGGATATTTTCCAGCAAGGAAACTCAAGTAGACATGTTGTTGCTCAGTTTTTTGCAATTTAGGATGGCACTTCCCCATTTCAGTTCTATCAGTGTTACACTTCCAATCTCTAAAACATGTGTTTAATGCAGTAGCTAAGGCAAGTCATTTCCTTTCACCAAAAAAAAAAAAGGCAAGTCATTTCCTTTCACGGATGGCTTGTCAAAATGTACTTTGACTTAGTAGTAATTTCCATGCTAAATTTTCATTGGTCAACCAACTGACTAGAGAATACTATACTCAAGAAACAAACAAAATCACGAAAACACAAAAAAAACAAAAAACAAAAAAAAAAGTAAAGGGTAGAACTTACATCAATGATTTCCCATTAAAGACAAATGGAGGAGCTATCGCCGCAAAAATGCAAAATCCAATGTGGAGCTACCTCATGAAATTAATTAAAAATCAGATCAATCAGCTGCACAGTAAGAATTCAAAATGATACAGAATTTTCGTCATTACATACCATGTAGAAAAGGAAAAACCAACCAAACTTAAAGGCAATATCTGTCCTGCAAGGTGGAAAAACCACCCCTCAACAATCAGCACAAGCAGTGAAGATAAGGATCATTTTGTGAGACATGCAGATGCTTATACTTTTGTATAAATGGTTCCTACATCGTCATTCCAAAAATCCTAGGTTGTCTTAGGTATGTCTAGGATCCATGATATTTCAGTCAAATTTTTTTCTGAAGTGCCGAAAGTTCTATTCTATTCTAACAAGCAGATTCTTTGTGAACTCCAAATCCTATATTTATCTAAAAATTAGAAACAAATCTTTCTTTTAATATTTACCTCATTGCACGATAGAGAGGCGTGTACCACACAACCTATGAAACAAGGCATCCCAGGAAAGCATAGATCGTTGTAAGCAAACATATTTTAATACCTGTAGTTTATGAACCTCATCAGAAGATCCCATTGGAAGAGCTAACACTACATATAATCCACAAATAACGAAATATCACTATGTAAAGCTTACTTCCGCCTCTAATCCAAGAAATAATAACAGCAATTACTACATATCATACTTGGAAAATAGTTTTCTATCAAAATATGACTAATTATGAAAAATGGATTTTCGAAATACTAATGTTCATTAAAATGAGTCTCCTAATTAATCAAGGATATTTATTTCCTTGATTGATTAAGGGATTTACTTTCCTATTTTATATAGTTGGCAAATTATTGTATATACCTCCTTATGGAGAAGAATAAAACCTAACCTAATATATTCAAACCCATATTCATATTTTAGCATGGTATCAGAGCAATCAATCATCGGTTGTCTCTAAATCCTCATATTTAAGTTCTTTAAACACAAACCCTAAATCCTCATATCAAATTCCTTCAAACACAAACCCTAAATCCTCATATCAAATTTCCTCAAACACAAACTCTAAAACAAATTCCTCATATTTACAGATTTTAGATTAGATCTTCATACCCAAATCCTCATATACTCTTATCACAACACCCTAAACACATATTTTTTTCTCTTATTCATAAATCCTTCCGCTGCCATGGATATCGTCTCATCTACCCAAACCACCGCCTCCGAATTTCCAACACAGGTACCAAGGTTATGTTTTGCATAGTTGTTCAAAGAAACACACATGGGTCATTGACATCGGAGCCACTGACCACATGACCTTTGATCCTGGCCAAATTACCTCTCATACACCGTCTTCTCAATCGGTGGTGTCTAATGCCAATGGTACCCCCTCTCTCTCTCTAACTCCCTAACTTTGGATTCTATGTTGATTGTTCCATCCTTACATCATAATCTCTTGTATGTTGCCCAAATTACTACGATTTTGAATTGCACTGTAACCTTTTGGCCTACTCATTGTGTTTTTCAGGACATTCTCATTAGCAAGACGATTGGTTGTGGTACTAGGAGGGGCAAACTCTACTGTCTTGGACTTGGCATTCTAAAGTGAAGCCAGCCTCAGTCAAGCTTACAAAATTGGGGGTGCGAGTGTTGAGAAGCAAACTTCCGAAGTATGGTTATGGTGTTCCTTATTTTCCAATTTAGATATTTCCAGTTTTAAGTGTGACATTTGTGAACTAACCAAGAGCCATCGTGTTCCTTTTCCCTTAAGTTCACATAAAAGTTTAGTTCCTTTTCCTCTTGTTCATTTTGATGTTTGGGGCCCTGCTAAAATTACCACTCCAGGGGGAGCTAGATGGTTTGTCATGTTTATTGATGATTGCACAAGCATGACCTGGGTTTCCCTTCTCACAACAAAAGGGGAAGTCAGCTCCAAGTTTCAACAGTTATATCAAATGGCGGAGACACAATTTCATTCCAGAATTTAGGTTCTTCGTTCCGACCAATGGAGGAGAATTTCTCAACCATGATCTTACCCAGTTCTTACAAGATCATGGCATCATACATCAAAGCTCATGTCCTTACACTCCCCAACAGAATGGGGTGGCTGGAAGAAAGAACAGACACTTATTGAAAGTAGTTCGTGCCTCTCTCTTTAGGGCAAATATGCCACAATATTTTTGGGGTGAAGCCGTCATCTCTCAGCATACCTCATCAATCGGATTCCCTCTAGTATCCTAAATTTCCAAACCTCCCTTCAAACACTCCACCACCATCTCCAAATACCTCTTAAAAAAAACCTGGAACCCTGGATTTTTGGCTGGCCTTTGTCCACTTACATGATCACCAACGCAGCAAATTGGATCCCGCGCGAAAAGTGTGTTTTCATTGGTTATGCCCCTCATTAGAAACGGTCCGATGTTACCATCCTCCTAGTAAAAAATTCTATACTTCTATGGATGTTGTGTTCCGGGAACAAGATATATATTTTTCAGCCGTCCAGGAGGAGCATTGCGATGCCAACACTTCTCAAATTTCAGAATTTTTTCCTTCATATTCGTCTCTTGAAAACGACCGGTCGCAAAAGACTCTGCCTGAAGCGACCCGGTCAGGTTGAAGGCGACCGGTCACCAACGACGCGCCCTGAAAATGACCGCGGGTTGAAGACGACCAGTGGCATATGAATCTAGGAAAATGACGTGTCGCAGCTTAGAAGAGATCGATCGCTCCCGGAAATCCCCATACGCCTCACCGCTTTCAAACGACTGGTCGCCAAAGGACCACGACCGGTCGTCTCCATGCTGTCAAACTCAGGAGGAGAAAATTGAGGAGTTTTTGCCCGCTCAGAAGAATTCTTCTGCTCCAGTACGACTCCAATCATCTCTGAGGATGTCATTCAGGTAACATCTTTTCCTAAAACTGATAACATTAATGAAATATCCCATAATGATTTGATTTCAGAAGGCATAGAGCCAGCATATCAGATTCCAAATAGGAAGAACTGGCAAACCTCCAGTCCACTACGAAGCAGATCTTAATGCAAAAGGAAAATATCTCATCAACAATTATGTATCTCTAAACAGATTATCAGAGTCACGAGTACACTTTCTGAAGCGGTTGGCCGACATCTGTCCCCCGCAGTGTAACTGAAGCACTAGAAGACCCCAAATGGAAAAAAGCCATGAATGAAGAAATGTGAGCTCTCTAGAAGAATGGCACATGAGAACTCATGTCATTACCTCATGGAAAGAAGACGGTGGGATGCAGATGGATTTATACTATGAAACTCAAAGCAGGATGGATCCATTGAAAGATATAAAGCTAGATTGGTGGCGAAGGGGTACACACAAATATATAGGATAGATTACCAAGAGACCTTAGCCCATGTTTCCCTCTTTCGGCCAGGCGGCTCTACCCGGAGGAACTTTTGGTCCTTCTTCTTTTTTGAGTACGGGGCGTGCCACCACCAAGTCCCGAATTTGGGCTTGAATGGAATGTGAGTAGATGGATGTGTTGCGTCCGAGATTCTGACTTTAATCAAACGATTGTTCGGCAGAGCAAGGAACCTCCTCACGGCCTAGGTTCTTTCACTACCTCGGGGTCAAGGCTTTATGTGAGTGACCAAATGATGTGGAGTGGGTGGAGATGAAGATTGAAGGTGAAAGGTAATGAAACGAAGAATAAGTGAGTAAAGTAAAGGTGCTTGAATTTTAATATAATTTAAAGACAAATGCGTAAAGTAAAGTGCGAAAGATAAATAACGTAAAGACAAGAATTAAAGTATAATAAAATGACTCAAAGCAATAAATAAAGCAAGAACGAAACGAAAGCGATAAGAACGATAAAGTAAAATGAACTTGAAATTAAACTTAATTGAAGGGCGATAATAATGAAAAGTAAAGCAATTGAAATAAACTTGAATTTAAATAACAAGGTAATGTAAATTGCAAGAATTTAAACTTACACTAAGAAAAGGAAGAACTCGCTACACTAGGTGCATGAAAAGTAAAATCCAAAGTCTAGGAAAAGAAAAGTGCGAGACGAAAAATAGGTTTGTCTGCCTATGATGTTGTGTGTATTCTCCCTTCATCTGATGAGGTTTATATAGGGGCATTCGTCAGCCATGGGTTGGCCATTAAAGAGCCAAAGGTCAACTTCGTTCAAAGTATTTCCTTGTGAAGCCTTCAAATCTGGGATCACAATGATGGAAACATTCTGATTGCTTGATTCTCTCTTCTTTTGGAATACTCCTGGATTGTCATCAATCTCCTTGATTTCCTTCCTTATCAAGCCTTCGTCACGTGCATGCGATCCTCCGAAAATCTTGGGTTCTAATATGTGGCTTGGGCTTGGACCCCGAGACTTTTAGCTTGAAATCTGGTGAGACATTGTAACTTTTGGAATTCTGATCTTGGTTGAAACATCCATTAATGTTGGTGACTTGGAATTGCTTGACTGGACTTAGAGTTGGTTTGACCTTGGCTAATCGGACACCTTGATCTTGGCTTATCAGAGGACTTGATATTGGCTGATTCGACACCTTGATCTTAGCTGATCAGAGGACTTGATCTTGGCTGATCGAAGACCTCGATCTTAGCTGATCGGACACCTTGATCCGATCAGAGGACTTGATCTTGGCTGATCGAAGGCCTTGATCTTGGCCGATCGAAGGACTTGACCTTGGCTAATCAGAGGACTTGACCTTGGCTAATCAGAGGACTTGACCTTGGCTGATCCCGAGACCTCAACTAAACATCTACTTCAGAAGTTCTAGATGTTCCAACTTTGGAAGTCAAATGATCATAGATCTGGTAACTGTAGCTCCAACTCTTTGATCTCATTGGATCGATTCAGGGTCTTGATGCAAAAATTCCACCAAGTTAGTGGTTGAACCATGCTCTAACACTTTTATAGCCCAATAACCATATAGCCTTCTCAAGACGCTTTTTGTCCATATGGGTGCTGTGTGCCCCCAAGTTGATAAACTTCTCCACTGACACTCTCGTAAGGCGGCCATTCTTATATGACCCAAGTGAAATAAAAAAGGTCAAAGATCATCCTCGTAAAATTTGGCTTCCACTTCTTTGGTTGATGTTATGAAAGGCCATGAGTCAACCTGAACCAATTCCACACTCCCTTCCTCGTGCCAAAATTATAGAGTTTGATGAAACGAGAAAGGGACACACATACTTCCGTGGATCCAATCTCGACCCAACAACGCACTAAAATGAGCTGTTGTTTCTACCACGAAGAAGGCTATCATCCTGACCTTTCCTCCTACTCTTGACTTGGAGTCGGATCATCCCCTTCGATCTTGTGGTGTCTCCCACAAAGCCACTGACCGTTGTCTTGATTGGGATTAGTTCATCTGAACTATTCTTCAATTTCTTCATCATCGAGGCTTGGAGGATGTTCACTGTAGCACCTATGTCAACTAGAACTTTGCTAACTGGAACCCCATCAAAATGAGCGCTCACGTAGAGAGGTTTAAGATAGGAAGCCATCCTCTTGGTGGGCATTTCATAGCACACCTTTGACATTTTCTTCTTCTAAATTTGGCACCACGATTTGAGGCTGAACTACCTCCTCCTTCCGTGGATTTCCCGAGTCACATTGATTTCCTTTGGTTCTCCCATCTGAACCATGGATTCAACTTCATCGAAAACATCCCCTTCCATGGAATTTGGTTGACCTGGCTGAGCTTCGAAAAATAACGGAAGTGTGACCACCATGGCCTCAACTTCATCGAAGTCCCCAAACTTCACCTTGGTCTTTCCCACCTTCAACTCATTACCTAGCTTTGCCATCTCTTCCTTACGTTCCTTAGCTAGCCGCTCCATAACTTCTTCGAAATACTCGTCATCACCATACTCTTCATTTTCCCTATAAAGCTCTTCATCATCAGCCAAAGTGCCTTCTGGGTTTTCTAAGGCTTCTTTGGCCTCAACATGGTCGAAGATTCAGCATTTTCTTCCGCCTCGGGTGTTTGAACATCGACCATAACTTGGTCCTCTTCCACCTTTGGCTTATCTTCTCTTGTCTGGGGCTTACCCCTAACATTTTCGACCATTTCATGGTCATTTCCTTTTTCTCATCAACCACAGAGGGTGATACCACCTTAGTGGCTACTTGACTTTTGAGAACCATAGACTTGGCCTTCAATTGAACCCTCCTAGATTTCTCAACTTTTGATGGCCCATCATTCAACCCCTTCATTGGCCCACTGGATTCGGCATTGGAATTGTTTGCTTTAAAAGCCCCACTCAAATGAGTCTCTAACTCCAACATTAGCTCATCTAAGGCCGTTACCACAACTTGGCCATTGCCCATTGCCGCGGATTTTCATTTCTTTTGTCGTTGCTCCTCCTCTAATAAAGCCACGGCATCTGCTTTGGCTAACTCCAACTCTTCCAGCCGAAGTTTTTCTCGAAGTTCAACTAATCGGTTAAGTTGGGCTTGCCTCTCGTCCGCCCATTCAAACTCTGCATTACATGAGGCAGCATATTGCCTCTAACCCCTTTTTGTTTGAGTCTTGCTTAAAGGTACCAGAGAGGAAGCTTTGAACCTCTACTCCTATACCACTGACCTACCTTGGTGTTCGGCATCTTGAACATTGGAACACCACTACCATCTGCTGGGCGAGACCTTGATACATAAGCCACATCTCGATTCTTTCTTCTCCCACCAAAACCCACATGCTTCTATTTTGGTTTCGGCTTGGGTTCAGCGGATCAACATCCTCATACCTTAGTGGCATCTCCTGACTTCTCCTCTTAGGCTCGATATCGTGGCCTCTCGTACCTATCTTGGTTCTCATGTAATGGTCGTTTGTTCGACCTTGTCTCCATCATGTCCCTTGGCTATGTGGGCCATAATTTTTGGGCGAACTTTTCATCATATTCTTCCCAGGACTTTTGGGTCTACTTGTCTGGACTTACTCCTTGGTCGACTTCTTAGTTGGTTCCCTGGATGGCTCCTTGGGCTTGGGTGGAACTACCTCCAATGAGACCTCACATTGAGAGCGGCCGCATAACACAATGACCTTGGGAGGTTCTTCCCTAATTGGGGTCTTTTATAAACAACGACGGTATTTAAATACAGACGTGTTAAATTAATACTACGTCAGTAATTTAAGAAAACCGTTGTATATAATTACAACGTCGGTTTTTTATGTGTTTTACACCTTGCTCAGTTTTCTAACATTCTCTCTTTCTCTCTTTTAGGATGATTTGCAAAAGCAAGTCTCCGAAGGCACTCTGAATGTCTTCGGGACCAATGATGTCTTGACTCTTGCTTTGGGAACCCCCGAGCATGGTGGGAGAGTCTGAGGAGCTTGGTGCTGGCGTTACCCCAACTGAGTTCTTCAATTTGCCAAAACAGCAGAGAGTGAAATTTGGTGACAAATTGAAGGAAAGTGTGAGGGAGGCAGTCAGAGAAGAGACCTTGAGGATTGAGGCGAAGTCAAGGGAAACTATAATGGAAGCGTTGAGAGAGAGGGAGGCTATGTTGGCATATTTCCGTCAACTAGTTCCTAATTTTGATCCCAGTTTCTCCAATTCCTCCAATTACTTTACCCCTCAAGATCAAAGCCCAAAAAATCCAATGTCTGAGAAGGCAAGCTGCTGGGGCCACTGGTATCAGACCCCTAGCTTTGGAATTAGAAGATCCGAAGCCTGAAGCTGATACTGCCTGGAAAAAGAAAGAGGACACGATAAAATCTCTCCTATTTCTATTTATGCCTTTTAAATTTTAAATAGACGTCGCTCCTTTTAATATTCGACGTTAAAATTTAAAATAACAACGGTATATACGTCCGTTTCTTAAAATACGCGTCGTGTTTAGTTAAATATCACGACGCTTTTACTTGTTTTGCAAATTATTAGACATTAAAAATAACGACTGTGTTTTTTGCCGTCGTCTAACTCTTTTATAAACCGTCGTCTATTTCATGATTTCATTAACTGCATTTTAATTAGACGACCTTTCTATAGTATAGCGACGTTATAAATTCAACACAACGACGGTTATGTATTTACCGACGTGTATAACCTTTCCTCCGTCAGGATTTACTAGAAACCGTCGTTTATATTATATACCACGTCTGTTCGGAAGAGTGCAACGTTGTTCGACTTTACGATGTGGAAAAAGCTATGACAACAGAACCTGCTAAAATTGCAGAAAAACATTGAAAAGGAGCAGCTAGCAGATGGAGGATAATGCAGAAAATTTTGCAGCAGAGAAAACCTGCTAAAATTGCAGAAAAACATAATCTGGCAGATCCAAAACTGTCCCAAAACAGGTTTTACAGCGTGTCTATGACCCTCCATTGCCCTATCCTTGACGTCTAATTCCTAAGGCAAGAGATCAACAGCTCAAGGACTTTATGCAGACATTATCCAAGGTTCAAATCAACATTCCATTGCTGGAAGCTATCAAGAAAATCCCATCTTATGCCAAATTTTTAAAAGAAGTTTGCAGGAGCAAAAAGAAGCTTGCAGATTTGGAAAATTCGTTTTGACGGAACGGTGCAGTGCAGTTTTGCTACACAAACTGCCACCCAAGAAAAAAGATCCAGGGAGTTTTAATATTTCTTGTACTATTGGAAATTCTAATTTTAAAAGTGCTTTAATTGATTTGGGTGCAAGTGTTAATTTGATGCCTTTTTCTTTTTTTTAGCGATTGGGACAAGGAGATTTAAAGCCTACATCAATGATACTTCAACTGGCTAACCGTTCAATCACTTATCCTAGAGGCGTTATTGAAGATCTAATTATTAAGGTTGGTGATGTTTACCTACCAGGAGACTTTGTGGTTTTGGACATGGACGAAGACCTTCGAACACCTATTATTTTGGGGAGACCGTTTATGGCAACCGTTAGGACTTTAATTGATGTAGAAGCCGGGACATTGACTTTACGGGTTCAGGACCAATCTGTAGTGTTTAATTTGTTTGAGGCAGCGAAACAACCTAGTGAACAGCAAGAATGTATGCGCATTGATGTGGTAGACAATATGGTTCAAGACAGCTTTCATGTAAGTTCAAATACAGATAAGTTGCTCAACAGGGGAAAAGCGAAAAAGTGAAAATTGCAGTTAAATGAGCTAGAGGAAATTTGTCAAGGTGCTTATGACAGTTCTCGCATCTACAAGGAAAGAACTAAGGCATTTCATGACAGGTCAAATTTTGCGGAAGGAATTTCGGCCAGGGAAAAAGGTTTTGTTATTCAGTTCAAGGCTCAAGTTATTTCCAGGGAAATTAAAACCTCGCTGGACTGGACCCTACTTGGTGACTCAAGTTTTTTTCTCATGGGGCAGTTGAAATTACTAATGAGGCTAAGGGAAACACATTCAAGGTGAATGGTCACAGGCTGAAACCCTACGTGGAGACACCGTTTGACACTGCAAACGAGTCTTTGACTCTGAAGGAACCAGTGATTTGACCACCAGGCTTCTGCAATGTCTAGCTATAGACATTAACTAAAGCGCTTATTGGGAGGCAACCCAATTTTTCTTTCTTTACTTATTTTATTTTATTTTTTTCTTTCTTTTTCTTTTTCTAAACTCTTTACTATCTGGTTCAATGCAGGACAACAATCAGCAGCACAGAAACAAATATACGCAGACAATCCGACGCTGGAATCATGCACCCAGCAGCAACTGGAATCATGCACCCAGTAGCAAGTCTACATGAAAATCAAAAGCAGCTATTCCTATACTGGAATCATGCACCCAGCAGCATATTCACATATCCACACACCAGATTTACAACAACACAACTTGCAGGCCATGAAGTCTACAACAACCAATCTTGCAGGCCAGAAACATCATTTTGATCAACTATGACTCATTTACAACACACAATATTGTGCAAGTCAGACATTCTACAAGGGATCGTGTTTATACCTCTGTGGGATGGCTGGCTTCGAATTTTTTTTCAGAGACCAGCGTGTGGTGTAGATCTGCTCCGATTTGCAAGTTTGGGGGTAGTCCTCACACAGATACACATATATGCACGAGTTAGACTTTGCTCAAACCATAAATTCTGAAACGAAAATTACAATATTTGAGGAAGGTTCTACCTTTCGCCTCTCAAATTTCCGCGACTTCCACCTTGGAACAGAGTGTATGTGGTGTTGGGGTTGCTCTTGGTCTGGGTCCGCTCATCCGAGTCGTTGGGTTCGAAGTCGGAATGGATCTCGGCGAGGATCCGATTGGTCTCCTCGACGCAGCCGCAGAGGATGGTGATTTTGTTGTTGTTGAAGGTCTTCTGGATCTGGCGCCCTCACACAGATGATCCCGCATGAACGAGTTGAAAGAGAGACAAGGCTCTTGCGTTCTTAAGGAAAATGAGGAAGGGCGAGAGCGCGAACCTGTGATTTCTGAGCAAAAAGGAAGAAGTGCGAGAGTTGAAAAAGGGGTCTGCAACTTTCAGCTTTCTCGCAGCCAACAGAGGTGCAATTAGATTTTTTTCAAATGAAACAGGCAACTGCTACACCAATTATATTGTGGCTGTTGCAATGGGTTGACAAAAGCGTGGGCGTGTACGAGTTGGTCAGCGCGCCTCCACATTTTCGTAGCTACCAGGTCCTGTTTTCCAATCTCAGAGGTGTCTAATTCCGGGTATTTGCACTCCTACTTTATTTTATCTTATTGTTTTTCTCTTTTGCTTTCCTAGTTTTTAATTTATTTTCTTAGGATACTTTCTTTTTCTTGGTTTTTCGTTCTCTTTTTTTTTTTTTTTTTTTTAGGATTTAGTCGTTTTTATTTCTTCCGTGTATTTTCCACACCTTGTGGACAATGTGTGATTTAAGTTTGGGGGTGGGAAAGTACATTTTAGATTTTTAAATTTTCGAGTCTTGTTTAAAATTTTCGTTTTTAAGTTAATATCCATAGATTATTTTAAACGTTAGAACAAATGGACATGGTGAAGATTAATCCCACATTAAAGTCTTTTCTACTTATTGTTGCTTAGACATTAATTCATGAATTATACTTTGAAATTTACATATCACACCAACATGGTTTGTGGGGAGTGAGATTGAAATACTTAATTTTTGTCTAAGTGTGTTTTAATTTCTGTTCTATATAAAATAAAGTTAGTATGTGTTATCAAGTAATAATTGTCTCACCCAAGACTTTGCTAGTAACCGGGCCAGTAGCCCCTAATCAGTGATTCTCGAGTCAAATGGTAGAGTTTTGGCATGGGGCAGGGTGGTTAGTTGGTTTCGTAGCCTTTTCAGCTTGAGTTAATAAGTCCTCAGGGGTGTTCTACACCTAGTGCCCTAAAGTCCTAGTGGTTTCGGAGACATTGACCTAACACTCGCTACATGGGTTGGATCGAAAGCTTAAGGGAACCAACATTGCACGACCACTACTGTTACCAAAAAAAAAATGAAAAAAAAAAAGATAAAAAGAAAAAGAGAGAATGATTCCATAAGTATGTGAAGTATGAATAAAAGGGATGAGAGGTAAGGGTTTTAGTCGAGTCCCTTAACTATGATGGTTCACTTTACACCGAAAGAAGTTTGTGAATTCTTTTCTAATTGATTCTAAATAGCCTAGACTCTGGTGGGATTAGTTGGATCTATTGAAAAGATGTTCTAGTTTTTAAAATTTGATATGGATTGCAACTTGAAGGAGGAAGTTTTGACTTGGTTAAGTGTTAGTCAGGTGTTGAGTCTGTTAAGTTTTTATTTTTGTTTGAGTCTTGTTTTGCTTGAGGACAAGCAAAAAGCTAAGTTTGGGGGTATTTTGATGGGCATATTTTATATCATATATTTAACCCTATTCTTAGTATATTTTGGTTAATATTTTGGAAGAATTTTGATACTTTGAATTATATTTTCAATATAAGACTTTCGACTTCCTCCGAAGCAAAACATAAACAAATGGACGAATTTTGGAGTAATTCCAGTTGGAGGACGTTCGTGAGTCACTTAGCTTGATTGTATCAAAATTTCAGATGTTTCTACCAAGCGGTTAATTTCTGGAGATAAAATAAAGAAGCAGTGCGCGCTGCTGGAATAGTGACGTTTTGGGCCTTTATTGCGTTTTTGGAGCCCAAGATGACCTCGGATGGGTTCGTGGCCTTCTGGAGAAGTGTTCAGAACGTTTTTATCTTTAAAACAAGCTGTTTTGGGCCAGATTCGGAGGAGATTTGAGCCCCAAACGTGGCTGGGCAGATTGTTGGCAGTTTCTCCTAGTCCAATTTGGATTTGATTTCTTAGTATTATTTTATTTTAACTTAGTTTCCTTGTGAAGATGGGGCAACTAGGTTTTAGGAGGTATTTAAGTTATGTTTCATAGAATTTTTATGATCTCTCTTTTGGCTTTTGGAACGCGACCTTTGCTAGGGTTTTTGAAGAACTTCTACTTCAAGGTGTTTTTATTCTTATTCAGGGGAATAATATTTTCTTGGGTTTTAGTTATGATTATGCGTAACTAACTCTCTTTTGCTAGGGTGAAGCCTTGAACCTTAGCATGAATATGTGATTTGTATTTAATTGCTTATGATTGATTGCATGCATACTTTGAATTGTTAATCACTGTTTTAAAACTATCTAATTGTCTTAATGCTTGATCACCATTAGGATCTTTAGAAAAGTAATTGGATGCAATTTTGGTCGGAAGGTTCCTTGGAATTGACGCTGGCTTCTTGTGATTAATAATTGTAATTTCACTTAAGATGAACACCACGTCTTAAGGGTTGCATGGTTTTTCAAAGGGTTTTCACAAAACTTAATGAGTCTTTCATGTTCATATTTGATCCGAACGTCCGGACGGGTTGCATGTTAGATATACGTTCTATGTTGGAAGTTCCAAGTAGAATATAAATTAGGAAAACCTAACCTTCAAAGTGGCATGTGCAAATCATAAGTAATTGGTAAAAATTCATAGGATTGCTAGGTGACGGTGAAACCCTAGTGCTTTTATAAATTGGTTTTTAAAACTTGCTTTTCTTCAATTTCCCAACTTTCCGATTTCTTTTATTGTTAATTTAATCTTTTCAAATTCATAAATTTCAGATCTTTGATAAAATCTATTTTAATCCTTAACTAAGAGTTAGTTTAATTACAAATTAGTCAAACAATCTTTGGGGACAACGACCTTGCATGAGCATCTATACTACAATATCCTTGTATTCTTGCAAGTATTTTAAGTGATTTTAACATTGTTTGCGCAGGTACTAAAAATCCTATCAATCCGCCTTTGTATAGTTAAACAACATCGGTTATTTCTACTAAAATGACGTGGTAATACGATAATCCACGTCGGTTATCCAAAAAAGGACGTCGTTTTCTATTAGTTTCGACGTCTAATAATTTTATGACGTCAGTTTGTGATGTTTAACGTCGTTGTAAAAGGATACAACGTCGGATAGGTCATTTTTCATTTCATTTTTAATGACTTTTATATTTTATTTAATTCCATATTAAATTCAAAACTAAATCCAAAAATTAAACTGAAAACTACCAAGCATTGAAATATTGTCTCTATCCTAAAGCTTTAAAAAATATTTTTTAGAAATATTTTTTTATTGTATTTAATTACTAATATTAATAATATATTCAAAACAAAATCCAAAAAATATACTGTTGTTTAATTATGTTAACTCGCAAGTGTACGTGCCAATCAGGAGTATAGCAAAGACAAGAACGAGGTTGTGACCCACGAGGGACTGAGAAGTTCAAATTAGTTATGTACTTAGATTACCGAATTCAAGAAGTTAGGAAGTTAAGTCTAAAACAGAAATTAAAGTGAGAGTGATTGTGATTGTGAAAGGAAGTGAGCAAACTAAAATTGCAAATGAAAGCAAATAAACAAGTGTAACAAAGAGTGATTTTGAAGATTGAAAAACAGATTTGGAGACTAGGGCATTCGATTCACCATAACAATTGAATTCCAGGTTATAAAGATTCAAGTGACAAGTCTAATTCGGATTCAAAGATTGATTCTAGCTAAAGTATGATTAAGCCATGGTGTTTGGTTCTAACCTTGTGTTCCTAATTCCCTAATTTGATCATTTGTTGTTTAACCTAAAATTAAGCATTATGAACCCATTAAGCATAGAAGAACATTTTAAACAACCAAGTATGTATCTAATCCCTGTTGTCGAATGTCCATATATACTCTTCCTATTCATAGTTCAATTCGAATTAAAGTAGGGTGTATACTCTTAATTCAAACCAAGATACACAAATCAAAATGGTAGCTAGGCATTCTGATCAGCATATAGGCAGGTATGCAAAATGAATAAGAACATGAATCATGAATCAAACTTGAAACTTGAACTTTATAAACCCAGAATATTCATGTTAGGTTACATCGAAGCCCTAGTGATGGATTTAGCTACTCATAATGGGAAAGAGACTTGAACAGAAATGAGAAAACATAATGAATGCAATAAGAGTAGAAAACCCCTTTTTCTGAAGTTCTTGTGGTGTCCAAGGCTTCTCCAAGTGCTTCTCCACTTCTAATGCTTATCCAAGAGCTTCCCCACTTCTAGAAAGATGTATGAAGGATATGGAGGTGATTTGGGATGAATTTGAGTGAGTGGTGATGGCTAAGAAAGATGAAATTCGTAGGGAAATGGAAGAGAGGTTTTCTGGAGTTGTTTTGGTGGTTTGAGGCTGTTTAGAGCTTTGGATTGATTGCTGGAGTGTTTGGGGTTGTGAGAGTGTTTGAGGAAGATTTCTGAATGTATTGGGAAAATGATGGAAGTGTTTGAGGGAGGATGGAGTGAAGGATGGCTGAATTGTGGGGTTGTGAATCCCAGGCTTGCACACCTTGAATCTGGAATTGAAGAGGTATTTATAAGGGGAGGGAAGTGAGAAATCAGAATTGAATATAGCAATGACCTAACACACTTGCATTAGATAATCAGAATTGGTTGTTGCACTTCACCAACAAATCCCACCAGCAGCCATAGCTCATCATCATGTCAGCATGACCAAGCTTCACCAACAAATCCCACCAGCAGCCATAGCTCATCCTCATGTCCAGGATGACCAAGCAAGCAATGAGCTCATCTGCAAGTCAGCATGATGTGTCTTTTGATGGGCTCACGGATTGGGCTTGGATTAATCAATTGATGAGCTCAAGCTATCCATCTTCAAGTTCAGAATGTCTTCTTTCCAAGCACACGTGAAGTAGCCCAATCCAAGCACAGATGAAAAAGATATGTCCAAAATGAATTTGTAACTCAGTCTTCAGTTTTTACACATTGTTTTCACCATTTTACTTCAAATGCCTCAAGTGATACCTAGAGCTCAATGAACCGAATGACAAACACAAAAGAGGTTAAAAGCACAAGGTTAACTCAAAAACATAACGAAATCATAAGCTAGAAGGGTACAAAATGATATACAATTGTGAACCCAACAAATACCCCCAGACCTAGATTTTGCTAGTCCTCGAGCAAAACAAAACAAAACAAAAACAAGAAGTTAAGTAGACCACTTCCGCAGGTTACTCGATTGCATTGAGCATATGCAACAAGCCTTTAAACCTCTAGGCATCCCTAGTAGGAGGAGTTGTGTCTCCTAAGGGTTTAACAGAAACGTTACCCATAAACGCTTTACCTGACTCTACAAAACAAAGTGGTTAGAAAAACAAACTTTGAAATCAACTAATGAAAATGAAAGAAAACTTTAATCATACCTCCAACACCATAGAGTTGCCAAGATAGGTGATCAATCAGTGTGTACAAGTGGAAGCTATAGCTCAAAGGCACACGGCTTCAAAGCAAGCACACTCAAACTTTGAATAGAGAACATGCTTCGACTCTAATTCTCACAGATAACACTCAATCACTCAGAACCTATGGTTTAATTATCTCAAGAAAGCATAAGTAAGTATATGAAATAGAAACACAATTTTTTGTTAGATCTCAAGAAGGGAATCAAATACTAAGAATTGAGATACACACATACTTACCAGGACCCATGAATATATCCTCAAAAATCAGCTAAGTCTTTCACAAGGTTGTAATGAAAGGCTAAGGTTAGGGGAAATGGAAGAATTGGAAGGAAAAAAACAAGTAATGAATGGCTGCAAACTTCATGGTACCACCTGGCATAGACCTTATATTTCACACTTAGATCAGAATCGACACACTTTCTCTTTATCTTTCTTATTTGCTGATTTGATCCGCATCTTCTTTAACTTCATTGCACATATTCACATCATTTTTCATTTAGGCACATGGCAGCAACTTCCTTGCTTCAAACTTTATCTTGGCACACCTTGGTATATTTCTAAGCGATAGGGTATGGCTACAATAGGTCAAGTATCTCAGATTGAGATACAAAGGTAGGGAAATGATGAGGGTGATAGAAGAAAAAGGCTTTAAGTGTTTGGCTTCAAGAGGGCTAATAGAACACACATATGGGTATGAAAAGAAAGCACATAGAATGGTTATACACACATAGCCTAGCATCACTTCAATGAGTTCATTCATGAATGAGAGCAAGCACATGATATCTGCAAAAGAGAATCATCCTTAGTATTCAATCAAAATGGAACAATGAGATCAATTAGAGTGAAATGAAGAAAATAAGTATGGATGAGAAATAGAACACTTTAAACCCTCTCAAGAAAGCAATTAGGCTCGATATGGCTCACTAGGGTAGTCTCCACTATTCTCCTTCAAGAATTTGAGCATGGTACTTTAGCCACCAGAATTCTAAGAGCAAAAGCTTTGTGAAGTGCAAAAATTATGATATGAAAACCTCAATGGTAGCTCCATAATATTGATTGTATGACCTTCTAAAAAAAATTGAACAAAAACTGAAAAACACAATGAAAGAAAACTGAAAACATAAATGAACGAAAATTGAAAACCTTCCCCCCAAGATCTGAATTGAACATTGTCCTCACTGTTACAGCACAGAAGAGATGATTGAGAACATGCAAATGATAAATGGAAAAGTTAAGAAGAAGGTTTAGAGAAAAACTCCCCCTTGATGCGATTAGGTCTGTACCCATCGAGAACGAGGTCGTACCCACGAGGACTGAGAAGTTCAAATTAGTTATGTACTTAGATTACCGAATTCAAGAAGTTAGGAAGTTAAGTCTAAAACAGAAATTAAAGTGAGAGTGATTGTGATTGTGAAAGGAAGTGAGCAAACTGAAATTGCAAATGAAAGCAAATAAACAAGTGTAACAAATAGTGATTTTGAAGATTGAAAAACAGATTTGGAGACTAGGGCATTCGATTCACCATAACAATTGAATTCCAGGTTATAAAGATTCAAGTGACAAGTCTAATTCGGATTCAAAGATTGATTCTAGCTAAAGTATGATTAAGCCATGGTGTTTGGTCCTAACCTTGTGTTCCTAATTCCCTAATTTGATCATTTGTTGTCTAACCTAAAATTAAGCATTAGGAACCCATTAAGCATAGAAGAACATTTTAAACAACCAAGTATGTATCTAATCCCTGTTGTTGAATGTCCATACATACTCTTCCTATTCATAGTTCAATTCGAATTAAAGTAGGGTGTATACTCTTAATTCAAACCAAGATACACAAATCAAAATGGTAGCTAGGCATTCTGATCAGCATATAGGCAGGTATGCAAAATGAATAAGAACATGAATCATGAATCAAACTTGAAACTTGAACTTTATAAACCCAGAATATTCATGTTAGGTTACATCGAAGCCCTAGTGATGGATTTAGCTACTCATAATGGGAAAGAGACTTGAACAGAAATGAGAAAACATAATGAATGCAATAAGAGTAGAAAACCCCTTTTTCTTGAAGTTCTTGTGGTGTCCAAAGCTTCTCCAAGTGCTTCTCCACTTCTAATGCTTATCCAAGAGCTTCCCCACTTCTAGAAAGATGTATGAAGGATATGGAGGTGATTTGGGATGAATTTGAGTGAGTGGTGATGGCTAAGAAAGATGAAATTCGTAGGGAAATGGAAGAGAGGTTTTCTGGAGTTGTTTTGGTGGTTTGAGGCTGTTTAGAGCTTTGGATTGATTGCTGGAGTGTTTGGGGTTGTGAGAGTGTTTGAGGAAGATTTCTGAATGTATTGGGAAAATGATGGAAGTGTTTGAGGGAGGATGGAGTGAAGGATGGCTGAATTGTGGGGTTGTGAATCCCAGGTTTACACACCTTGAATCTGGAATTGAAGAGGTATTTATAAGGGGAGGGAAGTGAGAAATCAGAATTGAATATAGCAATGACCTAACACACTTGCATTAGATAATCAGAATTGGTTGTTGCACTTCACCAACAAATCCCACCAGCAGCCATAGCTCATCATCATGTCAGCATGACCAAGCTTCACCAACAAATCCCACCAGCAGCCATAGCTCATCCTCATGTCAGGCATGACCAAGCAAGCAATGAGCTCATCTGGAGTCAGCATGATGTGTCTTTTGATGGGCTCACGGATTGGGCTTGGATTAATCAATTGATGAGCTCAAGCTATCCATCTTCAAGTTCAGAATGTCTTCTTTCCAAGAACACGTGAAGTAGCCCAATCCAAGCACAGATGAAAAAGATATGTCCAAAATGAATTTGTAACTCAGTCTTCAGCTTTTACACATTGTTTTCACCATTTTACTTCAAATGCCTCAAGTGATACCTAGAGCTCAATGAACCGAATGACAAACACAAAAGAGGTTAAAAGCACAAGGTTAACTCAAAAACATAAAGAAATCATAAGCTAGAAGGGTACAAAATGATATACAATTGTGAACCCAACATATACCGGCAAATTCTATGTACCTGATTTTAGACAATATCTTGCCCGTTAAGGCCTGAAAAATGTAATTTTAGTTTTCAAAGTTCAAATGATAACAAAATTCAAACAAATTTAGAGATAAAGCATGGTACTCCTTATACTTTACATAACATAACCCTAAAGTTTATGTGATCCATTGGTGCCCATAAATTCAAAATTATGAAATCCATATTTTAGCCTACAATTGTAGAAGGCATTGTTGTAAGGAGTCCATAGCAATTTCGGTTCATTTTTCTCATACTTGTGTATTTTTTTAAAATTATTGTAAAATTTATGGTTTAGGGTTTAGGGTTTAAGGTTTTTTGAAACGACGCGGTTTTCTCCCGCTGTTTTTGGTCAACTACATAAACAAAGACTAATTGTATTCGGTTTTGGACGTCGGTTATTAAATAGCGACGTCCGTTATGTTTACAACGTCCGTCTTGTATAGAAACCGCTGTTGTAAGTAAGAATTTGACGTCGGTCTGTAAGTGTTGACCGTCGTCGTTGAAAAACGCGATACTTTAAAGTTTTTTACCGTGACCTAAAATTTTCAGAATTTCCCTTTAACCCTCAAATAGTTCATTCTCTCTATTCAACATAAATTTGTCTGAAAGTTTTCGCTCTCTCTCAAGCAGTTGTTATGTTCTCCCAGCTCTCTCTCAATATCCATGTAAGTACAACTCTAGTCCCTTTAACCCTAATTCTCTCAGCTCTCTCTCAAGCTTTTGTTATATTCTCTCAGCTCTCTCTCAAAGCATTGGGTACGTAGATTCTCCAAGATCTCTCTCAAAGCATTGAGTACGTAGATTCTCCAAGCTCTCTCTCAAAGCATTGGGTACGTAGATTCTCCAAACTCTCTCTCAAGCAGTTGTTACATTGTCGGAGCTCTCTCTCAATATTCATGTAAGTACAACCCTAATCTCTTCTTAAATCCATAAATGTTTTCGTTGGTAGCTATATTAGGGTTCTTTTATGTTTTTGTGTTTGCAGTCTTGTAATAATTGCTCTCTGTTTGGGTTCTTTTATGTTTGTTTGGCCATGGGTTCTTGGAAAAGGAATGGGGATGGGAGATTTAAGCTTTTTTTTTTAACTACGACGACGGTTGACGGATCAAACCATCGTCCAAATGTTTATTATACGTCGGTTGTTCATTTACTCCCGTCGTCTGAGTTTTAAGCCGCAACTGGTAGCCTAAAGACGACTATTTCTCCGTTAAACGTCGTCTTTAGGCTATAGAACCCCGTTTAAATTTCTGGGTTTGGGTATCTTAATGACGACGGTGACTATAGATGCCGTCGTCTGAATTTATATTAAACGACGATTATTTTGTTCAAACCGTCGTCTTGTCCATGTTTTATATTTAATTTTCATTTTGTTCTCTGCTATTTGAATGAGGTAGTGTTTCATTGCTGGTCTTTCCACTTTAATATATATATATATATATATATATATATATATATTTATATGAATTTGATAGAGTGTGAGATGGATAAGTCATGGATGCATGCGGATAGAAGATCGAAGGCATATGAGTTAGGGGTGGAAGGATTTTTGAATTTTGCGTCAGAAAATCTTGGAAATACAACTAAGATTCGTTGTCCATGTGTTAAATGTGGGAATATTCGATTGTTTGGGGTTGGAATTATAAGGGAACACTTATACTTTAATGGAATTGACCAAAGCTATAAGATTTGGACATGGCACAGAGAACCTTGGGAATGGACTACCAATGCTAGTAGAAATGTGGAACAAGATGAGCAAAGTAGGTTCAGTTATGTTTCTGAAGAATTAGGGATGGATGATAATGATTTTGCCAACATTGGATCTGATCCTTATGAGTTTGCCAATGTGATTGGGGATGGCGATGAACCCTTGTACCCTGGTTGCAGTAAGTACACGAAGTTGTCGGCTTTGGTGAAGTTATATAATTTGAAAGCAAAACATGGGATGAGTGATGTTTGCTTTACAGAATTATTGATACTTCAAGGAGAATTTCTTCCAGAATGAAATACACTACCTTCCTCTATGTACGAGGCAAAAAAGACTTTGTCTGCTTTAGGGATGAGTTATGAGAAAATCCACGCATGTCCCAATGACTGCATTTTGTATCGAAAGGAGAATGAGAATGCAACTAATTGTCCTACTTGTGGTATCTCAAGGTGGAAGGAAACCGAGGATGGGTTCTTGAAAGAGGGTGTGGCAGCGAAGGTGGTGTGGTATTTTCCTCCAATTCCAAGGTTTAAAAGGATGTTTCAATCACATAAGACAGCTAAGAGTTTGACTTGGCATGCTACAAGAAAATCAGTTGACGGTTATATGTCTCATCCAGCGGATTCCCCGTCTTGGGAAACTTGTTGATGAAAAATGGCCCGACTTTGGTAATGAGCCAAGAAACTTGAGATTGGCTCTCTCATCTGATGGATTCAATCCCCATAGTTCTTTAAGTAGCAGATACAGTTGTTGGCCAGTTATGCTAGTTACATATAATCTCCCACCATGGCTATGCATGAAGCGGAAGTTCATGATGTTGACCTTATTGATTTCCGGTCCTAAACAGCCCGGAAATGATATAGACGTCTACTTAGAGCCTTTGATTCATGATTTGAAATCTCTGGGATGGGATTAGAGGAGTGTATGATGCCCACATAGGAGAATACTTTACACTTAGAGCTGCATTACTGTGGACAATTAATGATTTTCCCGCTTATGGAAACTTATCTGGTTGTGTTGTTAAAGGATATCAAGCTTGTCCAATATGCGACGATGATACACCTAGTCACAGGTTGAAAAATGGCCACAAAATTTGTTACATTGGGCATAGAAAGTGGTTACCAATCAATCATCCATATAGGAGGCAACGTGCAGCTTTTAATGGGAAACCTGAATATGGCATGCCTCCCGAGCCATTATCAGGAGAAGAAGTGCTGCATATGGTTGAAGATATTAATTACATATGAGGCTCGAAAAATGGGGAAAGTGTTGGTGAGAATGATGGTGACAGAGTTTGTTGGAAGAAGAAATCAAAATTATTTGATCTCGAGTATTGGAAATACCTCCCTGTGAGGCATGCCCTAGATGTTATGCACATTGAGAAGAATGTTTGCGATAGTATCATTGGTACATTATTACTAGAGATCCTTGGAAAAAATAAAGATGAGATTGCTGCTCGGTTAGACTTATTGAACATTGGGGTAAAAATTGATTTGCAACCCGAGTATGGAGAAAGACGTATTCGGTTGCCTCCAGGGCCTTGGAATTTATCAAGAGCAGAGAGAGAGCGGTTTGCAATTCTTTTTATGGTATGAAGGTTCCTGAAGGTTATTCTTCAAATATAAAAAATCTTGTATCTTTAAAAGATTCAAGACTTCTTGGCCTTAAATCTCATAATTGTCATACCTTGATGCAACAATTGCTCCCTGTGGAAATTCATTCTGTTTTGGAGAAACCTGCAAGGTATGCAATAACTCGATTGTGCTTCTTCTTCAATGCTATATGTGTAAAGACGGTAGATGTTTCCAAGCTAGATAAGTTGGAAGAAGATGTAGTAGTTACTTTGTGTTTGCTTGAGAAGTACTTTCCCCCTTCATTCTTTGATATCATGGTTCATCTAGTAGTACATCTTGTCAAAGAAGTTCGTCTATGTGGGCCAGGATATTTTAGATGGATGTATCCGTTTGAAAGATATATGAAAGTGCTAAAGGGGTATGTTCAGAATCGTACTCGTCCCGAAGGTTGCATTGTTGAGCGGTATATAGCTGAAGAAGCTGGAGAGTTTTGTACCGAGCATTTATCTGATGTTAGTACAGTTGGAGTGTCTTCAAGCAAGAATATGGGAGTTTCAAAGCCATTATCAGGTTGCATAGTGAGCTTAGTTGATATGGACTTGTTGAACCAGGCACATCTATATGTCTTGGAGAATACGGAGGAAGTCCTACCTTATATCGAGTACGTATGAGTTTAATTTTTCATATGTAGCCATTTTAAATATTATTACTCCTTATGTTTATCTTATATACAAGGGACCGTAATGCGTGTTTTTTTGTGTCAATTGTAAGGAACATATGATCCACATCAAGACCACTTATCCGAAATTTAGAAAGAGAACAAAGTGGCTACAAGATAAGCACCATAGCACTTTCATTCAATGGCTACGCTTTAAGGTATATATGTTATTGAATGACATATTGAACTTATTTTAATTTTCTTTCTTTCTATATATATGTTAGATTGAATTAAGATATATGTTTAATTTGCAGGTTCAAAGTGAATTTAATGGGGAAGACTATAATGGCATATCAGAAAATTTGAGGTGGTTAGCAGCTGGTCCAAGTATGGCAGTGCCATCATATAGGAGCTATCTTATTAATGGTGTCAAATTTAACACCAAGGCACAAGATGATGTGCGAACTGTCCAAAATAGTGGAGTTTATTTACTTGCACATACTATGCAAGTTGCTAGTGCCAAGGATAAAAACCCTATTGTCTCCAATATGGGTTTTTATGGGGTTATTCAAGAAATTTGGGATCTTGACTACCAAAAGTTTAGAATCCCAGTCTTGAGGTGTGATTGGGTAGATAACACTTCGGGCCTTCTAGTCGACGAACTTGGATTTATCCTTGTAGATCTGAGTAAAATTGGACATAGGAATGACCAATTTGTTATGGTTTCTCAAGTCAAATAAGTATTTTATGTTGACGACCCAATGCATCGTGGTTGGTCGGTAGTGTTATCAATGCCTAATAGAGAATATAATGATGTTATTGGTGATGATGTGCTAGGTGATATTAGAATTGAGTGTGAGCCATTTTCTAGAGGGATACCAAATGTTGACACATTTGATGACCTAGTGGGTGAGTTTGGGAGTGAGAATATTAGAGATGGGTGTGAAGATATATGGATTGATTGATTGTTGTAATGTATGACATTAGTTATGCAGTTAATTGTATGACATTAATTCATAGCTCTGTATATCATTTTAATTCCGATCACATTTTCATTCTGCAGGCTTTGGGCACGACAAATCAAAAATTAAAAATAATCGATTAAAGCTGAAAATATGACGTCAAGTTACAAAAATCGCAAAAAGAGACGTCTACAAAACAACCAACATCGGGTTTTCACAACCGACGTGGAATGACAACACAAAAATGAAATAAAAACCGCCATTTGAAAAAGAAAACACGTCGGTTAATTAAAATTCATTTCAAAATAGTTAATAAATATTTAAAACAACGACGGTAAATAAAATAATCAACGACGAACAATAAAGTATAACATGACGGTAGAGTTCAAACCGACGAATTTACGGATATAATCAATTGATGATTGACGTCGTAAAAACATTGTTGCACGTCAGTTATAATTAAACAATTGACGTCTTGGAGAATGCACACGTCAAAAAAGGTTATAAAAGAGACTTAACAAAGACTAGCCACGTCATGAAATAAATAAATAACCGATGTAGTAAGTATATAACAACGTCGAAGAATTGAATTCTTGGGACATAGTAAAGTATAACCACGACCTTCATTTAAAGATAACCGACGTCAAATCCATAACTCAAGGCGTTTCGTTACTTATTAACGACGGTTAAGCTAAAAGCAATGACGTCTCAGAGATTACACACGTCTAAGTGGCTCACAAAAGAGACTTTTAAAATGCCAACCACGTCAAAGTCTACAACCACCGACGTTGTAAAGGACTAACAACATTCTAAAATGTGACTACTAGGCCGTAGTAAATGGATTAAATATGACAGGTATTTTAATTAACCGACGTGTAATCTTAAATCCCCGTCGCTTTTTTTTTGCGTTCAAGCCGTCAAAATAATTTTCAACGTCTGTGGTGACCTAAAGGGTTGTGGTTATTATTGTTTTTACGTCAATTCAAGTAAATATATGTCATGTTATATGTTTTAGATGTCAATTTTTTATTTAGTGAACATAGTATTTATTAACCACGACGGTTTATAAGTTTTACACGTCGGTTTTGTTTGATTTAGAGACGTTGATAAAAATATTTACGTCGGGTTTGTAGTTGTTTTTGACATTTAATATTATTTAAACGTCTGTGTTTTACTAAAACCGTCGTCTATTATAGTCGAAAGTTCTCTTTTTATGCTTTATGTATGAAATCGACGTCGGTTTTAGTTTTTTTATGACGTGTAATACATTAACCACGTTGAGTATTTGACGTCGTTATTTCATGTGTTAAAATATATGCCATATTATATGTTTTAGACGTCAGTTTTTTTATTTAGTGAACGTAGTATTTATTAACCACTACGGTTTCTAAGTTTTACACGTCGGTTTTGTTTGATTTAGAGACGTTGATAAAAATATTTACGTCAGGTTTGTAGTTGTTTTTGACATTTAACATTATTTAAACGTCTGTGTTTTACTAAAACCGTTGTCTATTATAGTCAAAAGTTTTCTTTTTATGCTTTTATGTATGAAATCGACGTCGGTTTTAGTTTTTTTTTATGCCGTGTAATACATTAACCACGTCGGTTATTTGACGTCGTTATTTCATGTGTTAAAAGACGGCAGTTCGACTTTCTCGTCGGTTGTAAAACATGATACGCGACGGTGGATTCCCGTCGTCTATTTCGTTTTTTGTAGTAGTGGTACTTGTCCTTGAAAAATATTATAGTACTTACTGGTACTTTTACAAGCAATTAGCTTACAGCAATTGGTGGCAGAAAAGACATGTAAAAAAAATATATATATCAAATACCATAAATGTCCATAAATGTAATGCTACGTCAATATAATCAATTAGTTTCCATTTTTTCTGAATAAAAAACGTGTTATTGAGAGAAAAAGGGAAGCACAAAGATGTGGAATAGATGGCCCGACCTGTTTGACACGTTTACCATACACAGAGAAATGAGACTTAAAAAAAATACGAGGGAAGCATAACATTCACCATTCCAATTTAAATTTAAGAAGCAAGTTTTTTTTTTATTGAAAAATTTAAGAAGTAAGTTCATTAAACATCTCTAATTCATCCTTAATATATCATGTTGCATAAGTGAAACGTTCAACCATCAAAATCCATGAAATAAAAAAAAAGTTATTTAAACTCTCAAAATATGAAGAAAAATATGATTTCCCATCCCTAAGCCTCATTTTCTATGAATCAAACGCATCTTAAGGGGAGGGGTTCGAGGTCAATTATAAGAATCATAGCTAGGCTATTAAATAAATACATTATGTGAAAGATGCAAAAGATTAAATACACTAAAGAAGTAGAATGGAAAGGCTAGAACAATGTAAAGGGACAACATTTCAGAACAATTTAAATACATTAAAAAGTTGTTGCTACGCCTATGCAGGATAACAATTGGAATGAAGTTCAGTTTTGAGTATCCACCCCTCAAGATTGTAAATTTTACCTTTGTTGCCATTGCACCTCTAGGAAGAGAAAAAGGTTTAGAGTATTTTGATTTTTTCTTTTTGGGTTAAATCAACGTAATTAACTTTAATTTTGGAAGCTCAATATAATGCCTGAAATTGAAGTCTATAGTTGATTATTACCGAAGAAAAGAAAATAGTCTTTTGTTGATTCATCATATGTTGATTTAGGATTTACTTTGCTCCAATCACTCATAAATGGAACATGTTGTAATATTTTTTTTCTGCATTCAATTACATATATGTAGTTTATGATAACAAGACTGCTGTTGAAGCCAACTCAAATACGGGGTCTTTTTTTTCTTTTTGGTCAAGACGATAATTCATTGGAAAGCAAGTAGGAAGCAAATACAACAAACAGAGGGAACAACACCTCCTATCTAAGCAAAGCTTGTTGCATGATTTTTTATCAACTCGAGGGGATGAAAAATTGTTGCGTGCTTATTAGCCAGGTTCACATGAAATTTGCACCTCAAGATCTACAAGCTCATTAGACCTAACTTTGTTATAATGGCTTGGTTTTTATTGACACAACTTATGAACTATAGCATTCTCAATAAGCTATTTATTCTCAATGTCTAAGTCGTAAAATGGTATTTTAATTAACCTTTTCTGTTAAATGTAGGGGCAAAATGATATTTTTGTATTATTCAGATGGTGAAAAATAAGAAAAAAATACAAAAATACCATTTTGCCTATGCATTTAACATAAAATATAACAAAATTGACGGCAGGACTATTTGTCCTAACGAAAGTGAAGTTGAACAACCACGAGAACGATTTTGGAAATTGAGGGACCAAAATGCGAATCGGGTCAAAAGTTAGGGACGATTAGACCTAAAAATCCTTTAGTTTTTAAGTTTTGTTTGTCTTTGAAACCTATATGGAACCGAATTGCTTTTTATCCTATAGATCAGTATTTATTCCTCTATTTTAATTCTCTTCTTTTTGGCTATTTTTGAGACTGCACGAACCAATTATAGTATAGGAATGCAAGCACGAGGTCGTTCCACAGAGACTTGGATGAAAGACACTTAATACTACTACTTAGACTCACAAGTAACCCTAAGACTAAACAGAATTTAAATGAAGTTGTTTTGAGTTTGTTGGAATGAAAACTGCAAAAAGGGAATGCAAAGTAGCAAGTGACCAGCAAGTAGATGTTTTAGAAAGTTGAGAGACAAAGGAGACAAGCACTAGGGTTTCAACTTCACCATGACAATCCAATTTCAAGCTACAAGTTAACAATCACCTAAGTTGATTACAATTTCTGGAGTTCGTTCTTTCTTATGTATGATTATCCATATGGTGTTTGGTTTTAATCAAGTACTCAGAAAACACAACTTAGCTATGGTGTTTAGTCTAAGCTATGAATATGAATCCATTAAGCTTAAGAAGAACACAAAGGAACCAAGTAAACATTTAAACATGGTGTTTGTCCTAAATGCATTACCCACTCATTCACTAATCGGTTCAAGAGTCATATGGTGTTTATGTAAACTTGAACTAGATAACCAACATACATGTGTTCATAATGGCCAGTTATTTAAACATGCATAAAGATTCAACTAAGAACAAGTGAATGAGACCAGAAAAATTAGAAGTAATCAACAAAGGGTAACATTAACTTAAAACATGAAATTGTCTTGTCAGGTTACATTGAAACCCTAGCTATGGATTTAGCTGCTCATAATGAGAAAGAAATTAAGACATAAATGTGAAAACATAATGAATGCAATAAGAGTAGAAAAACCCCTTTTCTGGAAGTTCTTGTGGTGTCCAAGGCTTCTCCAAGTGCTTCTCCACGTCTAATGCTTCTCCAAGAGCTTTCTCACGTCTAGAAGGATGTATGAAGGATATGGAGGTGATTTGGGATGAGTTTGAGTGAGTGGTGATGGCTGAGGAAGATGAAATTCGTAGGGAAATAGAAGAGAGGTTTGCTGGAGTTGTTTTGGTGATTTGAGGCTGTTTAGAGCTTTTGGATGATTGCTGGAGTGTTTGGGATTGTGAGAGTGTTTGAGGATAATTTCTGAATGTGTTTGGGAAAATGATGGAAGTGTTTGAGGGGGGGATGGAGTGAAGGATGGCTGAATTGTGGGGTTGTGAATCCCAGACTTGCACACCTTGAATCTGGAATTGAAGAGGTATTTATAGGGAGAGGGGAGTGATAAATCTGAATTCAATATGGCTAATGCATACAACACTTGCAATTGAAAATCAGAATGTGGTTGCTGCACTTCACCAACTAATCCCACCAGCAGCCATAGCTCATCATCATGTCAGCATGACCAAGCTCCATCCAGAAACCAATAGCTCATCCTCATGTCAGCATGACCAAGCAAGCAATGAGCTATTCTGCAGTCAGCAAGATGTGTATTTTGATTGGCTCACGGATTGGGCTTGGATCAATCAAATGTCGACTTTGAGCTGTCTATCTTCAAGTTCAGAATGTCTTCTTTCCATGCACACGTAAATTGGCCCAATCCAAGCACAGATGAAAAAGATATGTCCGAAAATGAATTTGTAACTCAGTCTTCAGTTTTTACACATTGTTTTCACCATTTTACTTCAAATGCCTCAAGTGATACCTAGAGCTCAATGAACTGAATGACAAACACAAAAGAGGTTAAAAGCACAAGGTTAACTAAAAAACATAACTAAATCATAAGCTATAAGGGTATAAAATGATATACAATTGTGAACCGAACAAATACCCCTAGACCTAGATTTTGCTAGTCCTCGAGCAAAACAAAACAAAACAAAAACAAGAAGTTAAGTAGACCACTTCCGCAGGTAACTCGATTGCATTGAGCATATGCAACAAGCCTTTAAACCTCTAGGCATCCCTAGTAGGAGGAGTTGTGTCTCCTAAGGGTTTAACAAAAACGGTACCCATAAACGCTTTACTGACTCTACAAAACAAAGTGGTTAGAAAAACAAACTTTGAAATCAACTAATGAAAATGAAAGAAAACTTTAGTCATACCTCCAACACCATAGAGTTGCCAAAATAGGTGACCAATCAGTGTGTACAAGTGGAAGCTATAGCTCAAAGGCACACGGCTTCAAAGCAAGCACACTCAAACCTTGAATAGAGAACATGCTTCAACTCTAATTCTCACAGATAACACTCAATCACTCAGAACCTATGGTTTAATTCTCTCAAGAAAGCATAAGTGAGTGTATGAAATAGAAGCACAAATTTGGTTAGATCTCATGAAAGGAATCAAATACTAAGAATAGAGATACACACATACTTACCATCACACATGAATACATCCTCAAAGATCAGCTAGGTCTTTCACAAGGTTGTAATGAAATGCTAAGGTTAGGGGAAATGGAAGAATTGGAAGGAAAAACAAGTAACTTAAGAACATACCAAGGTTGCATGCTTCATTAATCTGCAAGGTATCATTGATTTAGAATGTCATGGTTGCAAACTTCATGGTATCTCCTGGCATAGACTTTAATATCCACTGAAAAAAGAATGCTTTTAAAATGGATAACTCATTTTCATTCAAAAGGGTGACGATTTGATCCTTGTAATGTTGTAGAAAATAAAGATTTCGAAAAAGAGAGTGAAAGAAAATAAAGTGATGGAAATCTGTCTTCTTACAAGAAAGCAAGAGGAGAGATTAAAGCGGACAAGAAAACTTTTCCATGAATTGCAATAATGCTTGAAGATTATAGAATTTGCTTTCTTTAATTCCAATGCAAAATGGGTTTTTTTTTTCATTTTTAATTAGGGTAAATTGAGTTTTTTATTTTAAGGATGATGTGTTCAGTTTAAATTTCTTAAATTAAATTTCAATGAGGTAAAAACGAACGTAAAACGGTAATGACAAAGAAAATTAGAATAGAGGATTCATATCCATTATCATCATGTCAGCATGAGCATGAGAACAGACTCCAGAGCCGTCTGTGTCGACAAAAGTGAGTGAATTAACTGTGGAACTTGTTCAAGGGTTGTGATTTAAAACAAATCTTGCAACTTTCAAAACGTTTTCTTTTTCTTTTTATAGATAATGGACCACCTTCTCAATGATACATTTTAAACTTTTTATTTATTTATTTATTTTTCGAGAAATATAAAATTGCTTTAAATTGTGGGTTAGTCGAATGTCTCCTTCCACAGACCCCCAGAGACCAATTATTGAGAAAGGATGAGAAAGGAAGGGGTTAAGGGTCCATCTTTCGTATGTAGTTTCATCTAGGCCTGAACACGGTTCGGGTCAAGTCAAATTTTGGCCAACCCGTGAGCCAAACCGAAAAAGAGCTCGGGTCTCGAGTCGGATTCGAGTCTTAAGTGAAACCCGAAAGGAGGCTGAACCGGAAGTGAATTCGGTTCTCGGGTCGATTCTAAGGTTCTGATCGGGTTTGGGCTTGAGCCCATTTTTACCATTTTCAAAAGTCCAAATCTTATTTATTTTCGGCAAAAAAATAGCCCAAATCATATTTTTTTTAGCAAAACAAAGCCAAAATCAGATTTACATTCAGCCAAAACCCTTTTTTTGTTGTCAAATTACCAAAACCTATTAAATTCTTATGAACAAGCCCAAAACCAATTTTTCAAACAGGCCATCCATTAAAGCCCATTTTGTTTTTCCTCACCCAAATTATATAAATTCAACCTATCTATAACCTGTTTTTTTAAAGTTTCTAAACTAAATCACAATCACAAGCATCATCCAACTATCAAATTAGTTGGTTCTTACATCCCATGACAAAAAATACAAGCAAAGCACCAAAATTATATTTTACATCCCATGACAAAAAATACAAGTAAAGCAGCAAATTATATTTTACAACCCATGATAAAAAATACAAATAAAGGAGCTGCAGGTTTGAACAAATGATACTAATGGCATATACTGATCCACTAAAACTGAAGATGAATTCATAGTTGAACTCAACAATGTATTTTCAATCAGAACATTAAAATCTCTGTCAAAACAACCAGAACACAATTTATTTAAGCATTATGTTAAGCTGCAAATCAATTCATACGTAAGAAATCAGAAACTGCGAAATCAGTAGTATGCATTATTGATAACTCAACAAGAGAAGACACATTTAATGGAACAGCTGCAAATTAACCTTTTACTCCCACTGGTTGATTGAATCAAAAGTCTTATAGATGCCCATTCGAGATACCAATCTTTTGAACACTCGCACTGGCAAAAAATTTAGTTGGAGATTGATTGTGTGCCAATATTTTCAATATCAATACTGTCTGCATAGCGTTAGTAACTATAGTAGTTTTGCACTTTTCCAAATACAATTATACAATGTGCCAAACATATGTTTGAAACCAAAAACATATTAACATATTAATAACTGCATGCATCTTTATTCAACTGCAGAACTTAAACACCAATTTAATTTCCTAGACAAATATCCATACTTTGTAAAACAAGATCAGTAGCTAAGAAACTAAATAGCCTGCCATCAAAACAAATTATTGAAATTTTATTGGAAACAAAAGTGAGAAACATAAAAATAATAATAAGGCCATGAGTGTAAAGCCCAAAATTTCTTTCTTACATCACTTCTCCCACTTGGGCAAACACTTTGCTGCTTCAAAAGAGAGCACCAAAATATTTATGCTGGTTAAATAACTTGTAAACATAATAGCTGGTAAACACTTTGATAAGGTGATATAAAACAATTTTTCAGATATACTACTGATGTAGTTCATAGTAAAAACCATAGGTGCACAACAAAAAACAACCACAAAACTACCAAAGAAAGTTTCCAGCAATGAAGGCAGTCACACCCCTGTATGCATTGTTTTGGTCCTACTTTATGGTTCTTACAAACCTCTGAATGTCCCAATAACAAAACAACACCACCAAATAAATCATAGACGCTGAAAACAAGAGCTCAATATTTATAATCTGAATTCTGAAATTTGGAACAACAATGCATGAACAATATCATTACTGATTCAAACATGTCAGAAAAACAAAATTCATGGAAGTGATACCGGAAACTGCAGAGTCTGGAGACGGAGAAGTACGATTCACATATATTTACGAGTTTTCTTAATAGAACTAAAATAACAGTGATCACTGAGTCCAACTTAAACTAGGATGAGCTCCTTGTAACAACAGTCAAAACTGGTCCAAATGCAGAACTACAGAAAACATGTTGCAGAAAAAATGATATGGAACAAAAGAGGATTGTATACCTATTATACTGAAAACCTTTAGCCTCATAGTTTAGAGAATGATTAAACCACATGAACATTACCCATGAACTCATGTCAGATTAAACCACACGAGAGAAATTATCAAAGAACTAAACCCTTAATAAACCTTAACCCAAAAGAATAAACATGAACCATATCATATGAATTAAACCAAAAATGACAACAACAAAAAATTCAAATAAAATTAAAAGCCTGATTTTGATCAAAGTTGATACCAGAAACAGAAAAGAATCACATAACCCATTACAGATTAAGCCAAAAAAAAAATCACAGGAATTAAAAACTAAGCCAAACCCATCTCAATTCAAAAGCGTCTCTACAAACCCAGAAAAGAGAAAATTTCATATAGCTCATCATGTCAGATTGGCAAAGAAAAAAAAAACATAAAATAGCAAAAATAAGCAAGACCCTTTTATGGTGATTCAAAATGAAACGAGAACTTACAATTATTTAAGGGAGCGTTTCTCAAAGGCACTGAATCAGTAAAGGATAAAAAACACAGAAATTAAACTAAATAACAAGAAATCAAATATCAGAAATCAAACTAAATAATCAGAAACAAAGTCAAGGCTAGCAGCAGAAATCAACATATTAAACACACTCAAAACAAAACAAAAATAAGGTTAGCAACAAATATTTACCTCCATCGAAGCCAAAATTTCAAAACCTTCCATAGATTAACACAGTTCCACCATCGACATGAGATGGAGAGAGACGAGGCGAGACGAGAGAGAGAGGTCGATGAAGGTGAGGGTGAGGGTGAGGGTGAGGTCGGGAGAGAGACGATAGAGGTAGAGGTGAGAGAGAGGCGGCGACTGAAACTGAGAGTGAGAGAGAGGTCGATTGAATTTGAGAGAAAGGTAAAGGCGCTAGGTTAAGTTGTGGTTGTGATCTAGTGCGAGCATCCTCAGGGGAAACTCTTCTTTTACCCAATAAACAGAGGCCACGTGGTATATTTATATATTATTAATTAATGTTCGGTTCGGGTCAGGTTCACCGGTTCAAAAAAATTTTGAACCAAAAAACCGAACCGTTGACTTCGGCTCGGGTCAGGTTCAGTGTTGACTTTTTTGGTTTGGTCAAAAAAAACTTCATTTTTCGAGTTAGTTCGATTTGGTTCAGTTGCTTTGCATTTGTTTATTCGGTTTTTATGCCCACCCTAGTTTCATCTACATTTTTCATTGATAGAAAACAGTCAACTGTAAAGGAAATAAAGGCAGAAGAACAAAAAGGGATCAAGAAAGAAGGGTCAAAAGAAAATTTGTCTGGCCATTCACTATAAGTTGGCTACAAAGTTGATGTGAACTACAAATTCCTTTATAATTCAAGATACATGCCAAATAGCCAATGACAAAACTTCACTTCTACACCGGGTCCAAAACCCACTAATGTTTTAAGGCAGCAGCTATTTTCTTCTGAACCAGTTCCACTCCGAGACGAGGGGATAATCTAGGTAGAGTTTCCTGGAAAATAATTCGATATTTTCGTCAGATGAAACTACAAATGTGATTCATCGAAACAAAACAAAAAAGATCTAACTTGAATTCTTTCAGATTTCAGACTGAGGAAATGCAGTTGAAGTCTTGTACCATATACACAAATTCTCAACATTGCTACGAGGAAACAGTAAGGGTAAGAAAACTTGAGATGCTTCAAGCATGATAGGCCACCTCATAGTCCCATCAATAATTGCGTTGGCTGTTTATTTGATTGTCAAACCACCATCTAAAGCAAAGTAATTGCTTGATACATGGCAAAGCACCAAAAATAATATATTTTTAAAAGAGATTAACGACTGAAACCATATCCTTGCAATAATGCACAAGGGAAAAAGCAAACTATAATATTTATGACTGGGAAAATTTGTTCGTGGCTATTACGAAAACAAAAAATCTGCGCCACTAGAGATGTAAAAAGGATCTGCATCTGTCAGCAAGCATTTAGAGTCAGAATTGTATGTGCGACAAGACTGTTCACAAGAGCAGGAGAAAAGCAAGAAAGCAGAAATAAGGCATGAAAATTGAAAATCATCCCATTAGAATTTATTAGAAAAGGTAATAGGTACTGAAGGACGACTATAAACAACATGGGAAACATGAAGGCATGTCCACATTGATTCAAAAGACAAATATCAAAGGATAATGGAACACATTATATGATTTTGGCATGCATACGAAACCTTTTCCAATGTTAATCGATCTAAATGAACTTGGTTTAATCAGCTGGTATTGAATGCAATGTTTACACAGAAAAAGTTAATTACATTTAAGTTCCACAACAAAAAGAATGAATCATAGGTAGCATTTACAATCACCCATCACTCAGCATAGCATTGACCCAACCAAACTCAATGGAGCCTTTGCCTCAATTATAAGGGCTAGCCCACAAGCCATATGATCAAATCTTGTTTGGAAAGATTTATCTTTGCTGATTTGATCTGCATCTTCTTTAACTTTATTGCACAGATACACATCAATTTCCATTTAGGTACATGGCAGCAACTTCAATACTTCAAACTTATCTTGGCACACCTTGGTATATTTCTAAGTTATAGGGTATGGCTACAAGAGGTTAAATATCTCAGATTGAGATACAAAGATAGGGAAAATGATGAGGGTGATAAAAGAAAAGGGCTTGAAGTGTTTGGCTTCAAGAGGGCTAATGGAACACACATATAGGTAGGGTGAAAAGAAAGCACACAAAATGGTTATACACACATAGCCTAGCATCACTTCAATGAGTTCATTCATGAATGAGAGCAAGCACATGATATCTGCAAAAGAGAATCATCCTTAGTATTCAATCAAAATGGAACAATGAGATCAATTAGAGTGAATTGAAGAAAATAAGTATGGATGAGAAATAGAACACTTTAAACCCTCTCAAGAAAGCGATTAGGCTCGATATGGCTCACTAGGGTAGTCTCCACTATTCTCCTTCAAGAATTTGAGCATGGTACTTTAGCCACCAGAATTCTAAGAGCAAAAGCTTTGTGAAGTGCAAAAATTCTAATATGAAAACCTCAATGGCAGGTCCATAATATTGATTGCATGACCTTCTAAAAAAAATGAACAAAAACTGAAAAACACAATGAAAGAAAACTGAAAACATAAATGAACGAAAATTGAAAACCTTCCCCCTAGACCTGAATTGAACATTGTCCTCAATGTTAAAGCATAGAAAAGATGATTGAGAACATGCAAATGATAAAGGGAAAAGTTAAGAAGAAGGTTTAGAGAAAAAATCCCCCTTGATGCGATTAGGTCGACCGCTAACAAACACCTTCTTCTTGAACACATGGGTTGCCTCCCAAGAAGCGCCTTAGTTAATGTCTTGGCAAGACATTATGCAATCAGCTTATGATGAGTTGGGGGGTTTTGGATCAATCGCCTCAAGATAGTTCACCCAACTTCTTCTCCTCTTCCTTTTCCTTTTCCTTTTCTTTTTCTTCAAGTGTGCAAGGGGTGTAACTTTGAACATGCCATTGGATGGTTCCAACTTCGTAGAGCATGGATCAAGGGGCTCAAGTGGTAACCCAGAAATTGGTGGAAATGGCTGGAACACTTCTAGGGCAGCTACCACTTCTTGGAACTCAGATTCATCATCAAGGTCACCTAAAGGTTGTGTCAAAACAATTTCTAAAGCATCATCAGATTGTGCCTGCACAAACTTAGACAAAACCAGGGAATCCAAACAATCAAGTGAATTAGAAGGATGAGTTAAGGATTCAAACACTTTGAATTCTATGGTTTGGCCAAGGACTGTCATTTTCAGAATGCCATTTTTCACATCAATAAGAGTGTTTGCTGTGGCCATGAATGGTCTTCCAAGCAAGATAGGCAGCTCACGATCATGAATGGGTGCATCTTCCATGTCTATCATTACAAAATCAGCAGGCAATATTAGCTTATCAACTTGAACCAAAATATTGATCGGTTCATAATTGTATATTATTTCTTACCCTTCTAGCTTATGATTTGGTTATGTTTTTGAGTTAAACTTGTGCTTTTAATCCTTTTTGTGTTTATCTTTCAGTTAATTGAGCTTTAGGTAACAATGATGGCTTTGGAGAACATAATTCATGCAATTCAAGCATGTTAAGGCCTAATTTGGATGAATTGATGAAGAGCTTAAAGACATTCATTATGGCTACAGCCCCCTTCCAGTCCAGTTCCGTAGGTCATATTGTAAGCTTTGTTTCAGCAACCTATATAGCTCGGATGAGGCCGCATTCTTCATGAAAGTTGTTCCAATGGGTGTGTACTATAACATATCCAAAATTAAGCCCCATTGGATAAATCTGGAGTCCGTTACCTAGCAAACACAGAACCATACTCAGGATGGATCTTATCAGCGCGGAAAATGAGTTAGAAATTTGTTTCGGCCTTAACTTCTTCCTCCGACCTTGGATTGGCCCAAATAACATATGGCTGGAAAGAAGACATCTTGAACTTCAATTTCAAGTGCTTAAAGTCCTAATTTGATTAAGAGAAGCCCAAGTTGTAAGCCCTTGAAGTTGCTGGTCATGCTGACCTCAGCATGTGCTGGTTGGATGCTTGGTCATGGTGAGCTAGGCATGAGCTATCATTTCTGGTTGGAAGCTTGGTCATGGTGACATGAAGATGAGCTAGGGCTGCTGGTGGGATTTAGTGGGGAAGTGCATCAACCATTGAAGATTTTCTAATACAAGTGCATCAACCATTGAAGATTTTCTAATACTAGTGCATCAACCATTTCAGATTTTATAATTCAAGTGTTGTATGCATTAGCCATATTGAATTCAGATTTTCACTTCCCCTAGGCCTATAAATAGGGAAGTTCTCTAAGCTTGTAATAACACCCCAAGGGGGGGAGCTCTCAAGCACTTCTCTAGAGCTCTCTTCCCTTTTCTCCCTCAAATTCTCTTAGTTTCTTTGTAGTTCTCAATTGTTGTAATAAGATCATTCTACTAAATTTTCTTTGTACTAGTTCTCAAACACTTTCTCCTCCCTTCTCCACATTGCCCTTCTCTTCCAAAAGTTTCCATGTCTCAAACACTTCACAGACACATGTCTCAACCCTACCAAAATTCTCAAAGCTCTCAAACACATGTTCTTCCAAAATCCTCCAAGTTCTCAATACTTTCTTCTCCCTCTCTAAATCCCAAACACTTTCTCCCCCTTCTCTTCTTCTAAATTCTCCAAACACTTTCTCAAACACAATTCTCTCTTCTCTTCCAAAATCCTCAAAGCTCTCAAGCACATTTTCTTCTCCCTTTTCAAAGTTCTCAAACATCTCTCTACTTTCTTCAACAAAAGTCTCCATGTTCCCAAACACTTCCCAAACTCTTCTCCCTTCTCTTCCCCAAATTCTCTAAGTTTTTCCTCAAATGCTCACTTAATGTTTTCTTAGTTGTAATTTATTTTTCTTGTACTGTACATTCTTTCTTCTTGTTTTGTTTCTTTTGTTTTCATTTTTGTTTTGTGTAGGAAAATTAAATTGGATTATTCAATCACCAATCCCTGTGGAATCGACCTCGCACTTACATACGCTAAACTACTAACGGTTCGTGCACTTGCGAGTATCACAAGTTGAGGATGCAACTGAATCCATTTTGGTGCAGCTGTATCTACGCAACAAGTTTTTGGCGCCGTTGCCGGGATCGGTAACATTGTTTGATTCTATTTGGTTTTCCTACTTTTTATTTATTTTTATCTTTTTCATAACTGGACAGTTTCATGTTTTAAAGTTAATGAGGTTAATTGATAAGTTGTGTTTGTAGTCCAACTGACAAGGACAATTGCCTGACAAGCAAGAGAACTGGGTTTGAGTCCCAGCTTACACAACACCCAAAAACAAAAAGGTTCAAGTAGCATGTTGATTATTTCTAGTTTATGGTTTCATTCACTTGCTCTTAATTAAATATCTTGTTCAAGTTTACATAAACACCATATGACTCTTGGACTGATTAGTGAATGAATGGGTAGATATTGAAGACAAACACCATGTTTAAATTCTACTTAGTTCTCTTTTGTTCTTCTTGTTCTTAATGGGTTCGGAATTTGTGTTTAGACTAAACACCATAGCTAAATGCTTTTTCTGAATACTTGATTAAAACCACACACCATATGGATAATCATATTTGAGAAAGAACGAACTTCATAAGCTAGTTTGATTGCTTTGCTGCTTATTACTTTGAAGCATGAAATTAGAAGTGTGTTGATTTTCCTTTCCATTTTAGTTTTTATTTCCTAATCCTTTAATTCTGTTTCAAGTTTTCTGTGTTTGTTTTAAGCAAGTAATGTCAGCTTAATAAAAATGGAGAGAGATGGCAACCTCAATCATAAAAATGGGGAGTGTGGAGTAGTGGGAGAAGTCGCGACCTCCAAATGCATCACGCTCGACCTAATCGCTTTAAGGGGGAGCATTTCAATCCTTTCTCTTTACTTTAAACTTCTGTTTCTTTTTTATAAAAAAATTAAAAAAAAATATTAAAAATTAAAAAAATTAAAAAAGATTTTTCATATGAGCTGACTTATGGTAACTCCAGTAAGCACTTCCGTCAATAGTGTCTAGGAGTTCTATAGGCGACACCTTCGGTGTCTAAGAAGTTTGGGTTTTAAGTGGGACCTTTGTGACCCCTCCAACCTTCCCCGGATCCCCTGGCTGTATTTTCTGAGGCCTTTAACTGGTCATCCATGAGTTGCTTGTATATTTGTTTGTTTTTTAAAAAAAATTTAAAAAATTTAAAAAAAAAATTTTTAAAAAAAAAAAATTTTTAAAAAAAAAAAATTGAAATTTGAGTTTTTATTTTTCCTTGTAAATTGCAATTTGGAACTTCTTTGTTTTTTTTTCTTTGTGTGGTCAGTTAGTTGTAAATAATAATAAAAAAAAATTAAAAAATAAAAAAAAAAATCAATTTGGAACTTCTTTGTTTTCTTTGTTTTGTTTTGTTAAGTTAGTTTATGTATTTATTTACGTGGTGTGGTTAGTTAGTTTATTTGAGTGTTAAAAACACATTTTTATTTCATTCAAACACTGCAAACAAAGAAAAAAAAGTTAAAAAGTTAAAAAACAAAAAAAACATTCAAGTAAATTAAAAATAAAAACAACATCTTCATCATCTTCATCTTCATCTTCATGGCATGGCTCTATTCTCTCTTACTTGCAGAATCTGCAGCAGCTCCACATGGTCCTCATTCTTTTCTCTGCAGTGCTTCTACGTGCTGATTGGCACAATAGAGCCGCTTCTGGAGTCCGCCACCATAGCCTTCAAGGAAGCTACTTCCTCGCTCAGCGCGGCACACTCCCGTGTCCTGGCCAATAATCGCATGCCCAAGTTGGTAGCCGAGACAGGCGTGGAGCACAGTTAAATTATGGGACTCCTCCACTGCTGCCTTGTCAGACCTCTTGGCCACATGGAGATGATCTGTCGATGTGAGCTTGCCTGCCAATCATGCTTTCCAGCGCGCTGCTCTGTTCGGCACCGCCTCAGAAAAGTTCGGTATTACCTCAGCAAAGTTTGAGGCCGTACCGTGATGATATGTGGAGTTTGGGAAGACATGGTTTGGAGGAGCCCTTATCTGCGCATTCGGTGGCGCAAGGGACAATTCAAGGTTGAGATCATCAAGGTGAGTGCATGAGGATGCCATTTGTTTTGCTTCTGAATTTTTTGATGTTTTTCTTTGAGTTTGCAGGAAGAAATGCTGGGTATCATCCGCTTGCCGAGGTGTGGTTTAAATAGACATATGCTGATGAGGGTGCCAACACCATTTCGGATTTCCTGGGCATGCTTGACCTAATTGCTTCAAGGGGGAGCACCTTTACTTTACTTTTCTTTTTTTATTTTCTCCGTGTTTTTCTGTTGTTTAATATTTTTGCCCGTTACTTTCATTTTCTAGAGCTTTGTGTTTTTGCTTTTCCCTTTCGGCTATCATCTTTAGTTTATTTTAGTTAAGGGAACTGTGCTTTTTTTTTCCGTTTGTCGTCTTTGTTTGATTTAAGTTTGGGGAAGTGTGTTTTCCTTTTTCTTTTTATTTTATTTTATTTTTCTTTATTCATTGTTTTTCTTTTTAATTTAAAATTAACTTGTTTTTTTTGTTTGACAGGTTTCTTAAGAATTTGGTTGGAAGAAGAGATAAAATTAAAGATGCGTCTTGGACACCTGGTGCAAGAATCCCATCTCTTCTTTTAAATTCTTGTTTGAATTGTGTGTTTATTTCAGTTTTTTTTATTTTGTTTTTATTTAATTAGTTAGTATAATTTCAAACTCATAGGATATTCTTTGAAGGAGCTAAACTTTTGGTAACTCCAGTGAGCAACCGCAGTCTATACCAGTGTCTAGGAGTTCTTTAGGCGGCACCTTCGGTGTCTAAGAAGTTTGGGTTTTAAGAGGGACCATTGTGACCCCTCCAACCTTCCCAGATCCCTTGGCTGTGTTTTCTGAGGCCCTTAACTGGTCATCCTTAAGTTTTTCTCTTAAAAGAAAAAAGCAGTTACTTGTGTGTTTACTTAACTAAAAATAAAAATGCATGTTTGGGTTTTCATGTTTTTGTTTGATCGTCGTTCTTTAAATTTAGGGTTATTCGTGTCTTTGAGATAACATAACTTTTTTATTTCCCAAATTAAAAAAAAACATACATTTTAAAATTAAAAAATTAAATAAAAGCTGAAATCATTCCTTCTTGGCGCTCGGTGTCTCGACCATAGGAGCTTTTAGTTTGGCCCTCTGGCTGTCCTCTTCCGGGCTTCACGCACAGCCTCTTGGGGCTCATCACTTGAGCTCCCAAAGATCGCAATCTTAGCTTCAGTATAACTTTTCTCGCGATCTGGTTTCTTGCGTTTACCTGGTCGGTCTAGGTCCTCCAGCTGTTTTCGCATGTCGCGAGAGTACAACTTTACAATCTTTGTTAGGTTTTTATTCTCGTCCCGCAACACTTCTAGCTGGTGTCGATTCACCTCCACTATCCTTGACCGCTCCCTTTTCAAGCTTTTTATAGCACTTTGACACTCTTCAACCATCCTGTGCTCCGCCGCTCACTGACCTTTCAGCACCTCTACCTCATGGGACTTCGCAGTAGGCGATGAACCAAACTTGCGACACATGCTGTACTCTCGCATGCTCAGTGCCAGGGCATCACTCATGACCCGATTGTCATCCCTTGTCCCGAACACACGTATATCTTTAGGAGTCGTCAAATTTCTGCCAACTCCAATGGCAACATCGTTGTCCAGGAGTATGAGTCATTGACAGTCACAGGCCCCGTGCGGTGGCAAAGTAGGGCATCCATACCTGGTGCTACCTGCTTGGCCTCGTGTTTGAGTCGGTGGAGCTAGGTTGAGATCTAACGAAAAGGGGTAGGAAGAAGCCATAGATTTCTCACTTTTTTTTCGTGTTCTTGCTTGTTTTCTCTTTTGTGTGTTTCTGAGTTTGTGTTTTTTGTTTTTTCCCCCTCCTTTTTCCTTCTTATAGACATAGTCTTTCACAAAACCCTAGCCAGTGCAGCGTCCCGAGCATTTTCTGAATCTCCAGCGTTCCTCGAGTCCCACAACCATCTCACTTTCCAACCGTTTCCAACTTATTTGTCACGACTTGCTTTGTCTGAACGGACACGTTCAGGAAAGTCGTCGCGCCTTTCCATGGCCCCGTAATTTCTGCTTGTGGAGTCTGTGGCGCTTCTATGCGTCGACACGTGTCTCGCCTCTCTCTTGGTCCCTTACACTAACCGAGACATCATGACCCATGTTTTAAAAAAATAATCTCGCTCTTTGTGTTTCTAATCACGGTTCGATAGTTTGTTTTTACAAAACTAAAATAAATAATAAAAAAAATAAAAGCCAGAAATGAAAACAAATTGTGGGTCGGGTTTCACTTTAGTTTGGGTTTCTAAGTGGGTCAAATTCACCGTGGTTTGTGTTTTGAAATTGTGGGCTTTGGGCTTCAAAATTTTATTGTTTGGGTTTCAGTTTGTGTAAGACTATCTGTTAGGGCTTACTGTTTTGAGTGTTTTACTGTTTCGTTTTTTTATATATATTTTATATTTTATATTTGTTTGATTGTTTTGTAATTTTTATTTTGTAATTGTTTTATTTTATTTTTGTATGTTTTGTGATTTTTTTATTTGCTTTAATACCTTTCGTTTGTTGTTATGACATTGTTTGTGGCTAATTTTTAAACATTGAGGACAATGTTCATTTCTAGGTTTGGGGGTATTGGAGTTTAGCATGTATTATTATTTTTTTTTAATTAAAAAAAAATTTAAAAATTGCTTGTTTTTCTTCTATTTGAGTCTTGTTTTGTTTTTGAGTCACTTTCCGAACACTTATGATGAGATAGTGATAAATGTTTGCATGACTTAAATAAAAATTGGATTTCATTTTATTTTAGTGTTTCTTTTCTTTATAAAAATTAAAAATTAAAAATTTCTAAAAAACAAAATTTTGTATTGTTCTATCATGACATGCTTGAAACCTTCTTTACACTTGCCATTTGTTTCATAATTTTCCATTTAAAGGATTTGCATGATCTAAAGAATTGTATGAAGCATAAATTAGACTTATATAACCAACCATATAAAGTGAGCTTTTGAGCCTTGTACTTCAATTCATGAGTGTTATGCATGTACTCTTATTTTCTTGTCATCAAAGTTGTTGTTTGATCTCATTATTCATTGATTTGGTTGAACACTTAAAAGTCATTCATTCTTGTGCAATTTGACTTCATGACATTTAAAGAAATGATATTAAGGCATTCTTTGGATCGTTTGTGCCTTTCAAGCTAACCTTATGCATGCTTAAGCATGATTTTCCACTATTAACCATTTTGAGCCTACATGTAAACCTTTTCTTTCATTTACCAATATTATTTCCTCGCCTTAGCCCGAAAAACAAATATTTACCTTTCTAAGGAACTCATGAGCTTTAATTGGGATGTGTTTTTCATGCTAAGTTTGGGAAGAGGTGTTACATTTCGAAAAAAAAAAAGAAAGAAAAACAAAAAATCACAAAATTGGTGAAAGAAAAGAGAAAAGTGGTGGTTGATTGAAAATTTCATTTTTGGGCCTTCAAAATAAATTGGTGTTCGTTCAATTAAAGGAAAGGAGTATGAATCAATGTAAATGAAGGTATAAGGAGTTTTGATCATGTAAAAGAAAAAATCTAATCGTGATGATTCGAAGTCTTGTAAACAATTGTTTTATGCTCTTACATTGCGAGTTCCTTGGACTTTGTATTATCCATACCTTTCATTTCTTACTCACCTTACACCCTTGGCCCCATTACAACCTATGTTAAAGACCTAAATTGATCTTAAATGTTATGTGGTTGAATTGCATACATTTTTCTACTTTTAAGTGTTTGACATCCTTCTTGAGATCATATTAATGCAAGTTTTTCATTTTTCTATTTCGAGTTAAGTCCTTATGGTTTAACTCTAATCTCATGTTTATAACTGAGTGTTGCATTATAGCCCTCTTCTGAGTGATTCATTTGTGAGAGGACAACTTTGGTGAGATTTGAAGTTGAACTTGTGCTTTGTATGATTTTCGAAATTGTGTGAAAACTAAGATTGGGGAATTTGTTGCATTTGGCTATCACACTACTACACTTTGAGCATATTGTGTTTAGAACTTTGTCGCTTTGTAAATAATGTCTAAAAATTGAGCTTTTATTGTTAAAACGTTTAAGTCATGTGCATGAGTCATTTTTCTTCAGAAAATGTTCGGAAAAATTGTTTTGAGTTCGTTTTATTTTTGTAATTGTTTTCTTTATTTTTGTTTTTTCGTTTTTGTTTTTTCGTTTTTGTATTTATGTTTGTTTTTGTTTTTGGTTTTTCTTAAGGACTAACAATCTTTTAAGTTTTCTAATTACTTTGTTTTACAGAGTTCAGTAAAACGTTTGTGGGTATTGATATTTGTTAAACCCTCAGGAGACACAACTCCTCCTACTAGGGATGCCTAGAGGTTTAAAGGCTTGTTGCATATGCTAAATGCAATCGAGTTACCTACGAAAGTGGTCTAGTTAACTTCTTGTTTTGTTTTTTTTATCTGTGTTTTCCTTTTTGTTTTGCTCGAGGACTAGCAAAATCTAGGTTTGGGGGTATTTGATCGGTTCATAATTGTATATTATTTCTTACCCTTCTAGCTTATGATTTGGTTATGTTTTTGAGTTAAACTTGTGCTTTTAATCCTTTTTGTGTTTATCTTTCAGTTAATTGAGCTTTAGGTAACAATGATGGCTTTGGAGAACATAATTCATGCAATTCAAGCATGTTAAGGCCTAATTTGGATGAATTGATGAAGAGCTTAAAGACATTCATTATGGCTACAGCCCCCTTCCAGTCCAGTTCCGTAGGTCATATTGTAAGCTTTGTTTCAGCAACCTACATAGCTCGGATGAGGCCGCATTCTTCATGAAAGTTGTTCCAATGGGTGTGTACTATAACATATCCAAAATTAAGCCCCATTGGATAAATCTGGAGTCCGTTACCTAGCAAACACAGAACCATGCTCAGGATGGATCTTATCAGCGCGGAAAATGAGTTAGAAATTTGTTTCGGCCTTAACTTCTTCCTCCGACCTTGGATTGGCCCAAATAACATATGGCTGGAAAGAAGACATCTTGAACTTCAATTTCAAGTGCTTAAAGTCCTAATTTGATTAAGAGAAGCCCAAGTTGTAAGCCCTTGAAGTTGCTGGTCATGCTGACCTCAGCATGTGCTGGTTGGATGCTTGGTCATGGTGAGCTAGGCATGAGCTATCATTTCTGGTTGGAAGCTTGGTCATGGTGACATGAAGATGAGCTAGGGCTGCTGGTGGGATTTAGTGGGGAAGTGCATCAACCATTGAAGATTTTCTAATACAAGTGCATCAACCATTGAAGATTTTCTAATACTAGTGCATCAACCATTTCAGATTTTATAATTCAAGTGTTGTATGCATTAGCCATATTGAATTCAGATTTTCACTTCCCCTAGGCCTATAAATAGGGAAGTTCTCTAAGCTTGTAATAACACCCCAAGGGGGGAGCTCTCAAGCACTTCTCTAGAGCTCTCTTCCCTTTTCTCCCTCAAATTCTCTTAGTTTCTTTGTAGTTCTCAATTGTTGTAATAAGATCATTCTACTAAATTTTCTTTGTACTAGTTCTCAAACACTTTCTCCTCCCTTCTCCACATTGCCCTTCTCTTCCAAAAGTTTCCATGTCTCAAACACTTCACAGACACATGTCTCAACCCTACCAAAATTCTCAAAGCTCTCAAACACATGTTCTTCCAAAATCCTCCAAGTTCTCAATACTTTCTTCTCCCTCTCTAAATCCCAAACACTTTCTCCCCCTTCTCTTCTTCTAAATTCTCCAAACACTTTCTCAAACACAATTCTCTCTTCTCTTCCAAAATCCTCAAAGCTCTCAAGCACATTTTCTTCTCCCTTTTCAAAGTTCTCAAACATCTCTCTACTTTCTTCAACAAAAGTCTCCATGTTCCCAAACACTTCCCAAACTCTTCTCCCTTCTCTTCCCCAAATTCTCTAAGTTTTTCCTCAAATGCTCACTTAATGTTTTCTTAGTTGTAATTTATTTTTCTTGTACTGTACATTCTTTCTTCTTGTTTTGTTTCTTTTGTTTTCATTTTTGTTTTGTGTAGGAAAATTAAATTGGATTATTCAATCACCAATCCCTGTGGAATCGACCTCGCACTTACATACGCTAAACTACCAACGGTTCGTGCACTTGCGAGTATCACAAGTTGAGGATGCAACTGAATCCATTTTGGTGCAGCTGTATCTACGCAACAAATATCTTCAACAATACCTCTAGGATATTTCACTGAACGATCAGCAAGTTGTAAGCTGAGTGTGGTGGATTTTAATTTTCCCAAACCAAGTTGCAAGTACACTGAATAAGGCATTAGATTGATACTTGCACCTAAATCCAACATGGCTTTCTCAGCTCGTTTATCTCCAATGGTTATGCCGATGGTAAAACTACCTGGATCCTTGAGCTTAGGAGGAAGTTTTCTTTGAAGGACATCACTCACATTTTCAGACACCAACACCTTCTCATGAGGGCTATACCTTCTCTTGTGTGAGTTCAACTCCTTAAAAAATTTAGCATAAGTTGGCATGTTCCTGATCACATCAAGCAAAGGCAAGTTAACATTGACTTTACTAAGTATATCATAGATTTCAGTAAAAGACTTATCCTGTTTGCTTTTAGCAAGACGTCCAGGGAAAGGAATTGGTGGCACATAAGGGTTCTCGGCCTTGTGCAATATAGGTGAAATTGTTGACTTGCCAATGGGAATTGCTTCTTTTGGTGTCATCTCTTCCTTGTGTTCATCACCTGCATTCACAACATCATGATTAGTAACTTCTTTGCCAACTTTATTATCAATAACCTTACCACTTCTAGAACTGAGATTGCGTTGGCTTGCTCATGATGCTTGGGATTCACATTTGGCTGACTAGGGAATTTTCCAGGTTCTCTTTGGTTCAAAGAATCAGCAATTTGTCCCAATTGAATCTCCATCTTAGTAAGGGCAGCAGAATGTTGTTGAAGAGCACCATTAGTAGTTTGCTGGAATTGCAAAGTATTTTGGGCCAACATCTTGACTGTGTCCTCCAATGAACTTGGTTTAGGCTGGAATGATGAACTTGCTTGATTTTGATTTTGATTGTTGCTCCAAGAGAAATTTGGGTGATTCCTCCAACCAGGATTATAAGTGTTTGAGAAGGGATCATTTCTTGGCCTTTGGTTGTAAGAATTCATCATGTGGGCTTGTTCTTGGACAAACTCAGGATAAGCATTACTAGCTGAACACATGTGAGTTGAGTGTCCTTGAAAATTGCAAATAGCACAAACTTCAACTTGAGGAGCTTTAGGTACCATATTGAGCACAGCATCAAGCTTCCTTTGTAAACTAGCCACCTGTGAAGCAAGCTCATTATTAGGACTAATCTCATAGATACCAGCCTTACCTCTTGTATCTTTGTGTTGAGCATTGGATCCCAACATCTCAAATATGTCATATGACTCTTGAGGATTCTTTTTCTTTAAAGCTCCACTGCAACATTATTGACAGTAGATTGACAAGTTTCGGTTAGTCCATCATAAAAAATTTGCATTTGTAAGTATAGAGGTAACCCATGATGTGGACATTGCATTAGAGTTCCTTTGAAACGCTCCCAGCATTCGTTGAATGGTTCGCCATCATGTTGTGAGAAGTTGAAAATCTTGGACCTCAAGGTGGCTGTCTTTTGGGCAGAGAAAAACTTCTCCAAGAACTTCTTAGCAACAGCATCCCAAGTGGTTAGTGATCCAGGGGTTAACGACATAAACCAAGTCTTTGCTCTATCTTTCAAAGTGTAAGGGAAAACCATCATCTTCAGATTTGCTTCAGACACATCCTTCAAAGGCAAAGTACAAACAACAGTATAAAATTCTTTAATGTGAGCCAAAGGATCTTCGTTAGGTAAACCATAAAAAGAAGGAAGCATTTGAAAGTGAGAAGATTTAAGCTCATAGTTTCTAGCTTCTCTGGACAGCAAGATGCATGAAGGTGAATTTGGTATGATTGGTTGAGCAAGATCCTCCAAAGCAAGTTGGTCATTAGCTGCCATCTTTTCTTCTTCCTCTTCTTCTTCTTGATCTGAGTTAAAGATGTTGAACAAAGAGTATTCTTCTCAGCTTGCTGAATTGGAGGTTTCAGCTTCTAAGGGATTGAGAATAGTTCAATGGCTGCCTCCTTTGCTTTAACAAGCCTTTGTTCAAATTCAGCCAGTGATGGTTGTTGTGTACCACGGATTGGTTGGATCCTAATGGTTCCGGATTGATAGTATTTCTTGACCGCTGATACAACTTGTTCAAGCAACGGTTTGCTCGACATGCAAATACCTGAAAACAAAGAAAAACTAAAGAACGTAAGCAATAGAAATAAGACTCTTAATCAAGTCCCCGGCGGCGCCATTTTCTTGTTGGACAGATTCTACTCTATCTATTTCTCGCAAGTGCACGAACCAATTATAGTATAGGAATGCAAGCACGAGGTCGTTCCACAGAGACTTGGATGAAAAACACTTATTACTACTACTTAGACTCACAAGTAATTCTAAGACTAAACAGAATTTAAATGAAGTTTTGTTGAGTTTGTTGGAATGAAAACTACACAAAGGAAATGCAAAACAACAAGTGACTGAAAACTACTAAAAGGGAATGCAAAATAGCAAGTTACCAGCAAGTAGTTGTTTAGAAAATTTAGAGACAAAGGAGACAAGCACTAGGGGTTCAACTTCACCATGACAATCCAATTTCAAGCTACAAGTTAACAATCACCTAAGTTGATTACAATTTCTGGAGTTCGTTCTTTCTTATGTATGATTATCCATATGGTGTTTGGTTTTAATCAAGTACTCAGAAAACACAACTTAGCTATGGTGTTTAGTCTAAGCTATGAATATGAATCCATTAAGCTTAAGAAGAACACAAAGGAACCAAGTAAACATTTAAACATGGTGTTTGTCCTAAATGCATTACCCACTCATTCACTAATCGATTCAAGAGTCATATGGTGTTTATGTAAACTTGAACTAGATAACCAACATACATGTGTTCATAATGGCCAGTTATTTAAACATGCATAAAGATTCAACTAAGAACAAGTGAATGAGACCAGAAAAATTAGAAGTAATCAACAAAGGGTAACATTAACTTAAAACATGAAATTGTCTTGTCAGGTTACATTGAAACCCTAGCTATGGATTTAGCTGCTCATAATGAGAAAGAAATTAAGACATAAATGAGAAAACATAATGAATGCAATAAGAGTAGAAAAACCCCTTTTCTGAAGTTCTTGTGGTGTGCAAGGCTTCTCCAAGTGCTTCTCCACGTCTAATGCTTCTCCAAGAGCTTTCTCACGTCTAGAAGGATGTATGAAGGATATGGAGGTGATTTGGAATGAGTTTGAGTGAGTGGTGATGGCTGAGAAAGATGAAATTCGTAGGGAAATAGAAGAGAGGTTTGCTGGAGTTGTTTTGGTGATTTGAGGCTGTTTAGAGCTTTTGGTTGATTGCTGGAGTGTTTGGGATTGTGAGAGTGTTTGAGGATAATTTCTGAATGTGTTTGGGAAAATGATGGAAGTGTTTGAGGGGGGGATGGAGTGAAGGATGGCTGAATTGTGGGGTTGTGAATCCCAGACTTGCACACCTTGAATCTGGAATTGAAGAGGTATTTATAGGGAGAGGGGAGTGATAAATCTGAATTCAATATGGCTAATGCATACAACACTTGCAATTGAAAATCAGAATGTGGTTGCTGCACTTCACCAATTAATCCCACCAGCAGCCATAGCTCATCATCATGTCAGCATGACCAAGCTTCCATCCAGGAAACCAATAGCTCATCCTCATGTCAGCATGACCAAGCAAGCAATGAGCTATTCTGGAGTCAGCAAGATGTGTATTTTGATGGGCTCACGGATTGGGCTTGGATCAATCAAATGTCGACTTTGAGCTGTCTATCTTCAAGTTCAAAATGTCTTCTTTCCATGCACACGTAAATTGGCCCAATCCAAGCACAGATGAAAAAGATATGTCCGAAATGAATTTGTAACTCAGTCTTCAGTTTTTACACATTGTTTTCACCATTTTACTTCAAATGCCTCAAGTGATACCTAGAGCTCAATGAACTGAATGACAAACACAAAGCTGCCATTGAGGTTTTCATATTAGAATTTTTGCACTTCACAAAGCTTTTGCTCTTAGAATTCTGGTGGCTAAAGTACCATGCTCAAATTCTTGAAGGAGAATAGTGGAGACTACCCTAGTGAGCCATATCGAGCCTAATCGCTTTTTTGAGAGGGTTTAAAGTGTTCTATTTCTCATCCATACTCATTTTCTTCAATTCACTCTAATTGATCTCATTGTTCCATTTTGATTGAATACTAAGGATGATTCTCTTTTGCAGATATCATGTGCTTGCTCTCATTCATGAATGAACTCATTGAAGTGATGCTAGGCTATGTGTGTATAACCATTTTGTGTGCTTTCTTTTCACCCTACCTATATGTGTGTTCCATCAGCCCTCTTGAAGCCAAACACTTCAAGCCCTTTTCTTTTATCACCCTCGTCATTTTCCCTATCTTTGTATCTCAATCTGAGATATTTAACCTCTTGTAGCCATACCCTATAACTTAGAAATATACCAAGGTGTGCCAAGATAAGTTTGAAGCATTGAAGTTGCTGCCATGTACTTAAATGGAAATTGGTGTGTATATGTGCAATAAAGTTAAAGAAGATGCAGATCAAATCAGCAAAGATAAATGTGTTTCGATTTGATCTAAAGTGTGAAAAATAAAGTCTATGCCAGGAGATACTATGAAGTTTGCAACCATGCCATTCTAAATCAATGATACCTTGCAGATTAATGAAGCATGCAACCTTGGTATGTTCTTGAGTTACTTGTTTTTCCTTCCAATTCTTCCATTTCCCCTAACCTTAGCATTTCATTACAACCTTGTGAAAGACCTAGCTGATCTTTGAGGATGTATTCATGTGTGATGGTAAGTATGTGTGTATCTCTATTCTTAGTATTTGATTCCTTTCATGAGATCTAACCAAATTTGTGCTTCTATTTCATACACTCACTTATGCTTTCTTGAGAGAATTAAACCATAGGTTCTGAGTGATTGAGTGTTAGCTGTGAGAATTAGAGTCGAAGCATGTTCTCTATTCAAGGTTTGAGTGTGCTTGCTTTGAAGCCGTGTGCCTTTGAGCTATAGCTTCCACTTGTACACACTGATTGGTCACCTATTTTGGCAACTCTATGGTGTTGGAGGTATGACTAAAGTTTTCTTTCATTTTCATTAGTTGATTTCAAAGTTTGTTTTTCTAACCACTTTGTTTTGTAGAGTCAGTAAAGCGTTTATGGGTAACTTGCTATTTTGCATTCCCTTTTAGTAGTTTTCAGTCACTTGTTGTTTTGCATTTCCTTTGTGTAGTTTTCATTCCAACAAACTCAACAAAACTTCATTTAAATTCTGTTTAGTCTTAGAATTACTTGTGAGTCTAAGTAGTAGTAATAAGTGTTTTTCATCCAAGTCTCTGTGGAACGACCTCGTGCTTGCATTCCTATACTATAATTGGTTCGTGCACTTGCGAGAAATAGATAGAGTAAAATCTGTCCAACAAGAAAATGGCGCCGTTGCCCGGGATCGGTAACATTGCTTGATTCTATTTGGTTTTCCTACTTTTTATTTATTTTCATCTTTTTTATAACTGGACAGTTTCATGTTTTAAAGTTAATGAGGTTAATTGATAAGTTGTGTTTGTAGTCCAACGGACAAGGACAATTGCCTGACAAGCAAGAGAACTGGGTTTGAGTCCCAGCTTACACAACACAAAAAAAGGTTCAAGTAGCATGTTGATTATTGCTAGTTTCTGGTTTCATTCACTTGCTCTTAATTAAATATCTTGTTCAAGTTTACATAAACACCATATGACTCTTGGACTGATTAGTGAATGGATGGGTAGATATTGAAGACAAACACCAAGTTTAAATTCTACTTGGTTCTTTATTGTTCTTCTTGTTCTTAATGGGTTTGGAATTTGTGTTTAGACTAAACACCATAGCTAAATACTTGTTCTGAATACTTGATTACAACCACACACCAAATGGATAATCATATTTGAGAAAGAACGAACTCCATAAGCTAGTTTAATTTACTTTGTTGCCTGTTACTTTGAAGCATGGAATTAGATGTTTGTGGTGAAGTTGAATCCCTAATCTTGATGTTTTAGTTTAGTTTATCCTTTTCATTTATGTTCTGGTTCCTAATCCATTAAATCTAAAAATTTATTTCAAGTTTCCTTGTCTTTCTTGAAGCATTTCTGAAGTAGCTCAATAAGAAAGAGAGAGAGAGAGAGAGGAGACAACCCACTCCATAGAAACATGGAGTATGGAGTAGCGGAAAGTCGACCTCCAGCTACTATGGCCAACCACGCTCCAGCTTTCACTTCAAAGGGAAGCATTCCGATCATATCTCTTTCATTTGTATAATAATTGCTACTCATGCTTAGTTTTTTCTCATTTTCTGTTTTGTTTTTGTTAGGGTTTTCTTTTCCTTGATGTGGGAGAAACATGATGAGCAGCTGACCCAAATACTCAAAGAAGAACATGTGCTGCCATACTATGTGCATTTCCCTCTCATTGTCTTCAACGGGAAGTTCTAAATTCTCTTTCTTTTATTTTTTTTCATTTCATTCCTTTACCCTTGATTTTATGTGCATTGCATGCTTTACATGGATTCAAACATTGAGGTCAATGCATCATTTAAGTTTGGGGGTGCTGGAAAGTTTTTTTTAGTTTTTGTGTTTGTGTCTGAAAACGTAGGCTTCTTCATTGCTACAATTTTTTATTTTCTGCTACTGTTTTGAAGGTTTGGTCCACGTTGTGATCTTCATTCTTTCATGCTGAATCCAACAACATAAAGAACGTTAAATTTGACCAAGTGGTTTGAAAGTTAGATGTCAAAACAGATTAGATGTTGAAATTGAGCAAAACAGAAATTTGAAACCTCACGTTTTTCTTTTCTGTTTCTTTTTCTTTGAGTCATTTTCAGTTTTCCTTCCCACACCAATGATAAATCTTGAGTCTAACTTCTAATATGGCTCTTAGGAATTTCATAAGCATTGTGTTTGTTCTGAATCTTATTCTTTTGCTAGCTAAGTCTCACATAATTATGCTTGAGCTTTCTATGCACTTTAGCCATGATTATACAACTCTTGCATGTCTTACCCAATTGTATGCCTTTTTGCTTGTGTGATTCACTGGAATGTTAAGTTATAACTAAGATATGATTTAGGCCATCTTTGTTAAGCCTCTTTCTTTTCCTCCATCAACCCATACAATACATATTCCATTGTAAACCCTTTTGTGCCCAAACACTTAGCCATTTCTTTCTATCACCTTATCATGCCATCTAAGGGACTTGTAGAGCGTGTTTGTATTTCAGATTGTAATGCATTCAAGACAACAAATCCTGGGATTCACAACCCCATAACTCATATCCTGAGATCCATCATTTACACTTCCATTGTACACAAAGAGAGGGAAAGTTGAGAGTCACAAAGGGAGAGAAGGGAGAAGGCAGCAGGCTGGGAGGCTTTGGCCTCCTGGCAGCCATGGAGATGAATCTTTCCCATCTCTAGCATGTTGTCCTTATCTTCTTCTCCTCCCTTTGTCTTTTATTTTCTTCTTGTATTTTCTTTCTTTTACTTTGTTTTCTGTTATTAGTTGTAATAAACATCTTGCTAGTCTTGTATCATGATTTGAGTTTATAAAGTTTGATTTCATTCATGAATTCTTCTTCACTATTTTAATGGAGCTGTTTTTGCATCCTTTGATTGATCACCTGAGGTTTTATGCATTTTGCTCTTGTTGGGAAGTTTTGGGGATCATCTTCATTCCATCCATTAGCAACTTATGTGATTTGGTTTCTAGGTCTCCTAATGTAAACACCATGCTTGGGGTCCTTGTGATGTTCAATACAATTTGATCCAAACACCATGGACTTATTTGTGAGCATCTTCATGAGTGAATCAATTTGTTTACTTGCTGCCATAACATGATTAGAAAAATTAGGGTGGATTCTAAAACCTCACCATCTTGTCTTAGTTACTTTCTTTCTTCTTGTTTTGTTTTTTTTGTTTTCATTTTTGTTTTGTGTAGGAAAACTGAGTTGGATCATTCAATCACCAATCCCTGTGGAATCGACCTCGCACTTACATATGCTAAACTACCAATGGCTCGTGCACTTGCGAGTAAGCTGAGTGTGGAGCAGTGGGAGAAGTCGCGACCTCCAAGTGCATCCATGCTCGACCTAATCACTTCAAGGGGGAGCATTTCAATCCTTTCTCTTTACTTGTTATTATTTTAAATTTCTGTTTCTTTTTTATAAAAAAAATTAAAAACATTAAAACATTAAAAAAAATTAAAAAAAAAATTTAAAAGATTTTTCATATGAGCTGACTTATGGTAACCCCAGTGAGCACCTTCGTCAATACAGTGTCTAGGAGTTCTTTAGGCGACACCTTCGGTGTCTAAGAAGTTTGAGTTTTAAGCGGGACCATTGTGACCCCTCCAACCTTCCCGGATCCCCTGGCTGTGTTTTTCTGAGGCCCTTAACTGGTCATCCGTGAGTTGCTTGTATATTCGTGTGTTTTTAAATTAAGTTTTTTTTTTACTTTTTTTATTTTTATTTTTGTTTGTTTTATTTTCTGTTCAGTCTTTGCTTTTGTTTTTGTTTTGTTAAGTTAGTTTATGTATTTATTTACGTGGTTTGCTTGGTTAGTTTATTTCTAAGTGTTAAAAAAAAAACAAACTTTATTTCACTTAAAAAAACAAAAAAACAAAACAAACTTTATTTCACTTAAGTTAGTGAGCACCTTCGTCAATACAGTGTCTAGGAGTTCTTTAGGCGACACCTTCGGTGTCTAAGAAGTTTGAGTTTTAAGCGGGACCATTGTGACCCCTCCAACCTTCCCGGATCCCCTACTGTGTTTTTCTGAGGCCCTTAACTGGTCATCCGTGAGTTGCTTGTATATTCGTGTGTTTTTAAATTAAGTTTTTTTTTTTACTTTTTTTATTTTTATTTTTGTTTGTTTTCTTTTCTGTTCAGTCTTTGCTTTTGTTTTTGTTTTGTTAAGTTAGTTTATGTATTTATTTACGTGGTTTGCTTGGTTAGTTTATTTCTAAGTGTTAAAAAAAAAACAAACTTTATTTCACTTAAAAAAACAAAAAAACAAAAAAACAAAACAAAAAACAAAACAAAAAAACAAAAAAACATTCAAGTGAATTAAAAAACAACATCATCATCATTTTCTTCTTCTTCTTCATCTTCATCATCTTCATCATCATGGCTTGCCTCTATTCTCTCTTACTTGCAGAATCTCCAGCGCTCCACATGGTCCTCATTTTTCTCTCCAGTGCTTCCACGTGCTGATTGGCAAGGAGAGCCGCTTCTGGAGGTCCGCCACCATAGCCTTCAAGGAAGCTACTTCCTCGCTCAGCGCGGCACACTCCCGTGTTCTCGCCAACAATCGCATGCCCAAATTGGTAGCCGAGACCGCATGGAGCACCGTTAAATTGTGGGACTCCTCCACTGCAGCCTTGTTGGACCTCTGTGCCACATGCAGGTGATCTGCCGATGTGAGTTTACTGCCAATCATGCTGCCCAGCAGTCCCCGCTCTGTTCGGCACTGCCTCAGAAAAGTTCGGTATTACCTCAGGAAAGTTTGAGGCCGTGCCGTGATGATATGTGGAGTTTGGGAAGATAGGGTTTGGAGGAGCCCTTATCCCGGGCATTCGGTGGTGCAAGTGAGAGCTCAAGGTTGAGATCATCAAGGTGAGTGCATGAGGATGCCATTTGTTTTGCTTCTGAATTTTTTGATGTTTTTCCTTGAGTTTGCAGGAAGAAATGTTGGGTATCATCCGCTTGCAGAGATGTTGTTTAAATAGGCATATGCTGATGAGAGAGAGCCAACACCACTTCGGATTTCCCGGGCATGCTCGACCTAATCGCTTCAAGGGGGAGCACATTAACTTTCACTTTACTTTATTTTATTTTTTCCGTGTTTTTCGGGTGTTTTATGTTTTTGCCCGTTACTTTCATTTTCTAGTGTTTTGTGTTTTTCCTTTTCGGCTATCACCTTTGTCTTATTTTAGTTTGAGAAGTGTGCTTTCTTTTCCGTTTGTCGTTTTTTTTATTTAAGTTTGGGAAGTGTGTTTTCTTTATCTATTTCTTTTTCCTTCTACAACTTTACTCTTTTATTTCTAAAACAAAAATAACAAAAAAAAACAACCAAAAAAAAAAAAGTAGAAATCATTTCTTCAGGCGCTAGGTGTCTCGACCATAGGAGCTTTGAGTTTGGCCCTCTGGCTGTCCTCTTTCGGGGCTTCACGCACAGCCTCTTGGGGCTCACCACTTGAGCTTCCAAAGATCGCAATCTTAGCTTGAGCATAACTACTCTCGCGATTCTGCTTGCTTGCGTTTACCCGGTCGGTCTAGGTCCTCCAGCTTTCTTCTCATGTCACGAGAATACAACTCTACCATCTTTGTTAGGTTTTTATTCTCGTCCCGTAATACTTCTAACTGATGTCGATTCACCTCCACTATCCTTGCCCTCTCCCGTTTCAAGTTTTTTATAGCACTCTGACACTCTTCAACCATACTTCGCTCCGCCGCTCACTGACCTTTCAGAATCTCTACCTCATGGGACTTCGCAAGTAGGCGATGTCCCAAACTTGCAACACATGTTGTACTCTCACGCTAAGTGCTAGGGCATCACTCGTGAACCGGTTGTCATCCCTTGTCCTGAACGCACGTATATCTTTAGGAGTTACTAAATTTCTGCCAACTCCAATAGCTACATCGTTGTCTAGGAGTATTGAGTCATTGACAGTCACAGGCCCCCTTGCGGAGGCAAAGTAGGGTACCCATACTGGTGCCGCTGCTTGGCCCCATGTCTGAGTCGATGGAGCTAGGTTGAGATCCAACGAAAATGAGTAGGAAGAGGCCATTTGATTTCTCACTTTTTTTCTTTTCTTGCTTCTTTTCTCTTTTGTGTTTTTGAGTTTGTGTGTTTTCCCTTCTTTTCCCTTCTTATAGACATAGTCTTTGACAAACCCTAGTCATTGCAGTGTCTAGCATTTTCTGAATCTCCAGCAGTCCTTGAGTCCCACAACCTTCGCGTTTTCCAATTGTACCCAACTCATTTATCACGACTTTGCTTTGTCTGAACGGACGCGTTCAACAAAGTCTTTGCGCCTTTTCATGAGCCCTAAATTTCCGCTTGTGAAAAATACGATGCCTCTACTTGTCAACACGTGTCTCGCTCTGTCGAAACATCAAGGACCACATTATCTCTTTTCAGAAATCCAGCCTTCGTGCTTCGAAAAAAAAAAATTTAAAAAAAATAAATGTTAAAAAAAAAAAATTGAAACGTGTGGGCTTCGGATTTCATTTTGGGTCAGGTTTTACCGTTGTTGGGTTAATTTCATTGTGGGCTTTGGGCTGTTTTTGTTTTGGGTTTCAGTTTACATATGACTATCTGTTTAGGGCTTACCTGTTTTGAGTGTTTTACTGTTTCATTTTTATTTTTATTTGTTTGTTTTGTGATTTTTATTTTTGTAATTACTATATTTTATTTGTGTATTTTAATTCTTGTGTGTTTTATGATTTTTTATTTACTTTAGTACCTTTCATTTCTTGTTATGACATTGTTTGTGGCTAATTTTTAAACATTGAGAACAATGTTCATTTCTAGGTTTGGGGGTATTAGAGTTTAGCATGTAAATTTGGTTTTTCCTTAATTTAATTTTTTTTTTATTTGCTTGTTTTTATTTTATTTTTATTTTTATTTTTGAGTCTTGCTTTTATTTTTATTTTTATTTTGTTTTTGAGTCACTTTCCGAACACATATGATGAGATTGTGATAAATGTTGCATAACTTAAATGAAAATTGGATTTCATTTTATTTTATTAAAAAAAAAATTAGAAAGAGTAAAAATTTAAATTGAAAATAAATAAATAAATTTGGCATTGTTCTAGCATGATATCCTTGAAACCTTCTTTACACTTGTCATTTGTTTCATAATTTTCCAATTAAATGATTTGCATGATCTAAAGAATTGTATGAAGCATAAATTAGACTTATATAACCAACCATATAAAGTGAGGTTTTGAGCCTTGTACTTCATTTCTTGAGTGTTATATACATACTCTTAATTTCTTGTCATCTAAGTTGTTGTTTGATCTCATTATTCATTGATTTGGTTGAACACTTAAAAGTCATTCACTCTTTTGCAATTTGATTACATGACATTTAAGAAATGATATTAAGGCCCTCTTTGGATCGTTTGTGCCTTTCAAGCTAACATTATGCATGCTTAAGCATGATTTTCCATTGTTAACCATTTTGAGCCTACATGTAAACATTTTCTTTCATTTAACCAATTATATTTCCTCGCATTAGCCTGAAAAACAAATATTTACCTTTCTAAGGAACTCATGAGCTTTAATTGGGATGTGTTTTTCATACTAGGTTTGGGAAGAGGTGTTACATTTCGAAAAAAAAAAAAAATTTCACACAATTGGTGAAAGAAAAGAGAAAAGTGGTAGTTGATTGAAAATTCATTTTTGGGTCTTCAAAATAATTTGGTGTTTGTTCAATTAAATGAAAGGAGTGTGAATCATTGTAAATGAAGGTATAAGGAGTATTGATCATGTAAAAATAAATTCTCATTGTGATGATTCGAAGTCTTGTAATATTTTGAGTTCCTTGGACTTTGTTTTATCCATACCCTTCATTTCTTACTCACCTTACACCCTTGGCCCCATTACAACCTATGTTAAAGACCTAAATTGATCTTAAATGTCATGTGGTTGAATTGCATACATTTTTCTACTTTTAAGTGTTTGGCATCCTTCTTGAGATCATATTAATGCAAGTTCTTCATCTTTCTATTGCGAGTTAAGTCTCTTATGGTTTAACTCTGTTCTCATGTTTATAACTGAGTGTTGCATTATAACCCTATTCCGAGTGATTCATTTGTGAGAGGACAACTTTGGTGAGATTTGAAGTTGAACTTGTGCTTTGTATGATTTTTGAAATTGTGTGAAAACTAAGATTGGGAAATTTGTTGCATTTGTCTATCACACTACCACACTTTGAGCATGTTGTGTTTTGAACTTTGCCACCTTGTGAATAATGTCTAAAATATAGCTTTTATTGTTAAAACTTTTGAGTCATGTGCATGAGTCATTTCTCTTCAGAAATGTTCGGAAATGTTGTTTTGAGTTTCTATTTTGATTTTTTGTGTTTTGTGATTGTTTCTATTTTTATTTTTGTTATTGGTTTTGCTTAAGGACTAACAAATCTAATAAGTTTTCTAACCATTTTGTTTTGTAGAGTTAGAAAAACATTTGTGGGTATCGATCTGTTAAACCCTCAGGAGACACAACTCCTCCTACTAGGGATGCCTAGAGGTTTAAAGGCTTGTTGCATACGCTAAATGCAATCGAGTTACCTACGAAAGTAGTCTAGTTAACTTCTTGTTTTATTTTTATCTTTGTTTTCCGTTTGTTTTGCTCGAGGACTAGCAAAATCTAGGTTTGGGGGTATTTGATCGGTGCATAATTACATATCAATTTGTACCCTTTTAACTTATGATTTGGTTATATTTTTGAGTTAAACTTGTGCTTTTAATAAGTTTTGTGCTTGTTTCAGTGTTATAAGCTTGAGACTCACTAATTGCATTTTGGAGACAAATTAGCTCAAAACGGTGTATGCAGATCAGTCAACTTCATGGATTGGAATGTACTTACTCAAGAAGAACCAGATAATGAGCCATACATCATTGGAAAGCTACGGAAGTCTATTTTCTGTAGAATTTTACGGTTCATGATTCCGAGTCTTCTAGAAAAGGTTATACATGTTTTGGCAACTTAAGGTCAAATTCGGCAGCATCTGCGTTACTGGGCCAAAAATCACATTTGAAGGCCTTCCCGATTTTTCCTTGAGTTGGGCTTCATATGCTTGGAAAGATAAGACAAAGAACTTCAAAATCAATATTTTTCCAGATTTTTCAGACTGGATCCACAAGCCCAAAACGAGCCCACAAGCTGGCTGCAATGCATTGTCATGCATAACATATGCATGATGAAGTGTTGTTGATTGTGGGAAAGTTTGGTGAAGCATATTCAATACCTATATTTGAGTGGAATTTTGCAGCAGCCAAATGAGCCAAAAGATGATGAAGTGGGAGTTGCAACACTAAGCCTAAAGACAAGAGTTATTGTTTTCAAATGCAATAGTGTGTTAGGTGAATTAAGTGTTGTAAGTTGGTGAAGTGAGTGTGGTAGGTAAACCTATTGTATAATTCAGATTTTCACTTCCCCTAGGCCTATAAATAGGGAAGTTCTCTAAGCTTGTAAACACACCCCAAGGGGGGAGCTCTCAAACACTTCTCTAGAGCTCCCTTCCCTTCTCTCCCTCAAATTCTCTTAGTTTCCCTTTGTAGTTCTCAATTGTTGTAATAAGATCATTTTACTTTTCTTTTCTCTTCTTCTAAATTCTCCAAACACTTTTCTATTCTCTTTCAAAGTTTTCCATACTCTAAAACATTTCCCAAGTTCTCAAACACATTTCTCTTCCCTTCCAAAAATCATCCAAGTTCTCAAACGCTCTCTTCCAAATTCTCAAAGTTCTCAAACACTTTCTCTTCCAAAATCCTCAAGCTTTCCAAACACTTCTCTACTCTCTTCCACATTTTCCTAATTTGATCATTTGTTGCCTAACCTAAAATTAAGCATTAAGAACCCATTAAGCATAGAAGAACAATTTAAACAACCAAGCATGTATCTAATCCCTGTTGTCGAATGTCCATACATACTCTTCCTATTCATAGTTCAATTCGAATTAAAGCATGGTGTCTACTCTTAATTCAAACCAAGATAGCTAACATGCAAGCCTAAATGGTGATCAATCATTCAAACTAGCATATTAACTTATAAGCATAATGAATAAGAACAAAAACCAAAATTGAAACTTGGAAACTAATTAAACTTGAATACTTAAGAAAGAATTTACATTACAAATAAAAGTAACGTGGAACTAAGAAAACTTGAAGGAAAATTTAGTAAAATCATTTTGTTACAACAATTGACAACTTGAAAGGAAACTAAGAGAATTTGAGGGAGAGAAGGGAATGGAGCTCTAGAGAAATGTTTGAGAGCTCCCCCCTTGGGGTGTGTTTTGAAGCTTGAAGACTTCTCTATTTATGGGGCTAAGAGAGAGGAACATCATGATGAATTCCAACATCACCATTCCTCTTTTCATACAATCCATAACTCCCACTTCATCTTGTCTATGTTAGTGTGGTTGGAATCAATCTCATTCCATACTTCTTTTGCTGCACCTCAAGCTTTCTTCACATGGGATTTCAAAGGTGTTCAATTGTAACTGCCTTTTGCTGCCAACCCATGTGGGTTTTCATTTGACTGCTAGAGAAAAACGATTCTTCTGAATTAGGCTTGGTGTAGGAAGGCCTGAGGTTTCAATATGTATCCAATGGGGCTCAAATTTGGATATCTCATAATAGACACCCATTGGAACAACTTGTATGAAGAATGTATTCCCATATGAGCAATACAAGTGTATGTTTTGGGCTTTGCAAGTTGACTGCCGAATTTAGACTGGAATTGACTTCATTGCAGCCAGCTTGTGGGCTTGATCTTCCCTCCTACAAAATCTGGAAAAATCTGAATCTTCAAACCCTTTGAATTATCTTTCCAAGTATATGCAGCCCAGCTCAAGGAAAAATCCGAAAGCCCTTCAAATGTGATATTTGGCCCAGTAACGCAGATCCTGCCGAATTTGACATTAAGTTGCCAAAACTTGTATAACTTTCTCTAGAAGACTCGAAATCATGAACCGTAAAATTCTCCAGAAACTAGACTTCCGTATCTTTCCAATGATGTATGGCTCGTTATCTGGTTCTTCTTGAGCAAGTACAGTCCAATCCGTGAAGTTGACTGATCTGCAAACACCATTTTGAGCCAACTTGTCTCCAAAATGCATTTAATGAGTTTCAAGCTTATTACACTGAAACAAACACAAAACTTATTAAAAGCACAAGTTTAACTCAAAAACATAACCAAATCATAAGTTAGAAAGATACAAAATGACATGTAATTATGCACCGATCAGCTTCTCAAAATGTACTTTGACTTAGTAGTAATTTCCATGGTAAATTTTCATTGGTCAACCAACTGACTAGAGAATATTATACTCAAGAAACAAACAAAATCACGAAAAAAAGATGGTAAACGGTAGAACTTACATCAATGATTTCCCATTAAAGACAATTGGAGTAGCTACCTCATGAAATTAATTAAAAACCAAATCAATCAGCTACGCTGATTAGGTCAAAATTTTCCAATAAGTAAATGATCATTGAGCTTTCCCTTTATTTTAATCAATTAAAATGTCTTTCATTCAACAGAACCAAAAAACAGCTTGATATTTTATATATAAAAAAAGCTTGATATTTCCCTCTATTTATATGGGCAAAAAAATTGGATATGTATTAGTTACTATGATAGGAGTGACGATACTACAGTGGAAAATAAATTAGTACTTGTCTTTCAAAAATATTATGGTACTTAATGGTACTTTCATAAGCAATTAGCTTACAGCAATTCGTGGCAGAAAAGACATGTAAAAAAAAATCAAATACCATAAATCTAATGCTACGTCAATATAATCAATTAGCAAGTTTTTTTTTATTGAAAAATTTAAGAAGCAAGTTCATTAAACATCTCTAATTCATCATAAATATATCATGTTGCATTAGTGAAATGACATGAAATGACAAAAATTGAAAGTTAAAGTTGCTCCAACGGAATAGTCAAATCCTACATGGATTTAAAGGCTAGAAGAAATATGTTTAAAATAACATATCAAAAACTTGATGTCAAATATTATTTTAATAATTTTTTAGTCATGAATCCCACTATCATTTACTATCTTTTCAAACCTTATGCATCATATGGGCCCATTTACTTTTAAAAATATAATAAAATAATATGATATTTGGCATTTTGAGTAATTTTCACTACTACAATTATGGGAAACCATGATCCGTATTACATGACCGTAAACCACAGGATCATTCCCTCTCAGTTCTACTTATACTTTGCGTGATGTGCTATGTGTACCTACTTTCACAAAAGATTTGATGTCTGTGAGTAGGGTTACAAAAAATTTGAATTGTTTAATGACTGTTTCCCCATATTGGTGTATTTTGCAGGACCTTGCTACGAGGAAGATGATTGGTTTGGGTAAGCAACATGGCGGGCTTTATTATTTGGTGGCACTATTGGTGGAGAAACCACCCAACACATCCCACAAATATCCTTTTCACCATCCATCCTGCAATCACACTATCACCACGACCGACCTTTGGCATCATCGTCTTGGCCATGTTTCTTCCTCCATATTATATTTTATGTCTAAGCATTTAATAGATTTCCCTTTTGTCTCTAATAACGCTTGCCATGTCTGTCCCTTGGCAAAAACAGTCATCTGCCTTTTGGAACAAGTTCAATTTCCTCTGTCCAAACATTTGATTTAATTCATTGTGATATTTGGGGCCTTTATAAGAATTTGTCAATTTTTGGTGCCCATTATTTTCTTACAATAGTTTATGATTATTCTCGCTTTATTTGGGTATTTTTAATGCACCATAAACAGACTACATCAACAGTCTTTATTTTCTTACAATACTGCAATAATGCTTCAGTTCATCTCATCAATTGTTTTCCTACACCTCTTCTTTCTTTTAACACTCCTTTTGAACGTCTTTATTAAAAAAAAACCCTCTTTCTCTTGCCTTCGCGGTTTTGGTTGTCTTGAATATGCCACTAATGTTTATGTGATGCATAAATTCACTCCTCGTGCTATTCCATCTGTTTTCCTTGGTTATCCCCTTGGTCAAAAAGCCTTCAAGCTTTATGATCTTGAGTCTCACAAAATTTTCACAAGTCTTGATGTCAAATTCCATGAAAATATTTTTCCCTATCACACTTTTCCTTCTCTCTCTTCACTTTCGGTTCCCTCTTCTTTTCTGGCTCTTCCTTTCCCTTTTGACGTGGACCCAATTTTTTCTTCTCCAGCCACTACTCTTGTAACATCCCGGTTCAAAAAAAGAAATAAAATAATTAAATTAAGAGAAAATAAATTGAAATAAACATTAAATAAAATGATTTAAATTAATTAAGGTTTTTGAGAAATTAAAATATTATTTAATTTTATAAGGGGCAAAAAGGTCATTTTAAGTTTGGGAAGGAATTTGGGTATTTTGATTACACCTTTGCGTAGAGCACGTCGAAATGAATCCGTAGACACGTAGTGGGCTCAAATCGGAGTTGTAACGAAGAAGTTACGATCAAAAGAAGTTCAGTGGCATAATCGTAAATATTTCGAAAATTCAGTTTTAAAACCCAGATTTTCTTCCTCGCGAGCAGCTCGACCAGTCGACTTCCGATCGCGATTTCTCCCAGCTCCGGTCTCCGTTTCAGGTAAGACCAGTCCCAAACGAACCACCACACTTCCTTCGTCCAACCCCAGCCCTTCCCGGACCTCTCATCTGACGCCGTAGTCGCCGAAATCAGCCACGAACCAGGCGGTCTTCGACAGATTTTTCTTAGCTTTCGTCGGCTGTTTCTCCCTCCTCCGGCCACCGTTTCAGGCGTGTGAGGTACGAATTCTCGACTATTTTTCGTGCTCTAGCTGCCTGTTGGATAGGTTTTGGCTGATTTTTAGATTTAACAACTCGAATTCGAACACTAAAATCTGCCCGGTTTTCAATTTGAAATTCCGGCCACTTCCGTCGAGAATTTTGGGTATGTCCAAGAACAAAAGTGACTCCAAATTAAGTGTTTTACCTAGGATAGGAGTGTGGAGCCAAGATTCTAAGTTTTTCCAGCGAGTGGGTATCGCTTAGACACCCACGCGCTGCCCGCGTGGCACTGCAGGAGGGAGACATTCTGTACTAAAATGATCTCCTGGTTGTCACGAGCGCGTAGGAATTTGCGGATCTCAATTTGGATAATGTTTGAACCCCGAACGGATTTTACATATTGTGTGATTTCCTGGTTCGATATGTTAGAACCGTTGGATCGCTTCCAATTTGATATAGGTTGATCTAGGCATTTCTAGGATCGCGTAGGATTCGACGGATTGTGAATTGGAGCCCGGATGTTCCGATTCAATAACTTAAAATTTGTGTTTTACAATAACCGTCTATTGATCGTGCGATCGTGAGCGATCCGACCTCTGATTTGAACCAAACTTGTAGGACATGTTTCCTAGACCTTGTGGAACCCATAGGAACTTTCGGATCGTAAAACTGAGGTCGTGGGCCCCGCGAGCTCGGTTGACCAAGTTTGGGCAGTTGGACCCTCGGTTAACCGTGAGTCTTCCGAGGTAGTTTCACTATTCAAGGAGTACTAGAACGACCCTTTCGGACGAGTCTTGACCGCCATTTGATTTATGTGGGTCTGTGAGAGTATTTTTATGGTTTTGTGATGGAAATCTTATGCTTTTGAATTTAATAGTTTATTTAAATTCTATTTATATTTAATAGTTGAATTCTTTATTTTGTAAAGTAGTTGCAATATTTATGGGTTTCGACATTTTGGAGTGTCTTGAGTTTATATATAATATTTGAGGAAATGTTATCTATGTTGATAATGTGTGGGGTACTTGGGTTGTTGATGTGAGATGCTAGAAAGACATGAGTTAGAATGTCAGCTTTAAAGTGCTATAAGCACTACTTTAGGTACCTCCCCGGTTATGAGTTTCATGCTTGAGAGTTTGTTGTCCATACTATGTATAGAGGTTTGGAACAATTGAATTAAGGAAGGAAATATCATTTTAAAATATGGTTATAAGGGTTACGAACTCCACCATCATACGTACCTTCCCTGGTTACTATTCACACACGTGCCGTGTTTCGGGCGTGTGGGCTTTCTTGGTCACGGATCCTGAAATTGTGGGATGCCGGAAAATTATAGATATGGTTTGAATATATTGGCACTCGGATGCCCTTGATCAGGGGTTCGAGGACCCCTAATAGGGTAGTCTTGCCCGTAGGACTGTTTCAGACGTACGAGTCTTGATTCTTCATCCGTACATGCTGGCTGAGAGTTAGTTCCCCAGTTGGACGGCTCGTCCCTAGCCACATGTCGTTTGAGGGCAGTTAAATGTGGACTAGTCAGACGATCCCGGTTGGATTGTTTTCCCCAGTACATGATGTGCAACATCACATGTACCTCCCCTTGGATACTGATACATGGATATGATGGATATGGTCTGGATATGACGGAACCCGGGGTATCCTTGACGGGATGTTGCTGGAGACCCTTGATTGGGTAGTCTGCGCGCGTATGACTGTTTTCCAGACGTACGGGTCTTGATTCTTCGTCCGTACGTGCTGGCTGAGAGTTAGTCCCCGGTTGGACGGCTCGTCCCTAGCCACATGTCGTTTGAGGGCTGTTAAATGTGGACTAGTCAAACGATCCCCTGTTGGATTGTATTCCCCTGGTACATGATGATGGTGAGAGGTGGGTGTTATTATATTACATATATGTATATATGGTTTTGATTCTGGTTTGAGATTCGCAAGTTTGTACTTTGTGAGTACCCTGTTTATATATGAATGTTTAAGCCCTGGATTGGGAAGTGTTGTACGGCAACATACGCCTTGAATAGGGTATGGTTGCAGGATTGAATGGATATAAATGGAAGAAATTGATGATGTGTTTAATGTACATACGTCTTGGATAGGGTATGGTTACAAGATTGAACTGTTATAAAGGAAGAATTCGAGAATGTGTTCATTGTGTTTAGTCGGATTTGGAATTGTGTCAGATCTGAAAGGTATAGATGGTTCTGTTGTAAATAATTATTTATTTTCGGAGTTGTGACCGTTGAGACGAGAACTACGTGTGGCTTGATCCCTTGTCCAAGGGTACGTAGGAAGCCTGAGGTCTCACCTAGGTGCAGCCACGAAATATTATAGTCTGAATATGTGTTTGGACTCTGATGTGACTGTTGGATTTGAATCATGTTTGATGATTTCAGTAGTATTCGTAAAGTTGTTTGAAACCTTTAATGGCATTGTTTATGTAGTATTCGACTTAAGAACTTTGTTGGTTTTGTTTTGAACTATTTGAAGGCTTGGAGGACAATTAGATGAATTGCCTGAGTTTATATTGTGCATGCTACCGGTTGGTATTGTTAAATGTGTTTTATGCAGGTTGGAATTTTTGGGGAAATGTTCAATTTATAGGGGAGACTCTGCCGAATTTCGGCAGAAAGTCTCGTGCTCTTTTCCCTTAATACAGAAAAGAGGCTAAATTCTTATTAAGTGGGCCCGGCATCGATGTGACGCCGGAATTTCCACAGGATTCATCTCGGGTTCCGAGAAGTTCGGGGCGGGTCCTGCCAACTCTCCCTAAGTCGACCCCCACCAGTCCACATCCCATGCCTTTATCCCCATCCAACACCACCGCTAAGCCTAATGAGGCTGGTCCGGCTTTGCTATTATTCCCACCGGCTGAGCATGCCCACGGTCCACCAACCACTAGTCCACATGCACCCACACCTGAACCACCCCTCTCCGTCGATCTGAACGCATCTCTGTGCCTTCCGTTCGCTTACTGACTACATCTGGAATCAGGTCATGTTGCCCATCCCTGATCACTCGTCTTCTTTACTGCCAAGTCCTACTAAAGGTACACGTTTTCCGCTTTGCAAATATCTCTCCTATCATCATTATTCCTCGGCTCACCTTTCTTTCACTGCACAAGTCAGGAACATTTTTTAACCCAGTTCTTATGAGGTAGCTACTCCCCATTCTCATTAGCAAGAGGCCATGTAGTCTGAATCCAGGCCTTGTCCGATAACCACACTTGGAGTCTTCCTCCGTTACCTGCTAGAAAGAAGCCCATTGGTTGTAGGTGCGTGTATAAAATAAAGCTTACATCTGATGGCTCTCTTGAATGGTATAAAGCCCGATTAGTTGCTAACGATTTTACTTAGCTGGAAGGTGTTGATTATCATGATACTTTTTCTCCTCCTGCTAAAATGCCCACTGTCCACTGCCTCCTTGCTCATGTAGTCGCCCATAATTGGCCTCTTCATCAGCTTGACATCAACAATGCTTTTCTTCATGGTGATCTCCATGAGGAAATCTACATGTTCCCTCCTCCTGGTCTTCGATGACAGGGGAGAACTTGGTATGTTGCCTTCATAAATCTCTTTGTGGTTGCAAGCTTCTCGTCAATGGTTTGCTAAGTTTTCTCAGGCCATTTGTTCTACTGGTTACATTCAGTCTAAAGCTGACTATTCATTATTTACACGTCATAAAGGTCACTCTTTCACAGCATTATTGATTTATGTTGATGACATTGTTATCATGGACAATGACCCAATAGCTATCTCGGCACTTAAGGATTTTTTGCATAGTCATTTTCATATTAAAGATCTTGGAGATTTGAAATACTTTCTGGGGATTGAGGTATCAAGATCAAAACAGGGCATTTTCTTATCTCAACACAAGTATGCATTTGAAATTTTGAAGGATGCAAAAACTCCTAGGTGTTCGCACCTGTTGATTTTCCTATGAAAAAAAGTCTTAAGCTCTCGAATAAGGGTGAATTACTTAAAGATCCAGCTCATTATAGAAGACTCGTTGGTCACATAATTTATTTGACCATCACAAGGCCAAACATTGCTTGCTCTGTTCATGTCTTAAGCAGGTTTATGCATGCCCCACGTAAACCTCACATGGAGGTCGCACTCCGCATTCTTCATTATTTGAAAAACTTGCCAGGTCAAGGCATATTATTGTCTTCTCAGAATGACTTGACTTTGCGTGCCTTTTGTGATTTTGATTGGGCAGGTTGTCCTAATACTAAGGTCTACTACAAACTATTGTGTGTTTCTGGGATCTTCTTTAATTTCATGGAAATCGAAGCGACAGAAAACTGTATCTTTATCTTTAGTAGAAGCCGAATATAGATCTATGGTGGCAGCATGTTGTGACTTGTCTTGGCTTCGATCCCTTCTCAAGGATTTGCGCATCCTTCATCGCCAATCTGCTTTGTTGTATTGTGACAACAAGGTAGCTTTACATATTGCTGCTAATCCAGTATTTCATGAGAGAACAAGACATATTGAGATGGATTGTCAAAATAAATCCAAAAAATGCAACGTCAACTCCTATGAAGTCATTGAGATATTTTCTTCCCCATTAAGCTTTCAAAAATGCAGTTTGAGTTATACAAATTTAAAATGACCTCCAAAACAAAATTGTTTTACGCCCTAAAACCCTAAACCCTAAACCCTTTTCTAAAATTATTTAATATATATATAATCTAGGGTTTATTTTTTAGGGTTTAGGGTTTAGGGTGTAGGGTATATTTATCTATTTAATTTTCTGACCATTCCACCCATTCGCGCACGAGTTCGAATCCCAGCAAAACCAAACCCCTCATATATTACTTAGTTTCTAATACGTCGGTTTTTTTTTTGGCGTCGTATGGCGAGTTACCACGACGCATTTAATGTAATAAGCGTCATTTGTTTTGACTATTTTAACGACGGTTGTTTTGTTTTCCGTTGATGTTTTACGAAGTGCGCTTTCTAAAAATTTCCCCCCGACCTAAAATTTTCAGATTTCACTCAAAGTCTTATACTTGTAACCCGGAACCCTAAACATTTCGCTCTCTCACTTCAACTCTAAATCAAAGTTGGGCTCTCCAGGCTCCGTCGAATCCAAGTTGGCCATAATCTGTGAGCTCTACCTACCTGTAAGTACAAACCCTAATCTCATGCTTGTAAATTCATTGAATGATATTAGAATAATTCATGATCTGTGAGTTCTGTGTTAAAGGGTTCATAATCTGACCTGCTTCTGAAATCATTAGAATAATTTCGTTGGATCGTATCCTTATGGGTTTTAGATATATGTTTTGCGATCTTTTAATGTTGTAGGAGGTATGGGTTCATAATCACTCTCTATTATTATGATTCAGGAATGGATTTAATGTTTTCATGCTTAGTATATGTTGGTTTCATGTATACGTGTTCTTAATATCCAACATAAAAATTAATGTATATGTTGTGTTCTTAATATATTTTGGGTTCTTGAAAATAAACTGGGATTTCGATATTTAGAATGCTTTTTTAGGCATACGACGACGGTTTTTTAACAAACTGTCATCTGTATTTTTCTATACGACGGTTTTCTTTAATTACCGTCGTGGTTCAATTTGTTTGCCTTTGTTTTTTGCTAGCATTAGATGACATTTTTTGAAAACCAATCGTCTATATATAACCAATACGTCTGTTGTTGTTTAAAAACCGACGTCTGTATACTATATTACTTGCTATTAAAACTCTATATAATCTGCCATAGTGATGGTCATTGCTTGTCTTTTCACTTTATTATAGATAAGAGGGTATAGTGTCGGAGATGGATAAGTCATGGATGCAATTGGATAGAAGATCGAAGGCATTTGAGTTAGGGGTGGAAGCATTTTTAAATTTTTTTGTAGAAAATCTTCTAACTACAACACATATCCGTTGTCCATATGTCACATCCCACCAAACAAGGAGTAGCTAGCCGTGCCCACTCCAATGCCTTCCCAATGCCTAAGACCCTAAATTAAGGGGAGCCATGGAAATGACCCAGCCATCAATCAACCTTGTTTACTCCAACTTGGACTATAAAAGGGAGCTTACCACATCCAAGCAAGGGGATCAACTGCTACTTCTTCACTTCTCCAAGAGATGTCCAAAGCTCTCCTAATCTTTCTATTTCTCTTCTACTAGAGCTCTCGAGCCTCTCTCCCCATATCTCTTTCTCATGTAAAATGTAATCTCTATATTCAAATACAAATACAAATCTATAAGCTATAGTGGATGTAGCCCCATTATGGGCGAATCACTCAAACACTTGTGGGAAACCCGGCAAAGATCCATGTCGTTCTCACCATTTTGTTATTGACCGTGAAGCACCTTGAGCAACCAAGAGATCCACCAGAAAATCTGTTTCAATTGGAGGCAACCCCTCATCTCTTGGTCTGAACAAGGCCTATGATGCATGAAGAATGCCATTCTCTGTCACGACACACCCAACCTGTTGCTCCAACCAAGAAACTATGAAGACACCCATGTGTCCCCTCTGCCAAAACTTTTCAAGACACCCATCGTGTCTTCATCTACTTTTTATCTTCTATTTCATAACCTTAGAGCACAGGACAGCCAAGTTGGGCGCTCGCCTGTAAGTTTCCACCAACTAGTGCCAGATCCAGGAATTTTTCATGAGAGGGGCAATAATGATTTTGGTACTACCCAAGAACTGAATAAAAGACATATTTTGAAATGAACTAAACCCTCAGATAATTTTAGGATTAACTAGCACGGTAAAATAAATACAAAAATAATAATAAAAACATATTATCACAGTAAAAGAGATTAGATCAACAAACAAGTTGTGTCAATCAAGTCCTAATTAAACAAAAACTCTAATATTCAAATTGTGGTATGAGAGCATCGTGCAAGGATTCTTCTGCTTCGTGTTTTTTTTTTTTGAACAGATGGGCTTCTTCAAATTGGGAGCGTAAGCCTTTTGGTATTAAATTATTATAATGAAATATTTATTATAACAACCAAGTAATTGAAGCAAAATAATGAATCTTGAAACTGCTGTTATCTAGGTTGCACCAAAACCGAAGAGTTTGAATTTTAAACAACCTCATTGAAACACGCGTTTCATTAAATATAAAAGAAGGACGACGTCGTTTGTGAAAATTAAAAAAAGGGTTGTCTTCTTCATTTGTGAACCAGAGCCTCCACAAGCAACACGCCTTTGCAACTCCTTCTGTAACACAGCACGTGCCTCAATCGTGTAACTTGCCAAATGACTGGTGCCTTGATGCGATTTCAGGAGGCCTCAGACCGACGCACTCCATGAGGTGCACCTTGATAGCACCTTATAAAACACTAGAGAGTAAAGGGGCAAATCCAGCACCTCCATGGTTTTTCCCGGCGCGGGAGGTGCAACTGCACCATCTTGTGCCTCTGGAGGTCCGTCACTGCCACCAACCACCTAGCTTTGTCCATGTCACTCATTAGTTCAAACCAAACTAGGTCCCATCACTGCTGTACCTAGGGGCTTTTCTCCAAATACAAACACCCAGTCGGCAACCTCATCCATTTGTCTAGGCATGCTCAGGACCATGTGCCTTCCAACTCCTCAATTCAATGTTCCTTTGTGCTGTGTTTGAGACCACTTGAAGAGATAAGAAATCTCTTCTCTCACTACTACATTTAACTTTCTGCGCGACGGATAAGAGTTCGTCGCGCAATGAAGAATCGAGTCGCATATATATTTGCGCGACGGACAAAACTACCGTCGTGGAACGTTCGTAAAAGACTGACTTTGCGCGACAAAAGAATTGTTACGTCGCGCATCATGCGACGAAGACAATTTTCAGTCGCGCAAAAAAAGCAACGGATATCATTTGTCGCACAAACATTCGTCTCACCATAGTATTAGCGACGCAGAGATATCGTCTCAATATAGTAAGCGCGACAATTTGTTATTCGTCGCAACAACAGCAGCGCGACCAGATAGAAAAATTGCCTCACAATAGTAAGCGCGACAATTTTATAGTCGTCGCGCAAAACTAGCACGACAATACAAAAACACGTCACACAGTTCACATCAGAAAAAGCAAGCGCGACGGAGGGATAGAAGCGCGTTACTTTCGCACGGCAAAACATTTTCGTCTCCCAATTAGTTGAGCGACGACAACGCGCGACGAATAATGTCGTCGCAAAAGTATATATATATATTTTATTTTTTATTTTTCCGTTTTGTTTTGTAATAAATATTTAAATTGTACGTTTTTTTTTTGCAATAAAATATAGTTTATGTTTTTTTTAATAAAATAAAATTGCAATAAAAAACCATAATGAAAAGATAATATAAATTGATATAGTTCAAGATAAAATGTTTAAAATGTAATTAAGAAAGTAAAAAACTAATTAAAAAATGTAGTAACATCTATGTTGTCATCTTGCAAATGCGGCTCGGAAGTCCTGGCCATGCTCTGGTTGAGGGGGCACGGAGGTCGACGGGGAACCAAAATGTGACGGGATTTAAATGCCGGACCGAGAGATGGACTCTATAAGCTATGACATCTGGGCATTATATGAGGCCATTTGGGAAGCCATGTGGGTCTTAAGCTCGGCCACCTCAGCTTTCAAGGCAATCACTTCCATGTTTGATTGAGACGATGGAGGGGCTCTAGGTTCCCGCTGTCTGGCATTCCCCATCCCTCGACAATATATCCCTGGCCTCCTCCCGAGAGTCCTGATCTAAGGTCTCCGTCAATATCTGAAATCCCGCATCCTGTGGAGGATCCACAACATCGAGCGGAGTATCGGAGGAAGCTGGAGGCGGACTCTTGAAGAACCAACTGGCTCTTCTCCTTCATCATCGCCTGTTTAACATAACATAAAATGTTAATTAAAACCCCTATATAATAACCATGAACTCATGGTAAAACAATAATACTTACATGAAGGGACTCCGCCAATTCATTCCCGGGTCGAACATAAACGTCACCAAAGACGTCGATCTCCGGGAATTTGGACCCCCCCTTAATTGAACAAGAGAAGAAAATTGTTAGTACAAAAAAAAAACAAATTCATATTGATGACATATTAAAATATAAAAAAAAACGATATAATTATTACCCGCGCGAGCCTCCATCCGATATGAGAAGGGCCTGGAACCGGAATGATGGACAAGAGTCTTCTTGTCCCTATTGCCCTTATTTGCTTTCGCCTTCTTCTGTTATACAAAAAATAAACATATTACTTGAAAATTAAATGAAATTAAAAAAAAAGTAAATAAATATTAATAAAAAAACATGTAATAAATTTCAACTTAATATGAAAAAATTACCACATAATCGGACTCTTGAAAATGACCGCAGAGCCACTGCCAACTATCCTCCCGCCCCTCAAGCTCATTCGGGCAACCCTCCTGAAGAGCTACCTACGGATCATCATATGCCATAAAATGATGGTGCAGATCGCTCTTCTCACTAAAGAGTCTGTTGACGTACATCAACGACACGTCGGGGAGGTTCTCTAAATTGTAGTTCGTCTACAATACATTAATTACATTCATTAAATATTAGAAATATATAAAATTTGAAAGCAAAACAATTAAAAGGCATACATACCGACAGCTGTTCGCGCACGACCGTCCGCATCTCGTTGTTGCGTAGATTCAGCTGCACCAAAATGGATTCACTGCATCCTCAACTTGTGATACTCGCAAGTGCACGAGCCGTTGGTAGTTTAGCATATGTAAGTGCGAGGTCGATTCCACAGAGATTGGTGATTGAATGATCCAATTCAATTTTCCTACACAAAACAAAATTGAAAACAAAAGAAACAAAACAAGAAGAAAGAATGTACAACACTTGAGAACATGGAGAGTTTTTGGAGAGAAAGAGAGAGGTGTTTGAGAGCTTGAGAAATTGGAGGAAGGTGTTTGGGAAGCTTGAGGATTTTGGAAGGGAAAGGAAGGTGTTTGTGAAGTGTTTGAGACATGGAGACTTTTGGAAGAGAAGGGAAATGTGTTTGGGAAATTTGGAGAAGAAAGTAGAGAAGTGTTTAAGAAAGTGTTTGGAACATGGAGACTTCTAGAGAAGAAAGTAGAGAGATGTTTGTGAACTTTGTGGATTTTGGAAGAACATGTGTTTGAAAGCTTTAGAGAATTTGATGAAGGAAATGGGAGAAGTGTTTGGGAAATGTTTTAGAGCATGGAGAACTTTTAAAGAGAATAGAGAAGTGTTTGGAGAATTTAGAAGAAAGAAAATTTAGTAGAATGATCTTATTACAACAATTGAGAACTACAAAGGGAAACTAAGAGAGAATTTGAGGGAGAGAAGGGAAGGGAGCTCTAGAGAAGTGCTTGAGAGCTCCCCCCCTTGGGGTGTGTTTACAAGCTTAGAGAACTTCCCTATTTATAGGCCTAGGGGAAGTGAAAATCTGAATTCAAAAAGACTAATGCATACAACACTTGAATTATAAAATCTGAAATGGTTGATGCACTTGTATTAGAAAATCTGAAATGGTTGATGCACTTGTATTAGAAAATCTTGAATTGGTTGATACACTTCACCACTAAATCCCACCAGAAGCCCTAGCTCATCTTCATGTCACCATGACAAAGCTTCCAACCAGAAATGATAGCTCATGCCTAGCTCACCATGACCAAGCATCCAACCAGCACATGCTGAGGTCAGCATGACCAGAAACTTCAAGGGCTTACAACTTGGGCTTCTCTTAATCAAATTAGGACTTTAAGCACTCGAAATTTAAGTTCAGAATGTCTTCTTTCCAGCCATATGTTATTTGGGCCAATCCAAGGTCGGAGGAAGAAGTTAAGGCCGAAACAAATTGCTAACTCATTTTCCGCGCTGATAAGATCCATCCTGAGCATGGTTGTGTGTTTGTTAGGTAACAGACTCCATATTTATCCAATGAGGCTGAATTTTGGATATGTTATAGTACACACCCATTGGAATAAATTTCCTGAAGAATGTGGCCTCATTCGAGCTATGTAGATTGCTGAAACAAAGCTTGCAATATGACCTACGTAACTGGACTGGCAGGGGGCTGTAGCCATAATGAATTTGTCTTTAAGCTCTTCATCAATTCATCCAAATTAGGCCTTAACATGCTCGAATTGCATGAATTATGCTCTCCAAAGCCATCATTATTACCTAAAGCTCAATGAACTGAAAGATAAACACAAAAAGGATTAAAAGCACAAGTTTAACTCAAAAACATAACCAAATCATAAGCTAGAAGGGTACAAAATGATATATAATTATGAACCGATCACTCGTCAGGCATGACCTTCCAAGACTTCCATTTCATCGGACAATGGGTCCGAACGACGTGACCAATGTCGTGGGCCAATGAGCTATGTTGGTCAGCCGTTGGTGCAGCTCGATGTCGCTTGTCGTATCCGATGTTGACACGACTGTTGTGAACTCGGGTGGACTTCGCCTTCTTCAACTGGCGACAAGATCCCGGGTGTTCCTCTTGGCTGCAAACACATATCACATTAACGTTAAATATATAATACTACTAAAATATTTGTCTGAAACAGCTGTAGTTAATGAAAATCTTTACCTGGTTGTGAACCCGATGCACCAGGAGCAGCGGACGAAGTCGTGTCAATCATGTGGGGAGGGCGATGACGCCACCTGGCGCTAACAGGCTTTGCCACTGATGACTCAGATGACACCGGCCCATGGGAGACCTGACGAGAAACCTCTATAACATCCACCTATGGTGGAGCACGACAGGTGACGTGGAAGCCGGGGGGGCAAAGGCTGTTCACTCGTCATCGCCTTACGGGTTCTGATAAGATTGAACATCTGCACGAAACAAGCATTTAAAGTACCACATGGGGCAAAATTTTATAATTTCAGAAGAAAAAAAATTAAAAAACCTCAACAACTAATCAAGAACAAACTCAATATCAATGAGCAATAAAGAAAAAAATCAATCAAGAAAACTTAATTGCAAAATATACTAGAATAATTTCTACCTAAATAAAAGAGAAAAACACATCATTCCATTCATTGAAGCAAACCCAAGAACCTAAACTTCAAACAAATTCATATTTACAAAATTAAATTGATGAATGCAATCTGAACAATAAAACAAACCAAAGAACTACAATTCCAAAGTCATTTCAGATTCACAGAAATTAAAAAACCTAAGATTGAGTAACAAAACTAACATCATTACCGCAAAGTTACACCTCAAATCACTGCTATTTCTTAATATGGGTTCCCTATATACGTACATTTCACAAAATTTCAGCAAGAGCAAAGTAATGTAAATCCTAACCAACCATCAGACTAAGCAAAATTTCACAAAATCATCCCTGCATATTAGAATAGGAAAAGAAACTGCACAATAAAAATTCAGCTCCTCTGTTTAACCCCATACAAGAATAATTTCTACCTAAATAAATAAGAAAAACACAGAAAAACAGAGACTAAGCCAATACGTAAAAGAAAATTGAAACATGCAATCCAAACCAACCATCAGACTAAGCAATTTCAACACTTACAAATTATATTGAGATATCGAAACAGCAAAACAAAACCACAAATGCATTAACAAAATTGAAAGAAAAAGATAACAGATATTATACCTTCGTAGAGAGGGAGAGAACAAGGGGGGAGTTTGGGTTGCAGAGAGATGGACAGCTGGGGAGGTCTGGAGAACGGATGGAGGTCGGATGGAGGTCGGCTGGAGGAGATTCGAGCGGCTGGGAGGGAAATTTGGGAGGAAGCAGATTGAACCAGAGAGTCGGGTTCTGCAGAAAAATATACATGACCTTGCGCGATGGATCACTATCGGTCGCGCAAATTCATTTTAAACCTTGAGCGACGGACCACTATCGATCGCGCAAATTCATTTAAAACCTTGCGCGACAAATATTAATAATAACGTCGCGCAAAAAGTAACTTTAACAGACGGCACGCGCAACCATTTCGTCGCGCAAATTCGAATATGCGCGACTAACATAGCGTTAATCGTGCAAAACGATACATTAACACATGGCGCCGTTGATCCATTCGTCGCAAAAAAAATTAATCGCGCAAATATTTTTAATGCGCGGGAAATGGAGCGCACAATTTTGCCGCATTACGCGACGAATATTGTCGTCCCGCAAAACGATACATTAACGCATGGCGACGTAAAACATTTGTCGCAAAAAAAATTAATCGCGACAAATATTTTTTAATGCGCGGGAAATGGAGCGCCACAATTTTGCCACATTGCGCGACGTACACATCCTTTCGTTCGCGCGATTGCGCGACGCACTATACATTATCGTTGCGCAAATCCAAAACCCTGAACCCTCGCACCCTAAACCCTAAACCCTAAACCCCGGATGCTGAAAACCCTAAACATGGCGCGACGCATGCATCCGTCTCGCAAATATGTTTTGAGCGACGAAATATAGCCATCGTCGCGCAAAGATATTTGGCGCGACGAAATGATCCGTCTCGCAATTATTTTCATTTATAACCGTTGAATATATTGTCCCATTTCTGGATCTCTGAATATTTTTTAGTTGCGATTTTTGGGGTATCCGATCTCACAGTGTATGCAAACACGTTTGACGGTTGGATCGTTGAAACGAGTTTCATATAATGCGTATACCATCAAAACCCAGTTCATCCTCTAACAATACAATGTTTGTTTATAATTTTGTTATATATACTTTTAGATTTTGTGGTATCCACTAGTGTACACCATTTTAATTGAAGATCAAATTCAGTAATTGAATTTATATAGTGTCAATGAGTCTAGTTGTAAAAAATTATGAAAATCGGAATTAAAATAACCGTTAAATCGTGATATTTCATTTATAACCGTTGAAAACTTTTGTTCGTTACAAAATTTCTAAATATTTATTTCCCGCACAACGAAGGTCGTGACTAATTTCCTGAGATATAATCGCTTAACATTATTTGAGCTGCAAATGAAAGTTGTTATATTTTTTTTTCTATTATTGGACTAGTTTAGCACATTTTCCGGACTTCGAAAATATTTGCGCGACGAATTGTCCCATTTGCGCGACGACTAGATTCGTCGCTAATAATGTTACAAGACGAAAGAGAGCTTTACCGTCACGCCAACATAGTCCTATAATTTCTGAAAATTCGTTATAATTTTATTTTTGTGAAAACTACCTTTTGCGACGACAGTCAACGTTGCCATACATTTATTGCGACAAGAGTTTCTTCCCCGTCGCGCAAAGAGTTTCCGTATAAATTTTCGATAGTTGTTATATGTTTTTTATTATTGGGATCGATATTGCGCGACGAAGGCCGTCGTCCCGCAAAAGATACCGTGCCGAAGGAGTACATATCGTCGTGCAAAGGTCACTCCTTGTAGATACTTTCTACTTAGCGCGACCACGGATGTCGTCGCTGGGAGCCACTTTTATTTTAAAAAAATTTCACGGCGCGACAATATCGTCGTCCCGCAAAGTCATATAGCGCGACGAAACAATTTATTTGTCGCGCAAAACGGCCAGTTAATTTTTTTTTCAATTTTATTTTTATTACTGGATTCTCCTAATTATATATTTTTTTGTTTTACAAATTCTGCTAATGATGCATAATCCATTGATATAACAAGTATATATATATTCAAACAAGCATACTTTGAGAAAATATTTATACTAACATTATTAAATTACAAATAATTTCACATTACTATGTTTTACAATCCTCCTCCGCAAATAAATTATGTTATTCATCATCTGAACTATAAGAATCTTCGTTATCGTCACTGTGATCACTTTGGGTCTCCCAATCCTCCTCCTCCTCCTCCTCCATAAGTAGATCATCATCGTTGTTCGGGGCCGTGGTTGGAACGTCTCGCGGAAGAAAACCGAGGTCAATTGTAATTGACTGAATCGGTATTTCTCTTGAACACACTCCTTCAAGTTGAAAGGGTTCTTGTACGGCATTTGTATCTACAAGTGTTTCTGCATCATGTTCCATGGAAGATTCGAAACGTTGGTTGTTGCGTAGATTTAGCTGCACCAAAATGGATTCAGCTGCATCCTCAACTTGTGATACTCGCAAGTGCACGAGCCGTTGGTAGTTTAGCGTATGTAAGTGCGAGGTCGATTCCACAGGGATTGGTCATTGAATGATCCAACTCAGTTTTCCTACACAAAACAGAAATGGAAACAAGAGAAACAAAACAAGAAGAAAGAAAAGAACTAAGACAAGATGGTGAGGTTTTAGAATCCACCCTAATTGTTCTAATCATGTTATGGCAGCAAGTAAACAAATTGATTCACTCATGAAGATGCTCACATATAAGTCCATGGTGTTTGGATCAAATTGTATTGAACATCACAAGGACCCCAAGCATGGTGTTTACATTAGGAGACCTAGAAACCAAATCACATAAGTTGCTAATGGATGGAATGAAGATGATCCCCAAACCTTCCCAACAAGAGAAAAATGCATAAAACCTCAGGTGATCAGTCAAAGGATGCAAAACAGCTCCATTAAAACGGTGAAGAAGAATTCATGAATGAATGAACTTTATAAACTCAAACCATGATACAAGACTAGCAAGATGTTTATTACAACTAATAACAGAAAAACAAAGTAAAACAAAGAAAATACAAGAAGAAAATAAAAGACAAAGGGAGGAGAAGAAGATAAGGACAGCATGCTAGAGATGGAAAAGAATCATCTCCATGGCTGCCAGGAAGCCAAAGCCTCCCAGCTGCGCCTTCTCCCTTCTCTCCCTTTGTGACTCTCAACTTTCCCTCTCTTTGTGTACAATGGAAATGTAAATGATGGATCTCAGGATATCAGTTCTATGTGGAATGGAAGTGGTATTTATAGGGAGAGGGGAGTGGGAAATCTGAATTGAATATGGCAATGACCTAACACACTTGCATTAGATAATCAGAAATGGTTACTCCACTAAATCCCACTAGCAGCCCTAGCTCATCCTCATGTCAGCATGACCAAGCTTCCATTCAGAAACCAATAGCTCATGCCTAGCTCATCATGACCAAGCATGCAATGAGCTCATCTTCCTGTCAGCATGATGTGTATTTCCATGGGCTCACGAATTGGGTTGGGCTGAATCAAATGATGACTTTAAGATGTCCATTTTGAAGTTCGGAATGTCATTGATCCAACCACACAAGTATTGGCCCAATCCAAGTTCGGATGAAGAAGATAAGTCCGAAATGAACTTCTAACTCGAGCTCCAGTTTTTGCACGTTTTTGCACCATTTTGCTTCATTGGCCTTAACATGCTTTAATTGCATGAATTATGCTCTCTTGCTCTATTGGCCTACAAAACACACAAAGAGAGGCAAATAACTTAGAAATTGAAGAAACTAAGCAAAAGAAGTAAGTAAATAGGGTACGTATATGTATGAAATTATGAACTTAACATTGGTCAGCGACGTGACGTCGACGTTGTTCTAGATGGGTCTTGTTCTGGTATAGCATACACATTCCTCTCATTCCATCTGTTGAACAACTTTCCACCCACTCCCTGCTTTAGGGTCATCTAGATAGACAATCTGTTTTGCCATGTTTGCCAAAATATAAGGGTCGTCATCATACCAAGTTTTGTTGATGTTCACAGATAGTAACCCATGATCAATTTTAACACTTCCCTGCCTATTTGGGTTCGTATCAAACCATCGACACTTAAACATGATCACTTGGTATCGGTCTTTGTAAAGCAATTGCACGACAGTTGTGAGTTTGCCATAGAAATTAATGTCCGTACTTTCGCCTCCACCGGGAACAAGGACACCGCTGTTTTGCGTACACAACTTGTCATCTCGTGTAGTCCCCAAAAATTTGACGTCGTTAACATGACAACCCGAGAACAATTCAGCCCTAATTGGGCCGAATGATAAGTTATACAACTCTTCACTGTAAGTGGGGGAATTCTCTGATTTCAACTTATTCACCTAATATTAATTAAAAACATTCACATATTAGTTTCATACCAATTAAATACTACAATATATATGTCAAGTACAAAACGGTTATAACTTACATATTCCAAAAACCATTTTGGAAACAATTCACGGTGTTTCTTGGAATACAAATGTGATGGATGTTCTCGCTTCATCATCTCTTCATGCTCCTCTAAGTATGCTATTATCTCATCACAATTGTTCAATACAAACCAATGAGCTACCTCCATGTCATTCCTGGAAAACGACTCTCCTCGTCCAGGATCTCCAAAGGGTCGTGCGCTTTTGGCAAAAATAGAAAGTTGCTCATTTCTCACACCTCCGTCATTATTGCGCTGAGGTCGATTGAAAGTTGTGTCTACATCCTTCAAATACATTGCACATAAAGTAAGCGCCTCATATTGAACCCAAGCCTCTACAATGGATCCTTCGGGCTTCGCTCTGTTGCGTACGGTTTTTTTCAGCTCACCAAGAAGCCTGTCAAATGAAAACAAATTAGCAATATGTGAGTAATGTGATAAACATGCATACAGAAATAATGATGATTATATACCTTTCTATTGGATACATCCAGCGATAGTTGACTGGACCAGCAAGCAATGCCTCTTCTGGCAAGTGAACCATCACGTGAATCATACTCGTGAAGAAAGCCGAGGGAATATCATCTCAAACTTGCATAAGACTTGGACAATGTCATGGCGCAATTGATCAATGTCTGTCTTTCGCAACGTTTTTGCCGTCAGTTAGGAAAAAAATCTGGACAACAATATGATTGGCTTGACTACATCTTCCGGCAACAAGTGTCGAATACCAACAGGAAGTAGGCGTTGCATAAACACATGGCAGTCATGACTCTTGTCCGGTAAATTTACCTCCGTCAACATTCACGCAACGTGCGATATTAGAAGCATACCCATCAGGAAACTTTACATACGACACAAACTGTAGAAACTCTTTTTTGTCATTCGGTTTCATGGAAAAAAATGCAAGATCCCTTATAACTTTATCACTGGCTCTTTTCAGCCATAAACCTCTTCGTATGCCCATTCTTTCTAAATCAAGACGAGCTTTTATCGTGTCCTTTGTCTTTTCCTTCATATCTAGAATCGTTCCAATCAATGTGTCAAACACATTTTTCTCAACATGCATAACGTCGAGATTGTGCCTCATTTTTAGTTTCCACTAATATGGGAGCTCAAAAAACATAGACTTGTGCGTCCAGTTCATATGTGTAGCAGGTCTAGTCCGACTAACTATTTTCCCGAACGGAGCAAAATCCAAACGATGCGGGAAAATCATTCACAGTCCACATAACTGCCGCCCGCAAAGTGAACTTCTTCCCGATGGATTTATCGTACGTGCGCACACCGTTTATCCATAAATCCTTGAGCTCATCAACCAACGGCCTTAAGTACACATCGATTGACCTCCAGGATCCTCAGTTATCAAAACGTCATCATCATGTACTCTTTTTTCATGCATTTCCAAGGCGGCAAATTATATGGGAATACGAAAATCGGCCAAGTGCTGTGGTGTTGGTTTAGAACCCCGTACGGATTGAATCCATCTGTGGCAAGTCCCAATCTAACATTCCTGGGATCAGCAGCAAACTGGGAACGTTCGATTCGAACTCTTTCCATGCCTCCCCATCTCCAGGATGCCGCATCACATCGTCGTCTACCCGTTTTTCCTTATGCCATCTCATGTCTGTGGCAGTATGCGTCGACATATACAGTCGCTGCAATCTTGGTTTCAGGGGCAAATAACGCATGACTTTTTGTGGAACCTTAGTCATTCTATTATGAGATGTCTGTTTGAACCTCGACTCATTGCATATAGTGCATGTATCCAACGTTTCATACTCTTTGTAGAATAACATGCAATTGTTTTTGCAAGGGTGAATTTTTTCATAACCCAATCCAAGACCACTCAACATCTTCTGCGCATGTCTGTGGTCTTTCGGCAAACAATTGTCCGTTGGAAGCATTTTCTTGAAAACCCCCAAAAAGTAATCGAAAACACAGATTTTCACATACGATACTTTATTTTTCCCTGCATTAGCTCCACAATCGCCGTCAGAACGAAAAGCTCTCGCACCCTGGGTATAACTCTTGGTTGGCATTTCTTAACAGGTTTTCATCCTGTTCGAACTCTGCACTGTCCATTTGTGTAAGCACGTCATCTTCTCCTTCCTGATTGCTGCTGGTCGATGCAAATGGAAATGCATCATTTATAATATCCCTAACTTGTTCATTATGATCAACACTGGGTTCAACATTATCTACTCTTGTGGCCCTTGAAGACGAAGCAATGTCTAATTGTTCCCCGTGATGGTTCCAAGTGATGTATGTCTCAATCATTCCATTCCTCACTAAATGAAATCGAACATTTTCAATTGTGTCCCACAACGTGTTGTTACAACTCCTACAAGGACAACGGATTCTAGTTGCACCCGGGTTGTGTGTCCATGCAAAGTCAATAAAATCCTCCATTCCATCCAAGTATTCGTCTGTGCACCTATTCGGGTTCTGTATCCACCTCCTGCTCATCGTTCCTGGAACCACAATCACAATACAACAATCATGTTGTATTCGTACAAAATATTTCCTTATGCCTCCGATAAGGGCCTATCCCATTCATAAATACATAGTCACGTCACGTAATTTACAGCTACATGAGATTAGATTTTGATCGATGATAATTTCGCACAGCATCTCGGTACAGTTCTTGAGGTGTACCATAGATATTAAATACCTACGTACCACCCGAAGAACGTACCGAGATGACATCGAAATCTCCACAATTGAAACCTAATCCTGTAGTTGTAAATTACGTGACACGACTATGCATTTCCAAACTGTCCAAAATATGGGACAATTCAAGAATTAATTGGACCGTAGTCGTGGTTTACCCACCCATGAGCGGTCCAACTAACATCGAACGGGAACTAAGCTTTATCAAAAAACAAAATGTACGAAGTTAATTGAAATTAACTTCGTACATCAACGTATATGCATAATTTAACAACATATTATAAATATAATTTCATAAATCAATATAAACATAATGTAATAAAAAAAATTTAAAATTAAAAAACGACATAAATACCTTATCAATTGTTCTCCACCAATCACTAATAACATATAATATCCCTATAGACAATAAAATGAATAGTGTTAGTATAAATTTACATAAATACTTTTAAACTAATGATAAAAGATACATACCCAATGAACTTAACAGTGGTAGAAATAGTTCAACTCATACAGGAAATGAAATTGAATATGGGAGCAAAACGTTTGAGAGAGAGGAAGAGAGGGAGAGGTAAGCTGCAGATTTTTTTTGCAATTTGCCTTTGCTACGGCTGAATTTAGGCAGACAAAGTTTCTTGCGCGACGGAGGGACGTCGTCGCGCAATAGTTCTTTTTTAGCAACGCTAATTTTCGTCGCACAAAGACCATAACATCGTGGCGCAAAACTTAATATTCTTGCGCGACGAACATATTCATCGTCGCTATTTTTAAAATCGTCGCGCAAACATTTACATCGTCGCAAACATCATTATCCGACAACGATCATATGCGACGATCAGATTTTTGTCGACCTTATTTTTGCGCGACGAATATTTTATGGTCGCATTACGTCTTCGTCGCGCAAAAAAACTCTGCCGCAGTGATCATATGCGACGATTACGTACCTTTGCGCTGTGAATGTCGTTCGCGCAAGAGTACATATCGTCGCGTAATTTACTTTGCGCGACAAAATATTAATTGTCGCGCTAAGATGTCTTGTGCGACTAGAGGTATCGTCGCGCAAGGGTTTGGCGCGAGAAAATCTTTCGCGGTTTTTCCTCCTCTTGGTTTATGCGACGACCGTCTTCGTTGTCGCGCTAAATATTTTTGCGCGCGACGTATGATGTCGTCGCAGTGGTTTGCTGCTGCGATGGTTATTGCGTCGCAAAAATGGTTATATGCGACGCATATTGTGTCGTCGCAAACCCTCGTCGCGCAAATAGTAAAACGTAGTAGTGTCTTAGTGATTTTACAATAAAATAATATGCCAACATAAATATTTGGATATAAATATCTAAACATAAATATCTAGGTATAATATCTCAACTTAATATCTATAGTGGGTCCGCCCATTTAATATTGTTATATATCTCTTTCATATTGCGTAATGTTCCGCCTGGTCACCTGCCACCTTGCATGGCTGACCTGACGCAAAAGATAGTGCAGCAGGCAAAAGAAATGGTGTTTATTAGTTCTCAAGTGCTCAATGAAAGAGATAACTCGGCACCACACCTCCAGTATGCTCAAACCATCTTGGTACCACAACTCCAATGTGCTCGGCTCGGTATTACGCATATGTGGATAGAAAGGCACCACCTTACCACCTTGCATGGCCATCTATACCACGCAGCATGGCCAAACGCACCTGGAAGTTCATCTCCACCAAAAACCATATTCATGGTCCAGCCACTCCTAGCCGACCAAATGGAAAATAAAGCCCATGTGTGCCCCACTGCAAAATCTGCTCAAGACACCAAGTGTCTCCCCTCTTACTTTCTTCAAGACACGATGAAAAAATTATCAAAATGCTACCTCTTCTTGTTTTTGCTTTGGCAGACCAATGAAATGGTGTAGGGAAATAATGAAGAATCTCCTCTATTTGTACAAGCAGAACAATCACACATCGGCTACAAAAATCAACCAATAATATTCAGAATAAAAGGCTGCAATCGCCTCAGCTTGCCTCACCTCCACTACGCAAGGGCTGCTCCAACCGGCAATTCCTCAAGACACCCATCGTGTCTTCATCTACCTTCTCTCATAGCCCAATCTCTCGCGGGTCTGTGGAGCAAAAATGGTGACGAGAGGACAGAGCCTCTCTCCCTATTTCGCGACCCACATTAGCCAAACAGATCAAAAAGCAATAGAAACTAAGAAGTTTTCAAACTGGCGACGTCGCTGACCAGGTCCCATGGATGCCGACCAGACCTTACTACTGTTGCCGACCTCACCTACTTAACCTCAGCAAAACGTGGTAGCCAGGTTGGGTTATGCCAAATATTTGCTCAAGGCAACCATGCCCTTTTCTCTCTCAAAGAGACCAAGAATTTCTCCCCCTGCTCAGATAGAAAGTAGGAATAGCAAGCAAAAGAAAGGGCTCAGTTTAGCCTCACCAACCACGCAACGGATGAGAGTGGTCGTGCCCTGTTAGGATATAAGTGTATGATATGTGTGTGTGGAGGATATAGCCATGTGTCACAAATGTATTGGAGGCTCTTGGAGTTACTTAAGAGTGTGTGGTATTTATAAGACAGGTCAGTCACAATTGACTGTAATGAGAAAAAGTTGAAAGTTTTCCTCCTCTCTCTCTCTCTCGGTATCACTATTCTATCTCTTCAATTACATCGTTGACATGGTATCATCGCCGGCAATGACTATAGCCGTCGCCTGAGACGATCCTGGTGCTTCCACTTTTCTTCAATCTTACGACGGTGTTCTCTTGGTGTAGGTTGTTTTCTGGTCGCTGTCGGTTGGCTTCTCAATCCCTAGTTTTTTTTTTTTGGGGTTTCTTGGATACTGTTGCAATTCGTCGTTTTAGTTGACGGTATCTGTTCCGTTTCTTGATTTCTTGCTTCTATTTGTGACTCTTGGATACTGTTGCAATTCGTGGTTTTAGTTGACGGTATCTGTTCCGTTTCTTGATTTCTTGCTTCTATTTGCTTCGAATAGTTGATTGTTGATTTGTCGAGGATTGTTGGTGTCGTTGTGCTCAATTTGTTGAGAATCATTTGTACGAACCTGTCGATTCTTGTCTGCGAGTCTTGATTTCTTACGGTTTATGCAATAATTGTTCATTGGTGATTAAACATGGTGACTTCTGCACAGTTAGCCCTTACTCAATCACCTATTTCCTCCCTCATACCAAGTGTTGGCAATACTGTTACGGTCAAGTTAGATGATTCTAACTATGTTACTTGGAACTTCCAAATTGAGTTGCTATTAGAGGGCAATGGCATTATGGGATTTCTTGATGATTCTATTCCCTGTCCTGCACAACATCATGCACTTGAAACTGCTACTGGAACTGTGATTGATAACTCCTCTGTAACTGATGCTTACAAAGTTTGGAAAATTCATGATAAAGACTTGATGACTCTCATTACTGCAACTTTGTCCCCTGCCGCATTATCCCGTGTTATCGGATGTCAAAGTTCCAAGGAAATGTGGATTAACTTGAAAGAGAGATTCTCTAGCATGACCAGAACGAATATTGTACAAATGAAGATAGATTTACAGAACATTAAGAAAGGAGCAGAATCCATTGATCTTTATCTTTAAAGGATCAAAGATAGCAGAGATTAGTTGGCTGCAGTTGGTGTAAACATGTCTGATGAAGACATTGTTATTGTTGCTCTTAGAGGTTTACCACCCGAGTACAATACTATAAATGACAGGACCCGCCCCCGAATTCCTCGGAACTTGAGACGAATTCTGTGGAAATTCCGACATCACACCGATGCCGGGCCCGCATACAAAAATTTAGCCTATTTTCCAAATTAAGGGAAAAGAGCACGAGACTTTCTACCAAAATTTTGGCAGTCTCCTCTGGAAATTGAACATTCCCCAAAAATTCCAACCTGCATAAAACACATTTTAAAACACCAACTGGCAGCATGCACAAGTTAACAACATGCAATCACATAGTAGGCCTCCGGCCTTCAGATAATTCGAAACAGAACCAACAATGTTCTTAGGTCAATTAATATATAAACCATACCATTTATGATCTCAAATAATTATACGATTACCCCCAAAATCATTAAACCGAATTCAAATCCATTAACCACATCAAAAATCCGATCACACATTCAGAATCGATCAAACCTTTTAAACTCAATAATATTTCGCGGTTGCACCTGACTAGACCCCACGCTGCCTACGTACTCTTGAATAAGGGATCAAGCCACACGTAGTTCTCATCTCAACGGTCCCAACTCTGATAATGTACAATTATTTAAAACAAAACCAACGATACATTTCAAATTTAACACAACTCCAATTCCGACAAAAATACAATGAACACATTCTCAATCTCTTTCTTTATATCAATTCAAACCCCACGACCATACCCTATCCAAGGCGTATGTACAATGAACACATTATCAAATTATTCCATTTATAACAGTTCAATCCCGCAACCATACCCTATCCAAGCCGTATGGTGCCAAACAACACTTCCCAAATCCATGGCTTATACTTTCATACATATACAGGGTCCTCACAAAGGACAATCTCACGAATCTCAATCCCAAAATCAGAACCACATATAGCAATGTGTAACATATGTGCATATAAATGAGTATATATATGTATATATATAATGACATACACCCCTCACCATCATCATGTACCAGGGGAAAACAATCCGGGGATTGTTGACTAGCTCACAAGTATCCGGCCTCAAACGCCCATGTGGCTAGGGACGAGCCGTCTGAACTGGGGGACTGAATCTCAACCAGCACGTACGGACGAAGAATCAAGACCCGATAAGCCTGAAAACAGCCCTACGCGTGCAGACTACCCAATTAAGGGTCTACAGCGACACCTCATTAAGGTATGCCCCGGGTTCCGTCATATCCAAACCATATCCACTATGTCCATGTATCAATATCCACTATGTCCATGTCCTGGGGAAACAATCCAACATGGGATTGTTGACTAGCTCACAATTATCAGCCCTCAAACCAACTATGTGGCTAGGGACGAGCCGTCCAACTGGGGGACTAACTCTCAGCCAGCACGTACGGACGAAGAATCAAGACCCGTACGCCTGAAAATAGCCATACGCGTCCAAAGCGATAGCCACTCACCGGAAAAAATTAGAATCTTGGCTTCAAACTCCTACTCTAGGTAAAACACCTAATTTGGAGTCACTTTTGTTCTTGGGCTATGGCTAAAAAGTGGCCAGAAGTGGCCGGAAATTCAACCCGAATTCCGGCCAAACTTAAATTCGAAAATCGAATTACCTACGCTCAAAATTGACGTAATCCTACCCAATAATCAGCTAGATCACGAAAAATAGGTGAGAAACCATACCTCACTCGCCTGAAACGGTGACCGGAGGAGGGAGAAACGGCCGACGAACGTTGAAGAAAAATCTGTCCAAGACCGCCTGGTTCGTGGCTGATTCCGGCGACTACAGTGGCAGATAGACCGCGGGGAAGGGCTGGGGTTGGAAGAGGGAAGTGTGGTGGTTCGTTTGGGACTGGTTTTACCTGAAACGGAGACCGGAGCTGAGAGAAATCGCGATCGGAAGTTGGCTGGTCCAGCTGCTCGCGAGGAAGAAAATATGGGTTTTAAAACTGAATTTTCGAAATATTTACGGTTATGCCACTAAACTTCTTTTGATCGTAACTTCCTCGTTACAACTCCGATTTGAGCCCACTATATGTCTACGGATTCATTTCGACGTGCTCTACGCAAAAGTGTAATGAAAATTCGAAAATTCCTTCCCAAACTTAAAATGACTTTTTCACCCGTTATAAAATTAAATAATATTTTACAATTTCTCAAAAACCTTAATTAATTTAAATCATTTTATTTTAATGTTTATTTCTATTTATTTTCTCTTAATTCAATTATTTTATTTCTTTTTGGACTTGGATGTTACAATAAAGGCTGTTATTAGAGGGCGAGAAAACCTTGTTTCCTTGAAGAAACTCAGGTCCCAGTTAAAGGCTGAAGAAGCTATGTTTGAAGAGGGGTTTAAACAACCACTAATGATTGCAATGTATGCCAATAATTCAGGTTCTGTGTATGAGTCAGGTGGGACATCTAGCACAACACCTTCCTCTGGCAATTTTTTGCATGGCTCTCCATCTTATCAATTTCTCCCCGGTCCGCAAATGATGCACGGTGCTCAAATGCCACACTTCGTTCAAATGCCTAATATGGTTCAAATGGGCCAAGTGCCTCAGGACGCACAACCTCAGCAATTACCTCTTCCAGGACTGTATGCTTTTGTTTCACAAACAGGATCTGGGACTTACAACAATTTCAGGGGGAATAATTTCAAGTATAAAGGCAAGGGGAAGAAGTTTCATGCTTGGATTTCCGGGTTCTACTCCCGCAAATGTTCAGTCTCAAGCTCATTTTCAAACTGTTACTCCTCAAACACCATCAGTGCAACCTTATAATCCTCTGTTAATCTGCAGATTTGTGACAAAAAGGGTCATTCCGCACTTCATTGCTTTCAGCGCGGTTGTCAAATATGCAATCGAGTGGGTCACACTACGGCCACATGTTTTGATAGGGGCAATTTAACAATGTCCATGTCTCAGCCTATGTACTCTCAGCCATTTCAGGCGTCCTGGTTCACAGATTCCGCACCCTGTGCAGCATATGAATTCACAGTATATGCACAATCCATCTATGGCACAACAAGCTCCGTCTCCTATGGCTTTCACTGCAAGGACCAATCCTTCTCCATCTGCACCACAACAAGAGTTTTGGCTGCTTGACTCGGGTGCAACCAATCATATATGACCTCCGAGCTGTCGAATTTGCAAGCCTCTACACCATATCCATCTAATGAATTGGTCACTGGAGCTAATGGAGAAGGTTTACCTATTTCTCATATAGGGCAGTCTTGTATTCCTACTCCTTCTCATAAGCTTCAGTTAAACAAAGTGCTTTGTGTTCCGCATCTATCTCAACATTTACTTTCTATGTATCAGTTATGCAAATACAATAACTGCGATGTGTTGTTGATGAATTTTGTGTATACAGGACAAGGTCACCAACAAGGTACTCTTTCACGGACTGAATAACAATGCCGTTTACCCTCTTCCCTTGTTCAAACCACCACACCCTCAACCTGCAGCATATCTTGGATAGAAAGTGCATGCTACTCTTTGGCATTGCAGATTGGGTCACCCAACCAATTCTATAGTTCAGTTAGCTCTTCGTAAGTCCGCTATTTCCTTTCCTTGTAATTCCTTACCTCAAACATGTATTTCTTGCTTGATAGGCAAGTTTACCAAATTGCCATTTCCATTAGTAGCAGCCAAATCCAATGTACCCTTTGAAGTCATACACACTGTCTCTGTGGGGCCCTGCACCTGTCATGTCTATAGAAGGTCGTAGATACTATGTGTCTTTTATAGATGAATGTACCAGATATACATGGATTTTTCCCATGATAAATAAAGCTGAAGTTTGTGAACTTTTCATTCAGTTTCATGCTTTTATTCACAATTTCTTCTCTGTCAATATCGAAGTGTTGCAAAGTGATGGTGGTGGGGAGTTTGTTGGGTCTGTTTTTTAAAAGTTTCCCAAAACCAAAGGTATTTTGCATCAAATGTATTGTCCCTACACTCCTGAACATAATGGGTTGGCTGAGAGGAAAAATAGACACATAGTTGAGACTGTAATCACCCTACTTCAACAAGCATCCGTTCCTTCTAAATTTTGGTTTCATGCTTGTGCCACAGCCACTTATCTCATAAATCGAATGCCTACTCCTGTATTGAAAATGCAATCTCCTTTTGAAGTATTGTATCACTCTCCACCTCAACTTGATCATCTAAGGGTGTTTGGGTGTGCTTGTTATCCTACTTTGAAACCATATAGACAAAATAAGTGGGCCCCAAAAACCACATAGTGCATATTTTTAGGGTATGCAGCTCAATACAAAGGGTATATCTGTTCTACTATTAGAGATCATAAGCTTATTTTATCTAGGCATGTTGTCTTTGATGAGGATAATTTTCCTCCTGTACCAATGCATTCACCTAGTCCAAAATCACATGTGACACACTCTCCGGTTATTCAACCTAATACTTTTCAACATCCCTCTCTTATTCCCATTCCCTTTCCCCATGTTGATTTTTCCACTTCATCTCCCCACACTTCTGCAAACCATCCTGTTACTCAATCCTACTCTCCACTACCTGGTGATCTTGTTCCTGCTCCTAGTTCTCCATCTGTGGACACATTTCCACACTCAGTGGACCAGTCTGACATTCATCCTGATGTCACCGTTTCTCAAGTACCAGAACTGCAACATGTTTCAATTTCTCAGATTAATACACATCCAATGCAAACCAGGTCAAAGTCTGGCATTTTCAAGAACCACAAGTTCATTGCTCAAGTTCATTCGTCTCCAGTCAAAGAACCACAATCTTTCACAGCTGCAACAAAGTCTATTGAGTGGAGGAATGCCATGGACGAGGAAATGGCAACCTTGGTTAAACAGAAAACATGGCAGTTGGTCCCTCTTCCACCTGACAAGAATTTGGTTGGTTGTAAATGGATCTACAAGATCAAAACCAATCCAGATGGCACAGTTGCTCGATATATGGCTAGGTTATGAAACCTTTAGCCCTGTGGTTAAGCCAACCACAGTGAGACTCATGTTATCTTTAGCTGCAACTAAAGGATGGAGATTAAAACAGCTTGATGTTAAGAATGCGTTTCTGCATGGTTTTCTTGATGAAGAGGTGTATATGTGTCAGCCCCAAGGTTTTATTGATCCTGATCACCCGGAGTTTGTGTGTAAATTGGAAAGATCTCTCTATGGCCTTAAACAGGCCGCTGAGCTTGGAATGAATGTTTTACCAGGTTTCTTCTTACCTTGGGTTTCAAGTCTTCATATGCTGATCCTTCTTTATATGTGAAGCATGATGGTCAATCTGTGGTTGTCTTATTATTGTATGCTGATGATATAATACTAAGTGGTGATGATGAGACTAAAGTTCAAGCTGTGATCAATCAGTTAACTAGTGAATTTGATATGAAGGATTTAGGACTTCTCCATTATTTCCTTGGTTTTCAAATTGAATATCAGCCTCATGGTTTATTTGTGCATCAATCCAAATATGTTTCTGATTTACTCCAGAAGACCAACATGTTGGATAGCAAGCCTTGTACTACTCCTTGTCATCAAAACCACAAATTACTCAATCATGGCACTCCTCCATTTCATGATTTCGGGGCTTTATAAAAGTATTATTGGGGCACTTCAATATTTGACATTTACACGACCGGATATCACTTATTCAGTCAATTAGGTTTGCCAGTTCATGCACACTCCTCTAGAGAGTCATTTTGTTGCTGTCAAATGAATTTTGAGATATCTCAGAGGTTCCATGTCTCTTGGTTTATGTTTTACACCTGGTATGTTGGATATTAAAGCCTACACGGATGCTGATTGGGCCGGTGATCCCAATGACAGGAGGTCCACCACAGGTTTTGTAGTGTTTTTGGGGTGTAATCCTATCTCATGGAGTTCTAAGAAGCAGCACACTGTTAGTAGATCCTCCACAGAAGCTGAATATCGTGCTATGGCGACCACCACTGCAGAGGTGGTTTGGTTACAACAGTTGCTCAAGGATTTACATCTTCCTTGTACCTGATATTCCTCTTCTTCATTGTGACAACATCTCTGCCATGGCATTGGCTACGAATCCTGTCTTACATTCCAAACCTAAACATATAGAACTCAATTGTCATTTCGTTCGTGAACATGTTCAGCAAGGCTCCATTATGTTGCAGTTTGTCAATTCTCCAGGACCAGCATGCTGATATTTTCACCAAGGGATTGTGTTTTCCTTTGTTTAGTTCTCATTGTAACAATCTTATGCTTGGTAGTCCCTCCCATAAGATTGAGGGGGAATGTTAGGATATAAGTGTATGATATGTGTGTGTGGAGGATATAGCCATGTGTCACAAATGTATTGGAGGCTCTTGGAGTTAGTTAAGAGTGTGTGGTATTTATAAGACAGGTCAGTCACAATTGACTGTAATGAGAAAAAGTTGAAAGTTTTCCTCCTCTCTCTTTCTCTGTATCACTGTTCTATCTCTTCAATTACATCGTTGACATGCCCACGCTACTTGGGAGCGCCTACCGAGCTGGTACCCTGTCTACCGAGTCGACTTCATCGCTGCCACTGACTCGCGAGCACCGACCCAGTACCCTATATACCGAGCCGACCATGCTGTTGCCACCAACATGGTCTGTGCTGCAAACTATCGACGAGGTGTCCATCGGCACAACCTCCCATGGGCAGCAACCACCGCTTGGCCACGACGTTGCCAATATCACATTTCATCTTGAAAACTCGGGGCGGCTCCCGTCCCAGTCAGTGTCCAGCCTTCGTCACCCTATCTCCATGGCAGGGTCACATGGGCCAAGCGGGTCGGATAAGATAGATCGAACAGTGATTCAAGAAAATGAACCAACCATCGTGCAAGAACCAGGCCGCAACTCTGGCCAAAACTTCTCAAGACCCCCAAGCTTCCTTCTCCACCTCTCTCTCTCTCTCTCTCTCTCTCTCTCTCTCTCTCTCTCTCTCTCTCGCAAGCACGACAAGGCTTGGTTGTATGAGGAAAACCAAAACCAAGAGGGATGACTTGGAGAACTTGCACGAATTAGCTCGGAACCCAGCGCAAGCCACCGCGGCACCGGTCGAACCACCAAGCTCCGACCAGCAAGACCCAATGAGGAGTATGGTCATTCGACGACAACATGGACTCGAAGTCTCACCACCACTGCCACCTGCAAAAAAGATAAGAATATATCTTGATTAATAATTCAAGTTACTGCTGTGTGGTTAAAAACATTGTTTGATTACTATAATTTATTAGCAATGTTGCCATAAACTCATCACATCCTTTGGTCAACACCACACAGTGATCCCCACAGCAATATTATAACTTTGCTCATCTCTGCTTGTAGTGATATGAATACGATATTGTCAATATCCCACAGCAATATCCTAACTTTGCTCATTCTCGTGATATTTTGGGGTAGATCATCACAACTTGGCCTGTAACTAACATTAACATAGGCCAATGGCAATAAAATAATACAAATCCTATATTAATATATGACTTATTATACACTATGCCGTGCGAAGCAACCAATAGTCAGACTTTCCATCACGGGCTCTCCTTTGCATGTGAGAGGTCAATCGTTATATGTCTCACCACCACCCCCAACAAATATTATTATATGATTAATAATGTTATACCTTCAACACCACACTAGAATTTGGCTCTAATTGCCACTGCACCAATATTATGATGTTCGTCATACCTGTTTTTTTGGGAACTGGCAAACACTTTGATTGGTAATATTTTCTCGTGTGTGCTCAGTTTAACAACACTCGGCTTGGCATAGCACACCACCATCGGCTTTGCTCACACCAACTATAACATCATCGCATCTTGTGCTCCGCTCGGTCTCACACCTTGTCTGGTCATCCACCACTTCGCATAACCAACCTGTCAAAGATGCACCAGATGGCCACCTTGCCACCTTGCATGGCAAAGCTCCACCTTGCCTTGATGGGTCAACCACCACCTCGTCAACGTCGCATGCAGAGCCGAGCAACTTGCATGGCAAAGCTCCACGTCACATGCAAACCCGAGCAACTTGCATGGCCACCCACCACGTTGAACGACCGACTTGAGCACCTTGCATACTCAATCTCTACATTGTGGCTGACCGGACCACGTCGCATGGATGACCCAAGCACTTTGTATATATGGTCATTCACCACCTTGCCACCTTGCATGGCCAACAACTACGTTGCATGACCAACCACATTGCGTGGTTGATTCTCCAAGAAGCAAAAACTCTCCTCACTAAGGCACAGGTTGATCAGCTCGGCCAAATAAGGAGTTTTATTTTAAAGTTTGCAGTCGAGAACAAATTCTCAACTAGAAACTTGGGGGCTCGGGGTACACATGTATATTGAACTCAACAAACCTCCAACACCATAGTTAAAGGGAGACAATGAAAATACCGCCATGGTTAAAAAGAGACAGAGGAAATAAATAAATAAATCTCCAAATATGTGCTCATCTCATCCGCATTATCTCCATCATGTCCCACTATGCTCGGAGTGGGGGCTATAATCATCACATCGGGTTGGATGGTAATTGTCTCAAACGCCACTTACAACAGGTTACCATAGAGTGTGTGTTTGTCATATCATCAACATATGTCATAACATACATCTTCATTACATTGCCACCATGACACATCATACATCGCCATCATTGCATGGCATACATCGCCACCATGAAACGACATACTTCGCCGTTGTGGCATGACATATATCGTCATCAAGTCATTACATACAACACCAGCATCACAACATTATGTGATATTTGCTTGGCTCGGCATTGTTATCTTTATATATGAGCTTGGCTCGGCCACACCATCTCCAATATGCCCCACCATGGTGAAAGAGAAGGAATATTATCTCCATATATGTGCTCGGCTTGACACACTCTTCACCTTGTCCCATCATGGTCAAGGAGAAGGAATATTATCTTCATATATGAGCTCGGCTCGGCCGCACCATCTCTAATATGTCTCGCCATGGTTAAAGAGAAGGAATACTATCTCCATATATGTGCTCGGCTCGGCACCCTCATCTTGTCCCATCATGGTCAAGGACAAGGAATATTATCTCCATATATGATCTCGATTCAGCCACACCATCTCCAATATGTCTCGCCATGGTTAAAGAGAAGGAATATTCTCTCCATATACGTGCTCGGCTCGATCTCATCACCTCAACAGATATGTGCTCGGCTCGGCCTCAGCACCTTCAACGGATATGTGTTTCGGCTCGGCCAGCACACTGGTTTTACTTGAAAGTCCCCAACCAAGAAGCTATTCTCAACTGCGAAGTTGGGGGCTTCGGTTGACACCATGTTGACCTCACCTTCCCTCTTAAGCAAATCCCACCAATTAAGGGATAACACTTGCTTGTCATATCCCCCCCCCCCCCAATGCCTTCTCAATGCCAAAGACACTAAATTAAGGGGAGCCATGCAAATGACCCAACCATCAATCAACGTTGTCTACTCCAACTTGGACTATAAAAGGGAGCTCTGTTCGGTTCACAATTGTATATCATTTTGTACCCTTCTAGCTTATGATTTCGTTATGTTTTTGAGTTAACCTTGTGCTTTTAACCTCTTTTGTGTTTGTCATTCAGTTCATTGAGCTCTAGGTATCACTTGAGGCTTTTGAAGTAAAATGGTGAAAACAATGTGTAAAAACTGAAGACTGAGTTACAAATTCATTTTTGGACCTATCTTTTTCATCTGTGCTTGGATTGGGCCTATTCACGTGTGCTTGGAAAGAACACATTCTGAACTTAAAGATAGACAGCTCAAAGTCGACATTTGATTGATCCAAGCCCAATCCGTGAGCCCATCAAAAGACACATCATGCTGACTTGCAGATGAGCTCATTGCTTGCTTGGTCATGCCGACATGAGGATGAGCTATTGGTTTCTGGATGGAAGCTTGGTCATGCTGACATGATGAGCAGCTATGGCTGCTGGTGGGATTAGTTGGTGAAGTGCAGCAACCACATTCTGATTTTCAATTGCAAGTGTGTTAGGTGATTGCCATAATTAATTCTGATTTCTTACTTCCCTCTCCCTATAAATACAACTTCCATTCCACATTCAAGGTGTGCAAGCCTGGGATTCACAACCCCACAAAGCCCTCTCCATCCATCCTTAAACACTCCCATACACTCTAGGTGCAAGTCTGAGATTCACAACCCCACAATTCAGCCATCCTTCACTTCATCCCCCCTCAAACACTTCCATCATTTTCCCAAACACATTCAGAAATTATCCTCAAACACTCTCACAATCCCAAACACTCCAGCAATCAACCAAAAGCTCTAAACAGCCTCAAATCACCAAAACAACTCCAGCAAACCTCTCTTCTATTCTCCTACGAATTTCATTTTTCTCAGCCATCATCACTCACTCAAACTCATCCCAAATCACCTCCATATCCTTCATACATCCTTCTAGACGTGAGAAAGCTCTTGGAGAAGCATTAGACGTGGAGAAGCACTTGGAGAAGCCTTGGACACCACAAGAACTTCAGAAAATGGGTTTTTCTACTCTTATTGCATTCATTATGTTTTCTCATTTCTGTCTTAATTTCTTTCTCATTATGAGCAGCTAAATCCATAGCTAGGGTTTCAATGTAACCTGACAAGACAATTTCATGTTTCAAGTTAATGTTATCCTTTGTTGATTACTTCTAATTTTCTGGTCTCATTCACTTGTTCTTAGTTGAATCTTTATGCATGTTTAAATAACTGGCCACTATGAACACATGCATGTTGGTTATCTAGTTCAAGTTTACATAAACACCATATGACTCTTGAACCGACTAGTGAATGAGTGGGTAATGCATTTAGGACAAACACCATGTTTAAATGTTTACTTGGTTCTTTTGTGTTCTTCTTAAGCTTAATGGATTCAGATTCATAGCATAGACTAAACACCATAGCTAAGTTGTGTTTTCTGAGTACTTGATTAAAACCAAACACCATATGGATAATCATACATAAGAAAGAACGAACTCCAGAAATTGTAATCAACTTAGGTGATTGTTAACTTGTAGCTTGAAATTGGATTGTCATGGTGAAGTTGAACCCCTAGTGCTTGTCTCCTTTGTCTCTAAATTTTCTAAACAACTACTTGCTGGTAACTTGCTATTTTGCATCCCCTGTTAGTAGTTTTCAGTCACTTGTTGTTTTGCATTTCCTTTGTGTAGTTTTCATTCCAACAAACTCAACAAAACTTCATTTAAATTCTGTTTAGTCTTAGAATTACTTGTGAGTCTAAGTAGTAGTAATAAGTATTTTTCATCCAAGTCTCTCTGGAACGACCTCGTGCTTGCATTCCTATACTATAATTGGTTCGTGCACTTGCGAGAAATAGATAGAGTAAAATCTGTCCAACAAGCTCACCACCTCTAAGCAAGGGGATCAGCTACTACTTCTTCACTTCTCCAAGAGCTGTCTAAAGCTCTCCCAAGCTTTCTATTTCTCTTCTACTAGAGCTCTCGAGCCTCTCTCCCCATATCTCTCTCTCATGTACAATGTAATCTCCATATTCAAATATAAATACAAAGCTATAAGTTATGGTGGATGTAGCCCCATTATGGGTGAACCAATCAAATACTTGTGTTATGTGTGTGATTATGTCTTAATCCGTTAGGTACAAATTCACCCGTTAACAGAGGTGTTGAAGCTTTCATGTGAGATGAAGAACCCTCTTGCTTCTATGGCTATTTGAATTGAAGGAATGTCATCCAAGTAAATTACTATATGTGGAGCAAATGTCATAATATATTTTGGCTTTCAGAGGTTTGCTGATTCTGGAATTTCAAGAGGGAGTTTGGGTGAAAATAAAACAACCGAGGTATCTCGCTTGTGTTGGTATGTCTTATGCTGATTGTTTTGTTGTCCTATGTTTGGTGTTTTTTTAATGGGTTTGTCTAATATAGGTCCTTATATTTTTTATTTCCTAGACACAGTCCCGTTCTCTTGGACCCCTATGATCCAAGGACTTGTGGTCACCAACCCTTAGATTAGATCTAAGGGTTCATAAAAATGAATTTAAAAATAAATTTTACTTTTACTTTTACTGCATAAGATATTAATTTAACTTAATCAAAAACTAAAAGTTAAAAAAGAAATAGTAATACTTAACTCAAACAACACGTTCTTCCTTCCATCGCGGCCACAGCAACTCCGACGCCATCGCCGCTATAGTAACCCCGACTCTGGCGTCCCATACGAAAATCCAAATCCACCCATCCCCTCGCAATTTAACGCAATCGATATGTAATAAACAAAGGGAAAACTAGAATTAAAGAAACAAATGAATGAAGGTCTGGAAAAAAAAAATTCAGATGATGTAATTGCAGGATGCCCACCCAAGACCGCTTCATGTTCACATGTTAATCGCTTCTTGATGGTAAAAGATTCATGGAAATCATGTTAACCAGTAAAAGAGGAGGAAACCCAATGTAGAACCCAAAAAAGTGAAAGAGCCATATTAGAAAAACTGTTCAGGTTTGCAAAAATTTCAGATTATGCCTTTTGCATTCAACTGACTATGGGTGGCTCGAGTAAACATCATGTCTGCAGAGGGTCGTCTACAATGCCGGGATCGGAGGTGTTGTGGCGGCGATGGGAGGAAGAACACGTTCATGATTTTCTCCTCTGAACGTGTATTGTTACAGTGAACTTTTATTATTTATTTTTTAAATTTCAGTTTTTGATTAAGTTAAATTAATATCTTGATTTTTAACTAGTTTTTTCTGAACCCTTAGATTAGATCCAAGGGTGGGTGACCACAAGTTCCTTGGACCATAGGGGTCCAAGAGAACGGAACTGTTCCTAGACATATACTTATCACTCTATAAATTTATGTGTAAAATTCAATTTTAAACTTAAATGACGAATATAATATAAAAGGTCATAGATTCCTATGTTTTTATATTGTTGCTATCATACTTCATATTTTATTTATAATTTATTTCAACCATTTCATTAACTGCCATAATATCTATTAATAACATTTCAAGCACCCCATTTCTTTTGGTTGCAATTCCCTCTAACATATCACCCCCTAAAATTGCAAACCAAAAAAATTTCTGTAAATTACATATCCAATAATGTACCTATAAAAAATATAAATATAAATATATACATATTAAAATATAGGTATATTATTTACTAAAAAAATTAAAAAAGAACTAAGTCAGTTACTTTGTAATTAAAATTTCCATACATTTTTCATAAATTAAAAATAGGTACACACTAATTTATAGAAAATATACATACATTGTTTATCCATAGGTAAATTATTTAAAAGAGAAAATGTGGGTAAATTCATTTACCTAAACACATAGGGGGTTAAATGGAGAGCAACATGTTATTTCCCTTTGAACAAATTAATTTCAAACAATAACAATTATTAAATTTGAAAATTAAAATACGAAATGATCAAGTAGTCAAATTTGAAAAAAGAAGAAGAGTATATTCTTGTTTTTATTATTTTTTATTTTTTATTTTTTTTATAGGAACAAGTATATTCAAACCATATGGTAGTAATTACACGAAGCTTTAATTAATTATTTTTTAAATAAGGAAAAAAAGGACCCAGGGATTAATCTATACAAAATTGAAACACAATTAATTGGCATTAAATTGCAACTAATATCTTAAACAAATCACATTAAAAATGTAATCAAGGGTATAATAGGAATTTCAAAAATATAACAAATTAACACATTAAGCTTGATTAGGAAAGTTGATGAGTTGGATCCTAGTCATCGGGTTTTTCTTATAAAAATCGGGTTTTATTTTTAGAAAAATAAAATGATGGGTTGTAGCTTGTAGGTAAGAAAATATTAATTTGAAGGGGAAGAGTCAAATTTACTATTTTAAAATAATAAAAAATAAATCGATGCGAGTTGGAGACACTAGGGTTTTTAAATTTTTTTAAATTTCTATTTTATTGAGAAAACTCCAAATCTCAGCAACAATGGAGGATCGAGATGGGTAGATTTGATAGAGGAAGAAGGGTGCGTTGGAGACGAAGAGTCCAGGGACGCTAGGGTTTTCTTTCTTCTTCTTTTTTGTGTGTAGTTTTTAATAATTATTAAAAAAACAAAAATATATAAAAAAACAAAATCCACATGGTAATATGTATTAATTGACATGACATGACCACATTAAGCTGCAACATAAAGCTATCAGCCAATGTGGTCAATCTTGTCTGAATTACACGAGTTTCTCTTGATTAACCAAAATCCAAGTGCGGCTGAATACGACTTTGGACAATCATGTTGAATACAGTTGATTGAGTATTAATCTTGAGCATTTGAATATTTCGGTGTTTTATTCGGATTTGAATTTTTTATTTGTAAAATAATAGATAAATCTTTTTATTTTATTTTTAGTACAAGCGATTAGAGGAAGGGGATTTATACAAATATTCATAGGTTGCATGGGAGTTCCAAACCTCTGCCCACATGAGTGGAGGTGAAAGAATTCAACCAACTGAGTTATTCTCCACTTTCATGAATAATCTTAAAAGAAAAGAAACATAAAACGTTAGCATAAACAATTGTGAAACACATCAACTGGCTCTCTAGACTTTTTCACTGACCTGGAACTCTCTAGACTTTTACAATCTTTAAGATTCAAGGAATAAACCTTTTGAGAACAGGAGAATTCAGAGTCATGCAATTTCTCATATCTAATAAAGAAGGTCTTGTCAGGTGTTCGACTGACAAAGGTAGTATATTTTCACAAGTAAACAAAAAAACACCAAACACAAAAGAAAAGAGACATAAAATGTTAGCATAAACAATATGAAACACATCTACTGGCTCACAGAAATTGAGATTTGTGACTGACAGACAATCTTGAGAGATGTATCATACCATATTAGCCTCTAAGACTATTTAGGGGCATCCAGTGATCAAAACTGTTCATATTCTTCGAAATCTTTTGAATGCTGATTCCTCATGAAAACTACTACTTCCATATAGTCCTTTCCACTCACTGTGATCGTAACTTGGCTGGACAATGGCACCTTGCACAGATGTAGAGTTTTCATCATGATGGACATTCGTAGCCTCATAAGGTGAAATTGTGCGGCTGGAATGGGTCAACATTCTGTTGAACTCTTCAACGTCTTGTTCATACACCAAACGGGCACCACACTTCTTTACCAAGCTGGGGCCTGAGCTCTTGAATGAAAATATTAACTGATTGCAGTTGTGTTGCCACTCATTCCCAAATGTTAAATCACGAGAGATGTACAGTAGCCAAAGATGATCTGACAAAGGCTGGACATTAGTTACTAATAGAGGCGCAGGATACTGTTCTTTCCCATTGACTTTCAAAAAACAATTGAGCTCCCATCCACTGCCAAATACTTGAAAAACAGTGCACAGAGCATATCCCTTCCACTTATTATCATGCCAAGGCGGAGTTAGCTGTACACTTACTGAAGACCCCACTCTTTGATGGCTGAACCATGAAGGAATTTCAGTTCCAGGAATTACAATTTCATATCTATCACCAGGATATGGAACTCTCTGCACAATATACACTACGGTGTTAAACAGTAAGAAAGAGGGAGAGAGAGACACACACAGACACAGAGAAAACCAGAGAAAGACAGAGAACCTTAAGATATCTTTTGAGCATAGTAAATGCTATTTTCTTGCAGCCTTCTTTGTCAACCAACCCAATGCAATTGATGAAATTGAAAGATGAGGACTTCAGTCTGTCCAAATTTGACGGATATTGCAACGTTTTGAGTGAAGTACAACCATCCGCAGTTACTTCTAAAGTTATATATGATGACAGGACTGGAAGCTGTTGAAGACTCTTGCAATCACTTAAGTATAAGTTCTCAAGCTTAGAAAGTAGGCTAATGGTTCTAGGAAGACTATGAAAATTGTTTCTGCTTAAATTCAAAGATACTAAAGAGGATAAGCAGCTTATATCAGCCGGGATTGCTCCTTCAACAAGATTTGAATCACTTAGATCTAATTCAGTTAAAGAACGAAGCCCGGATAGAGAAGGCAAGAAGGAATTCATATGCTGACGGCTCTTCATTGGCCTTAATCGAAAAGGGAGAGCCATATGCCATGGTTGTCGTGACGGTCCTTTTGGTCCACGGAAAAATAATGATTTAAGGTTCAAAAGGACAATGGAAGACGGCCATTCTTTAATAGCAGTTCCAGTTAAATCAATCTTCTCCAAACACTCTAGTTCCCCAAAGCTTTCAGGCAATCCGGCAAGTTTTGTGCATCCAGAAACATCAAGACTTTTAAGAGACTTCAATTGGCCGACGGTACTTGGAAGACAACTAAGATTTATGCAATTTCTCATATCCAAAGAAGAAAGTTTAGTCATGCATTCGACTGACAATGGTATATTTTCAGTTGCAGTCCCATCTAAGGAAATATACAACAAATGCTTCATATGTCCCCCAAACTCGGGAATCTTTTTAACATTGGAGCAACCAGAAAGAATAAGACTTTCAAGGGATTCCATTTCAATCTGACTTGGAAGACTCTTTAGACTTCTGCAATTTTCAAGATTTAAGGAAATCAGCCTTTTGAGAACTCCTGTGGATGGGTGAATCTCAACTAGATGTTTACATCCCTTAAAACATAATCTCTCAAGATTTGGGAGTCTTGTAAAATCTGGGATTTCTGTCAAATTTTGAGAATGACGAAGATTGATGACTTTCAAGCCGAAAAAATTCTGCATGAGTTACAAGAAATAAAGAATAATTAGATTTTTTAAGAAAAATAAAAGAAAAAACAATTATGCTTTTGTTGTAAACACCTGTTTTCCATTACAAAGCAGTTGAATGCTACAATCATGCATCCTGAGTTCGGAAATGTTCTCCAGCTGGAAACCTGTTGGGAGAGATTTTAAAGGATGCCCACTCCATTCGAGAAACCTCAAGGAATTAGAAAAAGGGTTGCAGCCTTGGGGAATGCGAACATTACGAAACTCAAGAAATCTAAGAGGAACCGTCTCAGGAAAGGCTCTGGAATCCCACTGTGCCTCTTTAGATCCAGGCAAGTCCAGGGAAATGCCATCAACTGCCTTGGTCCCCTAATAACGAACAATAAAAACAAGTGAATTGCATAACATAATAAAGGATAACAAGAGTAGTATTATCAATCGTCTGTTTTGTATTTTGTTGACTGCTAGATTTATCTATACTTTGTATATCCATATAAGTTCTTACCGAATCATTGGTCAATACCCGAAACATGTCCCTAGAATTCCACAACCTGCTATGTTTGCCAGGTTCTGTAGCTTGTTGACGAACAATTTCCCATCCCATATATTGTAACAAATCATGCATCCAGACCTTGTTATCTGAGATTGTCAACAGAGACTTCTCAATGAGAACATCCATAACACTATGAGAACAAAAGCCCATATTGTCTAGTATTTCAACTACTTGATCTTTGCACTTTCCATTAAAGAAGCATGCGATATCAACAAAAACATTTTTCTCCTGCTCGTCTAATCCATCATAACTTATTTTAAGGGTATCCATAACATCTCCCTTGTAAACCTCCTTCAGTTTATACAATGCGCTGCTCCATGCATCTTGACCTCTTTTATACAAAAATGATCCCAGCACTTTAAGAGCTAATGGGAGTCCCTTGGCATAATTCAAGAAACTTATTGACAGATCTGTAAAAATTTTATCCGGATAATCTCTTTTAAAGGCTCTCCAGCTAAAAAGTTCAAGAGCATCATCTTCATTTAACTCCTGCACTTTAAATCTTCTTTCCACACCATGTGCAATTAGCAGTTGTTCATTTACAGTTGTAATAATGATTCTACTCCCCGGACCAAACCAATCTTGATTTCCGCATAATTTTTCTAACTGACTTATATGATCCACATCATCAAGAATGAGAAGAACCTTCTTTTGGCTTAACTTATTCATTATGGCTTCTTCATGAATGCCCCCATCTTCTGTATCTCTATTCATAAGGCTCTTGGAAAGGCTTTTTTGTATACTGACTAGACCATTTGTCTCAGAATCCTCTCTAACACCGCGAAGAAAGCTTGCGACTTCATATTTGTGAAGAATTCTATCGTAAAGCATCTGCACAATGGTTGTCTTACCTATTCCATTCATCCCCCATATACCTATATAGAGAACTTCTTCTGACCCTGCATCTAAAAGCAAATCCAGTTGTTCCAATCTTGAATCAATTCCAACCAGCTTTTCTTGAGAGTCAGGATGTACTCTAGATACTATGCATGCAACAATTTCTTTGATGAGCTGTGGTTCATCGCTACAAGGAAGAAAAGAAAGTGATAGCAATGTGATCGAATATGAGTAAAGGAAATAGAAAAATAAATGAAGTGAAGATGCTGCAGACGTATGAGTCTATTGGATGAATTTTTGGTAAAATCAAGAATCCAAGATTTGAACGGGCAGAACAGGAAATAATTAAAGAGACGGGAAAGGAGAAAAAAAGAAAAGCAAAATAAAATTCAAGAGTATATCAAGTAAATTGCACAATCTAACGAAAGAAAGAATTAATATTACCAACTATACTCTGAAATCCACCCAGTAATACTAGCCACTTTTTTTAAAGCAGCTCTCCATCGCACCACCTTCTCAGTGTCATTCTTAAACCTTTTTTCAAAGCCATCGAAGGCTGCCGCTAAAATCCCCCGTTGCATTTGTACAACAGAAGGAACCACATTATAGAAAATTGGTAGAACTGAACCTCAAGCTTGAGAGCATTCAAGAATTTTTAAAAGTTCATCCAAGCACCATGTTGAACTAGCGTAATTCTCAGAGAGCACAACGATGGAAAATCTTGATTCTTCAATTGCAGATAAGAATTGTGCAGGAATCTCTTTTCCTCTTTGAAGTTCTGAGTCACGAGTGAAAGTCTTAATTCCTTGACGTAGCAGTGATTCATTTAAATGGGCTGTAAAACCCTTGTGGGTGTCCACACCCCTAAAACTCAAGAAGACATCATATTTACATGGACGAGCTGAAGGAAGAGGTGATGAACAGGCTCTCTTTGTTGTCAATTCCATTTGGGACTAGTTTCTCGATTCTGCCAACGAACCAGAGATGGTGTCAAAGCAATCTGCTGGAGAAAGTGCAATTATAAGAAGCAATTTTGCTGAGTCGCTTCAATAATTTTTGTTAGTAAAATCAAATAATCTTACCCACCAAATAAAAAAATTGATCTGCAAAATTATATAAAGTAGCAAAAGTTGACCTAGTCTTCAATTTTATAATTTTGCTCATACATGAGACCTGGTGCTCTCAATATACTACGTCTTCAAATTACAATCTCTCCGACTCTTAAAATTCCCCAAATGTTCAAAACCTAAAATTACATTAGCCAAATTTAGACTTCAGCCAACCCCCAGACTCAGAAAGGGCAGATTAAATACAAATGGGATAAATAGCTGTGAGCAAAATTAGAGAATAGAGAAGAACTCAACTTAAGCGACCAGAGAAACACAACCTCCTTGCTGGGATTCTGGTATGCAGATGCTCTAGTCAATGGGTGAGGAAGCGAGGCGGGGTCATATAAAAAACAGAAAAAACGAACATGTCTCATTCGGATCTAGAAGCCTTCTTCGATCTAGCGGACAAAACAAAACTATGGTCGAGGAAGCTACGTGCTTGTCTAACCTTTAATATAATTTAAAGAGTTAATGTTTTATTAGTTCTGAACATATATCCAATTTGCATTTGAGTCTTTTAATTTCCAAAATCGTTACTGTAATCTTTCAACTTCAGTTTCGTTTGTCCTGTTGTTAATTTTTTTAATTTTTCTGTTAAATGCAGAGGTAAAATGATATTTTTGTATTAAATTGATTAAAATGTATGAATAAAAATTTAAAATAAACTCTCTTTCTCCCCCTTTATCCCAATTTCCACTCCAAACTCTTTTTTTCTTTTTGGTTTTTTATTGTTATTTCAAAGATATGATTTTTTATTCATTTTTTTGGTTTTAATATAAAAATACAATTTTGCCCCTGCGTTTAATAGAAAAAGTTAACAAAATTGATGACAAGACCATTTGTCTTAACGAAAGTGAAGTTAAAGAATCACGGAATGATTTTGGAAATTGAGGGACTAAAATACAAATTTCGGGTCTAAATTCAAGGACTAATAAAACGATTAACCCTACTTTAAAATATAAGCTCTCTTCTTCACTGCTTATGCTCTCTTCTCTCATTGCGAATGATGCCAAAAAGAGTTCCGCTCGCAAGCTCCGTCTCATTGGCCATAAATCAGAAGCTGCCATCTTTCTAACTTACGATGAAATTTTTTTTTCTTATCTTATTCACGTGTCACAATGTCATTGGAGATGTGGGGTGTCACTTACCTTCCACGTCATCAATAACAACATGAACGATTTTGATATGTACATGGTTACATCCATACTCTAAAATATCAATAATATCGACGAAATATCGAGGATATTATTCGATTTTTTAAAATCACGGATATTTCGGAACATATCCATACACATATTGTATAAATATCAATAATATCGGAAAATATCAATATCGATAATTTCGCTCACACTTTAGCAATATTTTGTCAAAATATGGCTATAATATTGAAAATATCGAAAATATCGATGTAATGAAAAAAAAAAAAAAAAAACACAGAGCACACACACAACGGGTATTCAAACCCTTGCCATTTCACTCCTCCAATGCCTTAACCACAATGTTGCTTATGTTTTTGTAATAATATGCTAAAATATGTCATAAGAACTCTGTGTGTTACCAAGTCACTCATGTATTTTACCATGCAATGTATAAAGTGTAAAGTATTGTAGTAAATTATTATATATAAATGATTATGGTGTGTTTAATCTTTTTTCATTAATTATTACATATTTTCTAAACTCACAGTATTTGTTAGCTCTCTTTATAATTAACTTAACTCAGTTAACCCATCATGCAATGCATTTCTTTCCAATTTTCAATAAAAAATTTCAAGTTTTTTTTATATAATTTCCGTGGTTTTTATTCAATTTTTATTCATATCAATAATATCATGATATTTTCATCAAAATTTTCGTGTTTTTAGACTATCAATATTTTCCATACCATTCAATATTTTAAACTTTGGTTACATTAAGGGCTATTAATATAAGAAATATATATAAAACAAAGTTAAGCACGATGACGGAAGGTGATAATTTCGAAGATTTGATCAATTAAAAGGACAAAACAAAAGTTGATCATATAAAAGGACAATACTTCCCCATCTCACTAACAGGCCAAATGGGTGAGGAAGCGAGGCGGGGTCATATAAACGGACAATATTATTATTATTTTTATACAAAAGTTTTTTATAATGGTGGATGAAGTCTGCGAAATTATCACGTTTCTATGAAAAGCAGAAAAACTTTTCCATATTTGCACCGGTAACATCAAAGCCGGTTATAAAAGAGGACCGGTTGTTTTCACTTGTAGGGTGTCGAATATTTGGTCGAACTGGGCTGCCGTTTGTTCTTGAAAAAAATAAAAAATAGAAAAAGCCCCCGTATTTATTATTATTTTTCTTCATAAAAACTGATAATTTATGGAAATAATAGTGCTAACAATGGTAATTTTTTTTGCAGGCAGTGATGAAGAGGTTCTTTTCATTCACTGCTGCGCATTGGAGGGTTTCATGGCAATGATCCATTGACCATAACCCATCTATGGTCTCAGATATAAACGACCCCAGGAATTTGAGTTGACTTCCATGGCCGCTGAAGCAAACTCAAGTCATTCTTCTTCTTCTTCTTGTAGAGACCGTAGATGGAAATATGATGTTTACCTCAGTTGCAGCGGCGACGACATGCCGAGGAGTTTCACAGACGCCTTAGATGTTGCTTTGACTGGGCAAGGAATTCGCACATTTAGATTTAGGAATGGTGAAGAATCTAATGCCCCAGTAATCTCCTTAAAGGCAATTGAAAATTCAAGATTTTCAATCGTTGTTCTTTCAAGAAAATACGCCCATTCAATACGGTGCTTGAATGAGCTTGAGAAGATCGTTGAATGCAGGAAAGAGATGGGACAGGCAGTTCTGGCGGTTTACTTCGATGTGGACCCAGCTGAGGTGCAAAAACAGGGCGGGAATTTGGAGCAAGTTGCCGAAGACCATATAAAGAAAGTGCCAAGTTGGAGTGCTGCTCTTCTTGTAGTACCCAAGCTCCCTGGATGGCATGTACGAGATCGGTGAGTAATTCTATTCTTTGCGAAAAATACAGATTTTCTGCTATCTTTAGTATGGCCATTTGTTGCTGTAGGACAGACATACATAATTTTGTTTCTAGCACTGGACTTGAAAAGGCAAATACTTTTAACTGTTTTCACTATCTGCACTAGCAGTTCAATGAAGAAAACTACAAAAAATACTTCTTTGTTGTGATTCTTACAGAGTCGTGAGATTAGTGTTTAATTTTTTATGTGTGTAGGTACAAAGCACAAAATATTGAACTAATCGTTAAAGTTTTACGGGCTGAATTGCGTAGCTCGCTACCTATTTCTCTACACCAGTGGAATAGTAAATTGCTTGAGAAAAAGAAAAGTGATGCAGTCAGGATGATTATTCAAGGCCTAAATGACAATGAGAAGAGAATTTTTCTAGATATTGTTTGTTTCTTTAAAGGAATGGAGAAAAAGCGAGTAGAGGAAATCTTAGATTGTGATGGTTGTTGCCCGTGCATTGCAATAGAAGTCCTCATTGAGAATTCCCTCGTAACTATTCTAGACAATAAAGTGATGATGGATAGGTTCATACAAGAAATTGGGCAAGAAATTGTTAGTGCCGAGTCTCTTGGGGAGTGTGGTAAGCAAAGCAGGTTGTGGCTTACTGACGACATCCTTGATGTATTGGGGAACAATAAGGTAACTGGTTATGTAGAAAGACTAAGCATATATAGTAGCATTTCATTTTCTATACCCTGATTAACTTATCCGAATACTCTTGGTTAGTAGGGAACAGATGCAGTTGAAGGCATTGACATACACTTTCCTGAACTCAAAGAGGCACAATGGAACTCAGAGGCCTTCTCTAATATGCCTTGTCTTAGATTTCTCCGTATTCATGGTCTGTATATGACCGAAGGCCCCATACATCTATCTAATGCCTTAACGTTTCTCGAGTGGTTTGGGTATCCCGGAAAAGTTCTCCCACAAAGTTTTCAACCTGAGGAACTTCGCGAACTGAATTTGTGCAGTAGCAAAATTGAACGGCTTTGGGCTGGAAAAATGGTTAGATTATGGAAACAAAACAAAAAGCTGTTATAGCAGTTATTTTATTTGAATAGTTACTAAGGTTTGTGTATCTCTTCTTCTTTTTTTTCTTTCTCAACAGTGCTTATATAAGTTGAAATTCATCAATGTTAGCTACTCCCGAGAGCTGTCTATTACTCCCGACTTTTCAGGTGCTCCGAATCTTCAGAGATTAGATTTTGAAGGTTGTCTGAATTTGGCAGAGATAGACCCATCCATTGCTTTGCTCAAAAGGGTTCTATTCTTGAGTTTTAAAGAATGTACAAGTCTAGAAAGTCTTCCATGTCAGATTGCAATGGAGTCCCTTGAAGTTTTTATTCTTTCTGGCTGTTCAAACATTAAGAAATTTCCAGAATTTGTGGTACCTATGGACCACTTGTTGGAACTTTATTTAGATAAGACAGCAAAAGAAAAGTTACCTTTATCAATTGGACGCCTGACTGCCCTAACATTATTAAAACTAAAAGATTGCAAGAATCTCAGGTGTCTTCCAAGCAATATTCACAAGTTGGAGTCCCTCAAAATTCTCAATGTTTATGGATGCTCAAAACTTCAAAAGCTGCCAGAAAGCTTGGGGAGCATAAGTTGTCTGGAGCAGCTTGAGGCGGGCGGTACCTCCATAATCAATGTCTCTAAACCTCAGCACTTGTTCGGTTCACAATTGTATATTATTTTCTACCCTTATAGCTTATGATTTAGTTATGTTTTTGAGTTAACCTTGTGCTTTTAACCTCTTTTGTGTTTGTCATTCAGTTCATTGAGCCCTAGGTATCACTTGAGGCATTTGAAGTAAAATGGTGAAAACAATGTGTAAAAACTGAAGACTGAGTTACAAATTTATTTCGGAGTTATCTTCTTCATCCGAGCTGGGATTGGACCAATACTTGTGTGGTTGGATCAATGACATTCTGAACTTCAAAATGGACATCTTAAAGTCGACATTTGAGTGATCCAAGCCCAATCCGTGAGCCCATCAATTTACACATCATGCTGACTTGCAGATGAGCTCATTGCTTGCTTGGTCATGCTGACATGAGGATGAGCTATTGGTTTCTGAATGGAAGCTTGGTCATGATGACATGAGGATGACCTATGGCTGCTGGTGGGATTTGTTGGTGAAGTGCAATAACCATTTCTGATTATCTAATGCAAGTGTGTTGGGTCATTGCTATATTCTATTCTGATTTCTCACTTCCCACTCCCTATAATACCACTTCCATTCCTAACACTTTCATGAAGCAAAATCCTGGGATTCACAACACCACAATTCAGCCATCTACCCTCAAACACTTCCATCATTTTCCCAAACACTCCAGAAATCAACCCAAAGCTCTAAACAGCCTCAAATCACCAAAACAACTCCAGCAAACCTCTCTTCCATTTCTCTACGAATTTCATCTCTCAACCATCACCACTCACTCAAACTCATCCCAAATCACCTCCATATCCTTCATACATCCTTCTAGAAGTGGAGAAGCACTTGGAGAAGCCTTGGACACCACAAGAACTTCAGAAAAAGGGGTTTTTCTACTCTTATTGCATTCATTATGTTTTCCCATTTCTGTTTTAGTTTCCTTTCCGTTATGAGTAGCTAAATCCATAACTAGGGCTTCGATGTAACCTAACATGAATAATCTGGGTTTATAAGTTTGGAGTTTGAGTTAAACTTGTGCTTTTAATTCATTTTCTGTTTTGATAAGTCCATAATTTCATACACTTGCATGCCTTCTTTACTTAGTGATTTTGCTTAGTTTCTCTTTATTTTGAGTCACTTACCTATGTTTGTGTGTTTTGTAGGTTAAGATAGCAAGAGATAACATTTGATGCAATCCATGCATGTTATGGGCTGATTGGCATATGAGGAATATGAGCTTAAAGACAAACACACTTTGGCTACAACCCCTTTCCAGCCCAATTTCGTAGGTCAACTTCTTGGCCTTGGATCAGCATGCTCTGGGGCTCTAATGAGGTGAAGATCTTCATGAAACCTGTTCCAATGGGTGTCTACAACAACATATCCAAATTTCAGCCCAATTGGATATATGTGGAGTGCTTAGCCCGTCCAACATTGCACCCAGCTCATGAGGATTTTCTGCTGCCAGCATTTAGCCATGTGCCTCACCCCAGCTGCAACTGACTTTGTACCCAACAAAATGAGTGAAGTTGGGAGGCTTTCCAGCTATGAATTTCAGAAGGAAGCAAGTTGGTATATGCTTTAGCTATTATAGAGAAAGCATGTGCATGTGAAGCAAAGAGAAAGGAGAGAGAGAAGAAGAGGAATGATGAGAGGCATTTTTGCTCAGCCTTTGAACATGGGAATTAAATTGGCAGATCACTTTGGAGCTGGAGATCAGCTTTTGAGCTATTAAAGAAAAGCATGCACATGCATGTGAAGCAAAAAGAAAGAAATGAAATGAAATGAAGTCAATTTCAGTCTCTGTTCGGCAGCCAACTTTCAAGGTCCAAAACGCACACTTCTCCTGCTCCGATGGGAATACTTTCTTCATAGAAGTTGTTCCAATGGGTGTCTACTATAACATATCCACATTTCAGCCCCATTGGATACGTTTTGAGACCTATGGCCTTCCTACACCATGCCTGGTTCAGAAACTCGTTTTTCCAGCAGCAAAAGGCAACCACATGGGTTGGCAGCAAAAGGCACCACATGGGTTGGCAGCAAATCTGATCACCTTTGAACCCATGTGAAGAAAGCTTGTGCAGCAGCAAAAGATGAAGGATGGTGTGGGAATCCATCATGTTGTTCCTCCCTCTTAGACCTATAAATAGAGAAGCCTTCAAGCTTCAAAATACACCCCAAGGGGGGAGCTCTCAAACACTTCTCTAGAGCTCCCTTCCCTTCTCTCCCTCAAATTCTTTTAGTTTCCTTTTTTTCAATTGTTGTAATAAAATGAGTTTACTGAATTTTTCTTCAAGTTTTGAAGTTCTTCTTTAATTTTATTTGTAATGTAAATTCTTTCTTAAGTGTTCAAGTTTAATTAGTTTCCAAGTTTCAATTATGATTTTTGTTCTTATTCATTATGCTTATAAGTTAATATGCTAGTTTGAATGATTGATCACCATTTAGGCTTGAATGTTAGCTATCTTGGTTTGAATTAAGAGTAGACACCATGCTTTAATTCGAATTGAACTATGAATAGGAAGAGTGTGTATGGACATTCGACAACAGGGATGCGATACATGCTTGGTTGTTTAAATTGTTCTTCTATGCTTAATGGGTCCCTAATGCTTAGTTTTAGGTTAGACAACAAATGATCAAATTAGGGAATTAGGAACACAAGGTTATGACCACACACCATGGCTTAATCATACTTTAGCTAGAATCAATCCGTTAATCTAATTGAACTTGGGAACTTATTTGCTTGAGTTATTTCCTTTTTCTTGTTTTATTTATTTTCTTTTCCATTTCTGTTTTTTTTTGTAGGGAAAATGAATTGGATCATTCAATCACCAATCCTCGTGGGATCGACCTCGCACTTACATATGCTATACTACCGAACGGCTCGTGCACTTGCGAGTATCACAAGTTGAGGATGAAGCTGAATCTATTTTTGGTGCAGTGAATCCGACACAACAAGTTTTGGCGCCGTTGCCGGGGATTGGCAACATAGTTTGGTTCTATTTCTTTTCCTTACTTGCTTTATTTTTTATTTTTCAGTTTCATCTTTTTCTAGACAGTTTCCTGAGTGAATGGCGTTAATGGACAACTTGTGTTTGTAGTCCAACGGAATAGGACAATTGCCTGACAAGCAAGAGAACTGGGTTTAAGTCCCAGCTTACACAACCCATTTGTGTTTGTTACTTTGAAGCATGGAATTAGATGTTTTAGTTTAGTTTTTCCTTTTCATTTTAGTTTTTATTTCCTAATCCTTTTAATTCCATTTCAAGTTTGTGTGTTGTTTTAGCAATTTTGAATAGCTTAATAAAAATGGAGAGAGATGGCAACCTCAATCATAAGAATGGGAAGTGTGGAGTAGTGGGAGAAGTCGCGACCTCCAAGTGCATCCATGCTCGAACCTAATCGCTTCAAGAGGGAGCATTTCAATCCTTTCTCTTCTTTGAATTCTGTTTATTTCCGTCATTGTTTTTACCTTTTGGTCGCGCTGAGTTCTTCAAGAGGGAGCACTTCCGTCAATAGAGTGTCTAGGAGTTCTATAGGCGACACCTTCGGTGTCTAAGAAGTTTGAGTTTTAAGCGGGACCATTGTGACCCCTCCAACCTTCCCGGATCCCTTGGCTGTGTTTTTCTGAGGCCCTTAACTGGTCATCCGTGAGTTGCTTGTATATTCGTGTGTTTTTAAATTAAGTTTTTTATTTTCTTTGTTTTCTTTTTTGTTGAGTTTTTGTTTTTGTTTTGTTAAGTTAGTTTATGTATTTATTTATATGGTATGGTTAGTTAGTTTATTTCTAAGTGTTAAAAACAAACTTTATTTCACTTCAAAAAACAAAAAAAAAAAAAAAAAAAAAAAAACAAAAAAACATTCAAGTAAAATAAAATAAAAACAACATCATCATTCATCATCATTCATCATCATTCATCATCATCATCTTCTCCTTCACCTTCTTCATGTTCATCTTCATCAAGGCTTGCCTCTATTGTCTCGCACTTGTAGAATCTCCAAGTTCTACATGGTCATCATTTTTCCTCTCCAGTGCTTCCACATGCTGAGTGGCACAGGAGAACCGCTTCTGGAAGTCCTCCACCATAGCCTTCAAGGAAGCCATTTCATCGCTCAGAGCGGCACACTCCCGTGTCCTCGCCAGGAGTCGCATGCCCAGATTGGTAGCCGAGACCGCTTGGAGCACAGTTAAATCGTGGCACTCATCCACCGCCATCTTGTTAGGCCGACGTGCCACATGCAGGTGATCTGCCGGAGTGAGTTTACTGCCAATCAATGTTTTCAGCAGCACTGACCTGTTCGGCATTGCCTCAGAAATGTTCGGTATTGCCTCAGCAAAGTTTGAGGCCGTGCCATGATGATATGTGGAGTTTGGGAAGACAGGAGTTGGAGGAGCCCTTGTCTGGGCATTTGGTGGTGCAAGGGATAGCTCAAGGTTGAGGTCATCAAGGTGAGTGCATGAGGATGCCATTTGTTTTGCTTCTGAATTTTTTGATGTTTTTCCTTGAGTTTGCAGGAACAAATGCTGGGTATCATCCGCTTGTAGAGGTGTGGTTTAAATAGACATATGCTGATGAGAGAGAGCCAACACCACTTCGGATTTCCCGGGCATGTCTCAACCTAATCACTTCAAGGGGGAGCACCTTTACTTTCACTTTACTTTTCTTTTTTCCGTGTTTTCTGGTGTTTTATGTTTTTGCCCGTTACTTTCATTTTCTAGAGCTTTGTGTTTTTGCCTTTTCCTTTCGGCTATCTTTATTTTATTTTAGTTAGGGAACTGTGTTTTTCTTTTCCGTTTGTTGTCTTTTATTAGTTGGGAAGTGTGTTTTCCTTTTCTTTTTCTTTTTCTTTCTGCAACCTTACTCTTTTATTTCCGAAAACAAAAACAAAAACAACCAAAAGAAATAAAAATAAAATAAACATCAATAATGAAGTAGAAGTCATTTCTTCTCGGTGCTTGGTGTCTCGACCATTGGAGCTTTGAGTTTGGCCCTCTGGCTGTCCTCTTTCTGGGCTTCATGCACAGCCTCTTGGGGCTCACCACTTGAGCTCCCAAAGATCGCAATCTTAGCTTGAGCGTAACTACTCTCGCGATCTGGTTGCTTGCGTTTACCAGGTCGGTCTAGGTCCTCCAGCCGCTTTCGCATGTCGCGAGAATACAACTCTACCATCTTTGATAGGTTTCTATTCTCGTCCCGCAATACCTCTAGCTGTGTCGATTCACCTCCACTATCCTTGACCTCTCCATTTTCAAGCTTTTTATAGTAGTCTGACACTCTTCAACCATACTTCGCTCCACCGCCAACTGACCTTTCAGCACCTCTACCTCATGGGACTTCGCAGTAGGCGATGTCCCAAACTTGCGACACATGCTGTACTCTGCACGCTCAGTGCCATGGCATCACTTGCAACCCGATTATCACTTTGTGCCAAACACACGTATATCTTTAGGAGTCACTAAATTTCTGCCCACTCCAATGGCAACATCATTGTCCAGGAGTATTGAGTCAGCTCCTGACTCCACAGGCTCCCTTGCGGAGGCAAAGTAGGGCATCCATACTGGTACCGCCGCTTGACCCCATGTCTGAGTCGGTGGAGCTAGGTTAAGATCCAACGAAAATGGGTAGTTAGAGGCCATTTGATTTCTCACTCGTTTTTCTTTTCTCTTTTGTGTGTTTCTGAGTTTGTGTTTTGTTTTACCATTTCTTTTTACCTTTTATAGACTTAGTCTGCTAAACCCTAGCCGTTGCGGTTCTAGTTCTGTGCGGCCCTTACGGCTTATCTCTATATGTTGCCGCACCCGTTTCCCAACTCCCCTTAATTTTATTTTCACCTTTCACCACCTTCAAAGTGAAAAGGTCATCCCGCTTCACCCAAGATGCCAATAATTCTGGCTTGGGGGATGTGAAAGCGGCCTTTGCGCGCCGACACGTCCCTCACTCCTTTTGCCTGTCACTTCCTAGGAATCGAGGCAACAGGGACCACACTCTTTCTTTTCATAAATCCCGCCTTCGCACTCCCAATTCACGTTTCATTAAATTAAAATAAAAATAAAAATAAAAATAATAACAAACGTGTGGGCTTCGGATTTCTTTGTGGGTCGTGTTTTCACCGTTGTTAGGTTTCAAAGTGTGTTAACTTCTTTTGGGTTGGGTTTTCAATCGTTTGGGTTTTTGGTTTGTGTAAGACTATTTGTTTAGAGCTTTCTGTTTTTGAGTGTTTTACTATTTCGTTTATTTTATTTTATTTTTATTTGTTTGTTTTGTATTTTTTTTTATTTTGTAATTATTTTATTTTTTTATTTTAATTCTTGTGTGTTTTGTGATTTTATATTTACTTTAGTACCTTTCATTTCTTGTTATGACATTGCTTGTTCCTAATTTTTAAACATTGAGGACAATGCTCATTTCTAGGTTTGGGGGTATTGAAGTTTAGCAAGTAAATTTGGTTTTTCTTAAAATTAAAAAAAAAAAATAATTTCTTGCTTATTTTTTTTTTTTTAAATATTTTGAGTCTTGTTTAAAAAAATTAATTTCTTGCTTGTTTTTCTTTTTTTCTATATTTTGAGTCTTGTTTTGTTTTGAGTCACTTTCCGAACACTTACGATGAGATTGTGATAAATGTTGGCATGACTTAAATGAAAATTAAATTTTATTTATTTATTTTTTCTTGTAAATTTTTATTGTAAAAAAAAATTAATTAAAAAAAAAAATTAATTTGGCTCGTTCTAGCATAATATGTTCGAAATATTTTTTGTACTTGCCATTTGTTTCTTAATTTTCCAATTAAAGGATTTGCATGACCCAAAGAATTGTATCAAGCATAAATTAGACTTACATAACCATATAATGTGAGCTGTTGAACCTTGTGCTTCATTTCATGAGTGTTATACACATACTCCTATTTTCTTGTCATCAAAGTTGTTGTTTGATCTCATTATTCTTTGATTTGATTGAACACTTAAAGGTTATTCATTCTTATGCAATTTGATTTCATGACATTTAAGAAATGATATTAAGGCCCTCTTTGGATCGTTTGTGCCTTTCAAGCTAACCTTATGCATGCTTAAGCATGATTTTCCATTGTTAACCATTTTGAGCCTACGTGTAAACCTTTTCTTTCATTTTACTAATTATATTTCCTCACCTTAGCCCGAAAAACAAATATTTACCTTTCTAAGGAACTCATGAACTCTAATTCGGATGTGTTTTTCATGCTAAGTTTGGGAAGGGATATTACTAAAAGAAAAAAGAAAAAAAGAGAGAAATTCACATAATTGGTGAAAGAAAAGAAAAAAAAAAGTCATGATTAAATGGTACTTAAATGAAATTTCGTTTTTGGGTTTCATTGTTGTTTGGAAAGGAGTGTAAACCATTGTAAATGAAGGTATAAGGAGTTTGGATCATGTAAAAGAAAAATTCTCATTGTGATGATTCGAAGTCTTGTAAACAATTGTTTTATGCTCTTATATTTTGAGTTCCTTGGACTTTGTTTTATCCATACCTTTCATTTCTCACTCACCTTACACCCTTGGCCCCATTACAACCTATAATAAAGACCTAAATTGATCTTAAATGTCATATTGTTGAATTGCATGCATTTTCTTACTTTTAAGTGTTTGGCATCCTTCTTGAGATCATATTAATGCAAGTTCTTCATCTTCCTATTTTTGAGTTAAGTTCCTTATGATTTAACTCTAATCTCATGTTTATAACTGAGTGTTGCATTGTAGCCCTCTTCTGAGTGATTCATTTGTGAGAGGACAACTTTGGTGAGATTTGAAGTTGCATTTGTGCTTGGTATAATTTTTGAAATTGTGTGAAAACTAAGATTGGGGAATTTGTTGCATTTGGCTATCACACTACTACACTTTGAGCATGTTGTGTTTTGAACTTTACCGCCTTGTAAATAATGTCTAAAATTGAGTTTTTATTTTTAAAACTTTTGAGTCATGTGCATGAGTCATTTCCCTTCAGAAAATGTTCGGAATGATTGTTTTGAGTTTCTATTTATTTATTTATTTATTTGTTTTTGTTTTGGTTTTGTAATTATTTTTATTTTGGTTTTTGTTTTTCTTTTATTTTGCTTAAAGACTAACAAATCTAATAAGTTTTCTAACCACTTTGTTTTGTAGAGTTAGTAAAACGTTTGTGGGTATCGTTTCTGTTAAACCCTCAGGAGACACAACTCCTCCTACTAGGGATGCCTAGAGGTTTAAAGGCTTGTTGCATACGCTCAATGCAATCGACTTACCTACGAAAGTGGTTTAGTTAACTTCTTGTTTTGTTTTTAACTTTGTTTTGTGTTGTTTTGCTCGATGACTAGCAAAATCTAGGTTTGGGGGTATTTGATCGGTTCATAATTGTATATCATTTCGTACCCTTCTAGCTTTTGATTTGGTTATGTTATTGAGTTAAACTTGTGCTTTTAATTCATTTTCTGTTTTGATAAGTCCATAATTTCATATACTTGCATGCCTTCTTTACTTAGTGATTTTGCTTAGTTTCTCTTTATTTTGAGTCACTTACCTATGTTTGTGTGTTTTGTAGGTTAAGATAGCAAGAGATAACATTTGATGCAATCCATGCATGTTATGGGCTGATTGGCATATGAGGAATATGAGCTTAAAGACAAACACATTTTGGCTACAACCCCTTTCCAGCCCAATTTCGTAGGTCAACTTCTTGGCCTTGGATCAGCATGCTCTGGGGCTCTAATGAGGTGAAGATCTTCATGAAACCTGTTCCAATGGGTGTCTACTACAACATATCCAAATTTCAGCCCAATTGGATATATGTGGAGTGCTTAGCCCGTCCAACATTGCACCCAGCTCATGAGGATTTTCTGCTGCCAGCATTTAGCCATGTGCCTCACCCCAGCTGCAACTGACTTTGTACCCAACATAATGAGTGAAGTTGGGAGGCTTTCCAGCTATGAATTTCAGAAGGAAGCAAGTTGGTATATGCTTTAGCTATTATAGAGAAAGCATGTGCATGTGAAGCAAAGAGAAAGGAGAGAGAGAAGAAGAGGAATGATGAGAGGCATTTTTGCTCAGCCTTTGAACATGGGAATTAAATTGGCAGATCACTTTGGAGCTGGAGATCAGCTTTTGAGCTATTAAAGAAAAGCATGCACATGCATGTGAAGCAAAAAGAAAGAAAAGAAATGAAATGAAGTCAATTTCAGTCTCTGTTCGGCAGCCAACTTTCAAGGTCCAAAACGCACACTTCTCCTGCTCCGATGGGAATACTTTCTTCATAGAAGTTGTTCCAATGGGTGTCTACTATAACATATCCACATTTCAGCCCCATTGGATACGTTTTGAGACCTATGGCCTTCCTACACCATGCCTGGTTCAGAAACTCGTTTTTCCAGCAGCAAAAGGCAACCATATGGGTTGGCAGCAAAAGGCACCATATGGGTTGGCAGCAAATCTGATCACCTTTGAACCCATGTGAAGAAAGCTTGTGCAGCAGCAAAAGATGAAGGATGGTGTGGAAATCCATCATGTTGTTCCTCCCTCTTAGCCCTATAAATAGAGAAGCCTTCAAGCTTCAAAATACACCCCAAGGGGGGAGCTCTCAAACACTTCTCTAGAGCTCCCTTCCCTTCTCTCCCTCAAATTCTTTTAGTTTCCTTTTTTTCAATTGTTGTAATAAAATGAGTTTACTGAATTTTTCTTCAAGTTTTGAAGTTCTTCTTTAATTTTATTTGTAATGTAAATTCTTTCTTAAGTGTTCAAGTTTAATTAGTTTCCAAGTTTCAATTATGGTTTTTGTTCTTATTCATTATGCTTATAAGTTAATATGCTAGTTTGAATGATTGATCACCATTTAGGCTTGAATGTTAGCTATCTTGGTTTGAATTAAGAGTAGACACCATGCTTTAATTAGAATTGAACTATGAATAGGAAGAGTGTGTATGGACATTCGACAACAGGGATTAGATACATGCTTGATTGTTTAAATTGTTCTTCTATGCTTAATGGGTCCCTAATGCTTAGTTTTAGGTTAGACAACAAATGATCAAATTAGGGAATTAGGAACACAAGGTTATGACCACACACCATGGCTTAATCATACTTTAGCTAGAATCAATCCGTTAATCTAATTGAACTTGGGAACTTATTTGCTTGAGTTATTTCCTTTTTCTTGTTTTATTTATTTTCTTTTCCATTTCTGTGTTTTTTGTAGGGAAAATGAATTGGATCATTCAATCACCAATCCTCGTGGGATCGACCTCGCACTTACATATGCTATACTACCGAACGGCTCGTGCACTTGCGAGTATCACAAGTTGAGGATGAAGCTGAATCTATTTTTGGTGCAGTGAATCCGACACAACACCATTGTAACCTGTTCAACTATCTCAAGTATCTTTCCTTCTACTCTCTTTTCTACTTCCCCGGATTTCTGTTTTAAGAAATAAAGAAATATATAAATGACATTGTAGAAAAATTAAAACAAATAAATAAACCGTCGTGGTAAACCTTAACAGAAGACGGTATGAAATAATTACAGACGTCTAAATAACATCAAACGACGTTTTAATAAAAAGCGTCGTGGTATTACTTTAACACGGCGGTAAATATAAACAGGAAAAGCAGAGAATTCAAAGTTCAAAGACATTACCATTTCCTCCTGCTTTTCCCCATTCTTGGCAGTATCCTCCTCAAATTGTAGGGCTCTAACATCAAGTGCCCAGAGCAGCTTGTTTTGTCCGACATTGGATTTTTGGGACTTTGCCCTTGGATTTGGGACATTGTATTCAGTTTCAGCACGCTTGGATCAAAATTGGGGATGAGTTTTGAAAGCTGACTCGGCAAATTTTCCCTCTCAGCTTCTACCAATTGCTTGGTCCTAGCCTCCATCTTTAAACTCTCTTCCCTTGATCTAGCCTCCATTTTCAAAGTCTCTTCTTGAAGGACAAGTCTTACACTTTCCTTCAATTGATCAGCAAACCTTACCTTCTGTTGTCTAGGTAAATTGAAGTATTCCTTAGGGGAAACCCCAGCCCCTACCCCTCTAACTCTTCCTGGATGCTCGGACCCAAAGCCAATGTCAAAACATCATTGGTTCCTAAAGAGAAAGAGTGCCTTCAGAGACTTGCTTTTGCAAATCATCCTAACAAAAGACATAATAAAAAGTCAGAATAAGGAAACAAACGATGGTTATTTATAAAAAATCGACGTAATATAATATTTCACACGACTCAATAACATAACAATCAACGTAATATAATATTTCAGACGACGCTAACTAAATACCGACGTTATTAATTTATTAACACGACGTCAATAATAAACCACCGACGTCTTATGATATAATTACAAAAAACAGAGCATTGATTCCAGATTCAGACCTTTAACGACGCGTTTTAAAATATTTCGACGTAGTAAAATTTTTCACACGACGCAAAAATATAACAGCGAGACGTAATAAATTTTTTAAAACAGAGTGAGTAGGCTTACAATTAATTTTGCTTTCTCTCCAGTCTTTGGATCCTTCTCCTTGTTGGTTTCATCCTTTTCTAGGGCTCTGTCACTTGTTCAACCTTCATCTCATCATCATTTTCAATCACATTTTCAGAATTATCAACCTCACCAATTACCTTACGCCCACTTGGATTAATCACTGGTTGGCTAGGCATCATACCAGGTTCCCTTTGACTCAAAGCTGTAGCAATTTGCCCCACTTGATTTTCTAGATTGGCAATGGCCTTATCCGTTTTCTGCATGTGGGTGTCATTCCTCTGCATATAGCCTTTTGTCTCAGTGATGAAACTATCTGTGTTTCTAGCCATTGAAGCAACAAGTTCTTCCAAAGATTTTCCTGTAGATTGTGGGTGAGATGGATTTGAACTTGATTGGTTAGGTGGTGGTTGTGGTTGTGGTGGATTGTAATAGTGCATTTGACCATGAGGTGGACGAGTATGTTGTTGGCCTTGAGGTGGTTGGGATGGCCCTTGTTGAACATTCGAATTGTCACTCCACTTGAAATTCGGATGATTTCTCCACCCCGGATTGTATGTTTGTGAGAAAGGATCATTCTTAGGCCACTGATTCCTCTGAAATGAGCCCACTGCATTTGCTTCCTCATGTGCCAAGGGACAATCCTCAGTGTCATGACCAATTGTGGAGCAAAATGCACAAACCTTGGATGATCCTGGTGCCAATTTCTTCACCAAGTTGGTTAGGTTTGCAATCTGAGCTTCCATACTAGAAAGGGGTACTTACATCATAGGACTCCCCTTTTTTGCATTTGCAGCAATAAGCTCAAATATTGCTCGGACTTCTGTTGGAGTCTTGGTCATTATAGTTCCTCCTGCAGCTGCATTCACATTACTTTGATCCGCTTCAAAAAGTCCTTCATAGAAGTGTTGCATTAAAAGCCAAGCTTGTATGTTATGATGCGGACAAGTGATTAGGAGTTTCTTGAAACGGTCCCAATAATCCTGGAAGCTTTCTCCCGGCCTTTGCAGAATTCCTGTAATTTGACTTCGAATTTCATTTGTCCTTTGGGCTGGGAAGAAATGTTGCAAGAACTTTGAAGCAAGATCCGTCCATGTGGTGATGGAATTTGGAGGTAGATAGTGAAGCCATTCCTTTGCTGTATCTTTCAAACTAAATGAGAAAAGTCTCACTCTTACTTCGTCACTACTCATGCCTCCGATCTTTATTGTGGAACACACTTCCTCGAAGTCTAGGATATGTGCATTAGGATTTTCTCCAGGATTTCCCAAGAACTTAGGCAATATGTGTATCGTGAGCGGTCTCAATTCAAAGTTTTCCAAAGTGGTTGCGGGATATACTATGCAAGATGGTTGTCCAGTTGTTGGTGGTGAAGAGTATTCTTGCATAGTAAGTTTCGCATTAGCAGCTGCGGCTGCCATTGGTGAAGGTGGAGGTGACTCGACTTTTGGTGAGCTTGGTGATGATGAAAACGGTGAGAATGGGAGAGGCAATGGAGTAGACACAGCTATTCGGATGTTCCTTTCTCTCAAAGCTTGAGCTTGGATATCTTCTATTGTGGAATCTAATGAAATATCAAAATTCAAAAAGGACATAAGCAAAGTGTTCCTGCAATAAGAAGAAACAAAATCAAACTCAAATAAAATGAAACGACAAACAAAGAAAAAATAAAAATAAAATTAAGTACTCTAAATATACTCAAACAAAACATATAAGCAACCGTGCCAGTTCCCGGCAACGGCGCCAAAAATTGTTGCATTCCTAAGAGGACACAAATTAATGTGCAAACAACCAATTAAAAATACCCGCAAGTGCACGAATCTATTGAAGTATAGATTATGTAAGTACGGGTTCGATCCCACGAAGAACTTGTCGGCTTCCTATAAGTTCTAATTTGAGTACGTAAAGAACACTTAATTGACACACCACAATTGCAAAATGGAAATTAAAAATGAGTAAAGAAATGTAAAAGAAACAAACAAAACAAAAGAAGAAAATGTGCTGTGAACAGGTACCAGCGACCGGTCGTTTTCGACCCCGAATCGAAATTTCAGAATTATATGACGAGCGATCGGTCATTTGATACTTGCGACCGGTCGTGAACAGTGACTAGCAACCGGTCGTTGGATAAAAGCGACCGGTCGTTTTCGAGCAGAATCGAAATGTGAGAATTGTGTGTTGAGTGACCGGTCGTTGAGACACTAGCGACCGGTCGTTTCTTCACAGAATCGTTTTTCTCTATTTTTCAGTTCCGACCTCTGTTCAGTTTTCGACTTATAACTTTCCAACCGTACGTCCAAAATTCACGTTCTTTATATGGTTGGATTCAGCACAGAAAATGCAAGAACACATCGTGGACCAAAAGTCCAAAAAAATTACGGAAACAAATAAAATTCAGTAACAAAGACACATAATGTGTCGAACATGCAACTCACACACACATTTTGGAGGGGGGGGGGGTTTGATTTGGTTCAAGTGATCTATTTCTATTGCATGTAAGTAAATGGACTTCGAATTTAAATGAGAATGGCAGAGATGAATTATCAAGATGTGAAATTCAAATGTAACAAACACTAGGGTTTTAGAATCCACCCTAAACAATTCTACCTATGTTCATGAATACTCAAGTGATGAACTCTAAACATGTTGATGAAGATGTTCGCAATCAAGACCAGTACAAGTGACTCAAGACGCATTGATTCTCTCTAATATACGTAAAGTGCAGTATGAGTGCTACAATACTCGTGCCTTCCCTATAATCGAATCTAGGTGTGCTTAGTACTTTGATTCAATTACAAGAAAAACCCATTAAGTTCAAAGAGAATATGAACATCACAAGAATCCTAATAGCATGGTGTTTACATTAGGTATTCAAGAAACCAATTCACATGGATGATTCTTACTTCATCCATTTATTGCTTAGGATAACATGAAGATACACATAACCCCAACAATCTCAAGAAGCATGCTTTCAAAGATGATCAATCAAAGAAGAACACACATCAAGGATAGATTAATTTGGTGAATTGGAATTCATCAACAATATCCAGAAATTCATACACTCAAGTATCAAAACAATAAGGTAATCATGTTTAGGGCTTCAACCTAAGCCCTAGCTATGGAGTTTAGTTGCTCATACTTATTCCAAATACAAACTCAAAATGAAATTAGAAAGAGTTTACAGATATTCAGAAAATGATGAAAGCTTCAAGATCATCAATGGTGGAAGTCTTCTTCTCCACTTTTCTTGGCTGCACCTTGGCTTTCTCCAAGCTCCAAACTCTCCAAAATCTGCTCTCTAGTTGTCTGGAATGATGAATGAATCTGTCTCTTACGTTCCAAGCTCCCCCAAATCAGATTGCCCTTTGACTTCTCTTCCCTCTCTCCTTCTTTCCAGCTTTTACCTTTTAATATTAAACTACCACCTTTGATAAAGCCTTAGCCCATTGTCCCCTTGCCATGATGAAGCTTTGTCCTCAATAAGATGCCAATTGCTTCAGAAAATATCTCAAAGCTAAGGTAACTTCTTGTTACCAAGAGTTATGGTAACAAGAAAATCAAGATAACACAAAGGAGGTAAAAGCTGGCCAAATTCGGATTTCCAGAGCTGTGGTAACATGCAGGATCGGTTGGATGGGCAATACTTGTCCAATGGAGCTCAAATTTGGATATGTTGTAGTTAACATCCATTGGAACAAGTCTCATGAAGATCATGACCTCATCCGAGCACCGGAACATGCTGATCCCAGGCCAATAAGTTGACCTACGAAAATGAACAAAAATAGAATTTATAACAAATAGTGCACTTTTAGCTCATTTTCAATCAAACCAAGGTAAAATCTAAGAAAACACAAAAAGGAAGTAAAAAGCTATAAAATGTCAAGAACTAACTCAAAATAAAAGGGGAATAACATGAAAAATCATGTGTAAAAATGAACCGAACAGCACGGGGCCCACGACCTCCGTTTTACGATCCGGAAGTTCCTAAGAGTCGTTCCACAAGGTCTAGAACATGCGTCTTGCAAGTTTGGTCCAGATTGCATGGTCGGATCGCTCGCGATTACCACGATGAGACGGTTATCGTAAAACATTAAACTTTAAGTCATTGAATCGAAACATCCGGGTTTCGATTTTCGATTTGTTGAATCCTACACGATCCTAGGAATGCCTAGATCAACATATATCAAATTGGAAGCGATCCAACTGTTCTAACATATCAAATTCGGAAATTGCACAATATGTCAAATCCGTTCGGGGTTCAAACGTTCTCCGAATTGAGATCCACAAATTCCTACGCACTTATGACAACCAGGGGATCACATTGGGACACAAAGCCCCTCTACTACAGTGCCCACGTGCCGCCACATGTGTGGGTGTCCAAAGCGATAGCGGCTTGCCTGAAAATCTCAAAATCACGGGCCAAGACACCTACCCTAGGTAATACACCTAATTTGGAGTCACTTTTGTTCTTGGGCATACCCCAAAAAGTGACCGGAAATTCAACCCGAAATCCGGCCAAACTTTGGATCCATAATCAAACCACCTACGCTAGAAATTTATACAATCTTACCCAACCATCAGATAGATCAGGAAAAATAGGTGGAAATCCATACCTTACACGTCGGATTTTGTGGCCGGAGTCGCCGAAAAATGCATAAATACCGCCGGAAAAACCTAGTCGTTTCCTAGCTTCGATTTGCGCTCATCATCAGCGAATCAGATCGGGTCTTGGGTGGGTTTTATAGAGGAGGACGAGAGGGAGAGATTTCTTGAAGATTGTGGTGGCAACCGGGATGAGATGGTGCCTCAAAAAAATGATGGAAGTGGATGGAATGAAGAAAAATAACTAGAAAATTTGGTTAAATCGCGAGGAAGAAGAAGACCCGGCACTATAGCGCCAATAACAATTTTTAAAATTCCAAATATGTTCTTTTTGTTTCTAGACCTTTTCTCCTTCATTACAACTCGGAATTGGGCGTGCCGCATGTCTACGAACTCGTATGACGAGCTCTACGCAATGGTGCCACTCGTTTCCCCAAAATCCTTCCGGATAAAAAAGTGACCAAATTACCCCTACCCTCGAGGGCAAAATTGTTATTTCATAATTAAATTAATTAAATAATTTAATTGGATAAATAATTTAGGGTCGGGGTGTTACAGCAATCCTGCTCATTTTAGGGCATTTACGTCATTTTTGAGGTTTGTAGTTGTTTTGATTTTGAGATTTATGTGCATTTCTTTTGGGCTCTAGGTCTTAAACTTTGGACCCTTATGAGTATTGTCTTAAGGGAAGCTTATTCAAACAAATATCTCTTCAATACGTAAGAGTTAGGTTATTTTTGTAAAACTCTTTGTGGATTGAACATCTAAAGCTTTTTACCTAGATTGATCTTAGGTCCCTTCATGCATTCATATCATACATGAAAAATGGTTTTTCAGAATAATCATTTTCCCAAGATAATTTTGGCGGCTTTTATTCCTTACACATCAAATAAGAAAACTTGATTTTATGGGATTTTAGTATGAAGTATATATTGACTTAATGAGCCATCATTTTTAGCCTAAATCTTTTTTTGCACTAAAACCGATTTTTCATATTTTGATTTGGTGGGAATTTGATTTTCTAGTATTTTTATTTGAATCCAAATGGGGGTACTTCCTTATTTACATTGTAAACTTAAGTAAATGGAGTAATATAAAAATAAATGAAAGTAAAAGGACAAAGACATTTACTTAGATGTTGAAAATGGAAATAAGGTAATCTGCGTGCTGCTAGTGTGCTGCACCTCTGGAGCATTTCATCAAGCAGTTTGTGGGAAATTTCCAAGGGTCAACATCTTCGCCTCTAATGGTAGATTCCGGGCTTGTAAGGTTCAATTGACCCCCCTTGCCCCTATGTGGATCCGCCCCTGCCGACACCATTGTCTTATTTGCATCAGTGACCACCAACCGCCAGCGACGCCAACTACTTATTTGGTCTCTTTCTTCTCTTGTGCCTTGCTTCTGTGCTCTGAAGAATTTTTTAGCCTTAGAGGTATGTCTGCTCAGATGCGCCAGATCTATAGAAATTTACTTCGAATTTTTATCTGGGTATTGCCTCTGCTAATTTATTTCTTCATTTTCTTGTTCTTTTTCCACTCTCTCTGCTTGTGCCTGTGTATAAGGTTTATGATTTATTTTGAATCGGAGTCTGAATTTGCTAGTACAATCAAAATTTTAACTTTAACAGATTTAGGGCTTGTTTTCTGCTTGTGATATGTTCAAGGTTGAGAAAAATTTATTTTTCTAAGAGATCATGGCGAAAGTGAAAAAGTAGCAGCTGCAGGAGGTGGTTGTGGATCCACACGAGAAAATGGGTTTCCTTTTGCAGGCATTATATGAAATGAAACTGAAGGCTGTCTTGACTCCCCTGCTTCCAAGCCAAGGTCTGCTACTCGGTATGTTGCGTCAATTAGCTTTTTACATGAATGGGGCATATTTATGATGGCATCTGATTATTCAATTAACCTTTTTCCTTATATTACTTTGTTATATGCCTTATCGTCACTTGAGTTAATTTTTTCTTTGGTCATTAATTTTCTGGTTATGGGTAAATGCTTAATTTGATATTTTACTGTGATGAATGGTATGCTTTGCTATTCTAGGAGAGCCACTGGTTCGATGAGGCGGTCAGGGAAATGCTGGACAGAGGAAGAGGTCAGTAGGGGAAATTCCTTAGTTTGGTAGTTCTGTTAATGCCAGTTTAGCATGTAAGTTTTTGATACATTGTTAATGTTGAAGGAAATACTGAAGTTCTTATATTTATGCAGTGCTGGCAAAAGGTTCTAAATCCTAAAATTGTGAAGAGACCTTGGACAAAGGAGGTGCAAGCAAAATACTCTTGCATGCTTTTATTACAATGGGGAAATCATGCTTTTACTATATATATATATATATATGTGCTAAACTGATATGTGATCATGGTTTATTTGTGCCTTTATCTAGATTTCAGGAAGATGACTGCATAATCAAACAAGTTGAGAGACATGGTGCTAAAAGATGGTCTGTTATTGCAAAGTTCTTACCAGCTCGAATGGGCAAGCAATGCCGAGAAAGGTAGGCAAAAACGATTTCTAGTCATTGCATCAAACTTTTGGCATCAAATACCTTGAATCAACATATGTTTTGCAAATCTATGGTTCACATCCTTTGTGTTTCATAATAGTTAGCTATGCAGATATTATAGACTAGACAATAATTAAGTTAGTAATTACTTTCAGGTGGTACAATCACTTATGCCCGGCTATAAATAGAAATGCATGGACAGAAGAAGAGAAGTGGGTTCTTACTTACTACCACCAACTATTTGGTAACAAATGGGCAGAAATAGCAATGTTTCTAACTGGAAGGTATGCAATAACTGAAAGTTGATGGTTGAATGTATATGTACATAGTTTTTTGCCTGTGAATGTATGTGGTACAAATGAGGTGAAAATCTGGATTGTTTATCTCTTGGATAGGGATTAATATATGATATTAATTGGTCAAAATTTAGATCTTAGACATGCATTATTTGTTTACTATTTGCTGGTGAAGATAAAGTTTACTATGCACATAGATAAATCATTATATGATTGTGTAATTAGTGTTTATGAACACTAGTTAAATGGGGAGATTGGCTCCTCCTGATGATTGCACTCACCCCTCCAATTTGTATTGAAATTGGCAGGACTGACAATGCAATGAAAATCACTGGAACTATACACTGAAGAGAAAATTAGATTCATACTAACATGTGGATATGCATCTTGATGTCTGGAATGGTGAATTAAGGTCGGGCCTTGGCAGAAAGACCTTGTGCAAAAACCTTTGAGCCTCAAAAGCAGAGACTCACCTAAGAGCTCCAAGAATGAAGGCTGGCAAACCAATGAACTTTGGGTATTCATCCACTTTACATGTAACTAGTTGAAGCTGATTATGTAGAATTCCTCATTTTTTATATATATAAAGTATGTTTGTTGTAGAATAAAGATTGGTTAACTATGTAATAACTATTGAATCTTCAAGTTTTATGAAATAAATAATTTTTTAGTGTATATATTTAATAATAAAGCATTATGGTTGGTTTTCTAGTTAAAATCGTTGTATAACGTCTTAGGAAACAAAATAGAACTAAATGTAATAGTTTGGGAACTTATTAGACCACAGTTTTTTGATAAATCGTCATCTTTACAAATAATTAACGACAATTTTCCTAAACAACCATTGTCTTTACAAATAATCAAAGACGGGTTTAATAAAAACTATCGTCTTTATTCCTATAATTAATGATCTTTAATTCTAAGCAACGACGGTTTTTACAAACAACCATCGTCTTTACAAATAATTAACGACGGTTTTTATAAACAACCGTCATCTTTACTGATAATTAACGACGATTTGAATAAAAACCGTCGTCTTTACTCCTATAAGTGACGATCTTCACCTCTAAACGACGACGGTTTTTAACAAACATCCGTCGTTTTTATATGAAAACAACAATGGTATTTAAGAAAAAACCGTCGTCTTTATATGAAACAACGACAGTTTTAAGAAAATTGTCGTCTTTAGAGATAAATAACGATGGTGAAATACCGTCGTAGTTGGACACCCCAAAAGATATTGGTTGATTTAACGTTGGTTTTCAAAGCATTACAGTGACGGTGAATCCCCGTCGTCTATTTCGTTTTTAGTAGTAGTGTGTTGTCCAACTAAAGCCTTTGGAGTAAAAGAATCTCGCGGAGATTTCTGCCAAGCAATCTTTCCTTGCTACTCTTTCCTTGGTATAGAAGTGTACTTGTTGCCTTGCCCTGCATATACACATTAGACTCATAAGCATCACCCACAGTTGTTGTATTTGCATAATTGAGAAACATATAACAATGCATTATTTGTGAAGTGAATTTCATCCAGATGACATGTAGAATTGGAGGGCAAGCATTATTTGTGACGAGTGCTTGAAGAAAAGTTATTATACCCAATATAGGGGACCAATGCATATGACATAAATTTTCGTCTCTTCAAAAACATGAGATATAGCTAAATTGAAAAAAGAAGGAAATCTTAATAATTAGACCCTAAATTAGTATAGATATGTTTTTTTTTACATTTTTTTGGGGAGATTCACTATTATACCCAATACAGGGGCCCAAATCATAAAAAAAAACATATATGAAATGAACTTTAGAAATACACCAAAAGACTATTTACAATATAACAAAAAGGCTTCGAACTTCCTATAAATTACAAAACTACCATCGATTTTTTAAAACAAGCCCAATCCCAAAACCTCATAAATAAAAAAACTCAAAACACTCAATAGGGCATCAAAGTAATTTAATAATAAAAATTAAATTCAATAAGGCCAACTGTCATTTTTTGGGTTTGTTTTTAGAAATTAAATGGTGTAGGGCTTATTTATATCACTAGTACTAAAAATGGCTATATAACTAAATATCCTGTAACATCCCACATCGACCAATGGAGAGGGGATGATGTGCCTTATATGTACATGTCAACCTTCATCTAGCACGAGGCCTTTTAGGAACTCACTGGCTTCGAATACCATGGGAACTCCGAAGTTAAGCGAGTTTGGACTAGAGCAATCCCAGGATGGGTGACCTCCTGGGAAGTTGCTCGTGAGTTCCCAGAAACAAAACCGTGAGGGCAAGGGGGGTCCAAAGCGAACAATATCGTGCTAGCGGAGCCGAATCCGGAATGTGAAAATATCTCTTCTTTTTTTATCATCACTTAGTCGAATAGTCAAAAAGCTGAAATGGAGAGCAATTAATATGACCAACTCTTAAGCTCAAATTCTTTGACAGATTCCTGTGAAATGATTTTTCTGTTAACTAAATTTGTTAAACATATTAAGTTCCTGTTTGGCATTGCTTATTTTTGGTGATAAGTGAATTTTTAAAAAATTTGGGTATCCCAGCCCATTTGGTAAATTATGAGAAAATCCCTTATTGTTAAAAATTGCTGTGAGAGAAAGCTATAAGGGAAAGCAGCTAATTGTAGGAGCTTTTTCGTTCCAGCAACTTGGCGAGTGGGCCTAGGCTGCTGAAAGAGCAAATGGCTGGAATTTCCCCTTATGTCTAAGTTCAAGAATTAGACCCCAAGAATGGTTCGAAAGGGTAACAGAGCCTTAGGAAGCACCCTAGTCATCTTCACCATCAAAAAGACAATTGCTTGCAGAAAAATGTTATTGCTTGGCATGAGAAGCTTATGGCATGGGAGCTGAGCATTCGTGAGTTTAGCATGAGAGAGAGAAGGCTTGGGTTTCCTATGAGAAATAGAGGCTTGAAGTAAGGGGAGAAGGAATTTTGAGAACAGTTGTTGAAGAGAGAGAGAGAGAGAGAGAGAGAGAGAGAGAGAGAGAGAGATGCAGGAAGAACAATGGGTGGCTTAAGTAATTTTCCGGCAGCTTGACGAAAGCTCTGTCAAGCTCTGGAATAGCTTGCCAGAGGAGAAAATGGGAGGAGATGGAGGAGTAGGGCACTAAATTGCTGGGCTTCAGAGATGAGAGATGATGCTTGCTCCCTAGACGTGGTTTATGGGAAAAAGAGGAAGAAGATGGAAGAAGAGAGCATGAAATTTGGGGGTTCCAGAGGGGATGCTTGCCCTCAATGAGTTCCATGGTTGCTAGGAGGCTTGCAGCAACCAATGTGAGTTGTTTTGCTGGGAAGAAAGTGCCTTCTTTTATAGGGGCTGGAAACCTTAATTTTGTCTAGCCTTCCTCCCCATTCTCTTCACTTTCTTCCATTTAATCTTGTTTGGTAAAACTTCCCTAGCCTGAACCCATAGGTACGCAGCTTTTTGGGGTTCCAAGGTCCTCAGGCAGCTGGACTTCCCCATATGGGTGAGGTGCCACTCACTTTTCCTTCTTATTTTCTCACCAAAGCTTGTAGAGGAAAGAATGGGTAAGGGTGCTGGTCAAAAGGTGATTCCATCAGCACATGGGTTTGCTTGGTTTGGTGGTTTGGCTATCTGGTTTTAACAAAGATGTTGGATATTTCCACGATGTTGGATATAAGACGCTTGGCTGTTTTGTTTCCAGGAGCTGGAAGTTTTGGCTGATGTGGGATTTTTCAACTGTTGTGGGCATTTTCTTAAGGTGATGGGCTATTGGGTTTTCTCTCTCATGCTTACCCATATGTTTGGGCTTAAAGAATGGGCTTGAGTTTTGGTGCTCCCAAGTAGCCCAAAACTTCCACTCCTTGAACCATCAATGGGCCTCGTGAGTACTCGTAACCATCCATACCACAACCCGCTCAGGAAGCCCCATGCATTTGTGTGGCTTGGGCCCACTTAAGCTTGTAGCGTGGCATGTTGCTTATTTGCTTGGCGTGGCACGTGTGCAAGCGCATATGACGAACTCTTGCGTACCCAAGTTGGGTTTTTTTCCCAAGTTAGGTGTCTTGCTGAGCTAGAAATATATTTGGGCACAGCCTTGGATTTTTTGGGCCTAACACTAATGAGGTGCTTTCATTTTCTGATTATGCAGGAATCAGTTTAGAAGAGGCCCTTGGTTTAATGATTATGCCCGAATCATTTTCTGATTATGCATGAATCAGTACCAAGACACTTTTAACAAAAAGTTTACCATACCCCAAATTGCTTTCTCTCATAGCAAATCTGATAGCGATTATTTTCACATCACAGCAATGCCAAACTGGCCCTAAGTAACTCTAACACACCAACGCATTGAAAGGGTTATAACAGATGCCTGAAAAAAATAAACAAATTAAAGCTTTTCGCATAAGGAAAAATGAAGTACTGGAATTACAGCACATGTCATTTTGGAGTTTATTGACTTGTCCACGCCCTAGTTAATGCCAATCTCTCAAATAGGGCTTCACTAATTAACCTACTGAATTTATACAACACTTGGAATTTAGCCTAAGAAAGAAACCATTTAAGCTTAAATAGATGTCTCCCATGTTTAAATTCTTCAGTCGGTAAAATGCACGGTTAGGCTTCCAGAATGACGGAACTCTCCTCCCCCAACAAAATTTGGATATGATTATAAGAAGCAGAAAGATTGTCGAGTTTTAGCTGTTTACAAGACATTGCGTCTATTTTTTTTTTTTGGAGAGAGAGTACTCGAGTGCTGTTGTTGAGCCATTATATTTATAGGAAAAAAATTCCAACGATGACGGTGAAGGTTGGAGAAGAATACTTGAGTGTTATCCAAAGTCAGCTATCCTTGTTAGTCGATCCATAGGTTGGAGAACAGGTATCTTAGATGAAAATACTAGTTTCAAGGAATGTCCCTTTGATTTGTCGTCCTTTCGCAGCTGGAAAACCAGTCGGAAGATGGCTCCTCTTGGTTTTGGAGTCAATCAACCAACCTGCTTCCTTGCTGAGAGAGATGATGGTCACGTCACTCTTACTGGCAAAAACCCACCTTCAGAAAGCCAAGTGGGTTAACTGGTAACAGTTACCCATTTTTCTAACTTTAGTGTGGGTTAAGGATGAGGTTTTTCAAGATATGGCTCTTCGGGTGGATTTTACCAATTAATGGCCCATATCCAGCCTTTTTTGTTGGTCTGTACAAAATGAAACCGGGCTTGGGTCTAATGTAACTTTATTTGAATAATAAACCAACTTTGGTTCATTTTCCAAATATGATACAAACAACAACAAAACAAGTTTTACAAGACTACACACATCCTGCATATATGCATTTCAATTGAATGTAAATATAACGTAACAGGAGAAGTATTATCGTGTCCAACCTAATAGGATAAAAACTGAAGCAAAAGAATGAATTTGTGGAAAATCTACCAAATCTATGACAGGTTCTTGAATTGTTCTAGTATTGTATAAGATAATGGGAAAGTGAACCAATGACGTGAATGAATTAGAAATATATGTAGAGGTAACAAAGGGAGTGAATCATATATATGCTAAAATGTCCGCATACCAAAAAAAAAAAAAAACAAATGATAATTATATGATAATATGGGAAGAGTTAGCAGTACCAACCTTTCAAGTCTTCCTTTGAGGCACTGGACAGTTAGTCTTCTTTCATTCTTTTGCAGAGTGATTCTTTGCCAAGGGTACCAATACCGCTTGGTCCTGTCTCATTACAGTACTGTTCACGTGTTCTCTTAGTGATGGCACCTTGTACCTTGCCTGATTTGTCAAAATCACAATCTGTAACGTCCTCATAAAAAGAATTCTTTCTGTTGGAATATTGTTTCATTGTTCGGTTGAGCTCTTCCGTGTCTTGTTCGTACAGTACGCGGACTCCACACTTCTTCACCTTCACCCACGTCTTCTCTCCTGGATCAGATCTTACTTCGAAATGAAACCGAATCTTATGATCATGGCATTTCTCCCTCCAATAGGTCCCAGGTCTCCCGCTTGGTTCCAAAAAGAAATGTTGCCTAGACAGGAGGATCAACCAAAGGTGATCGGACGCTACATCGTCTATGATAATACCATAACCCGGGCCAGCAGGGGTGTTTAAATCATGAAGGCAACGAAAATTGATTGAATTATATTTCGTAGCAGTATCTGAAATTTCTTGAGCAGGTAGAAGTAGAGCACAAATAGCAAACCCCACCCACTTGCTATTAGAATCTGAAGGTAGAGTCTCAATTAGTGGGTCTCCCACACTTTGATTACTGAACCACTCAGGAATTTCACTTCCAGGAATTATAATACTGAAGAAGCTCGAATAAGAATAACGAGGAATTTCCTGCACCAAAGGAAGGATATAAATAGCACCTAGTACTACACAACTAAAGAGGGAAGGAGGGAGAGAGGGAGAAGGAGAAGTACCTGAAGGAATTTCTTCAGCGTTAAATATATTATGAAACTGGAACCTTGATGGTCAACCAAACTGAAGCAATTGACACAATTAATCGAAATGCGACAGCGCATCCATGCTGGATCTGGCAATATTTTTAAGGAAGTACAATTATCCGTGTTTACAAAAAAATATAGTCGTCCGTTTGACCGAAGGCTTGGCAATTTTTGAAGCCATTTGCAATTCTTCAATGTGAACCTCCTGAGCTTAGAAAGCCCACTGATGCTTGCAGGAAGGCTAACAAAATGGTTTCCATCAAGATTTAAATCTTCTAAACAGGACAATAAACCAATATCTTCAGGTATTGCTCCTTCACAAAGATTGCAGTCCTTCAGATTTAGACACTTCAAAAAGCGTAAATCTTTTAAGGAAGTTAACACCAGACTCACAGGGTCAGGATTCTTTCTTGGAAGTAAACCAAAAGTGAAGAAAGAATGCCATGATCTAGGCAGTTCAATATTTTTCACTGCAACCAGGGCGGATGACGCATCTCTCATAGAAATTCCACTCATATCAATCTCCTTCAAACTCGAGATCAAAGGTATCATTGATGAAGGCATTTGCCCAACAGCAGTGAAGCTTAAAGAAAGCTTCGAAAAATTCTTCATTTCTCCAACAAATTCTGGAATCTTTTTAACTTTTGAGCACCCAGAAAGATCAAATGTTTCAAGAGATTCCAGTTCTACTTCACTTGGGAGACTCTTAATGCTTTTACAGTTTTTAAAATTGAAAACTCTTAGTCTTTTGAGAGAGGCAATGGATGGATGAATCTTAACAATATTAGTACAACCTTCAAAAACCAGCCTCTCAAGATTCTGAGTACCTGTGAAATCTGGGGTCCTTGTCAAGTTCTCGGAGTAACTAAGATCAATAGATTTCAACTTCACCATGTACTGTACAAAACAAAACATGAAAATGGTAGATTAATTAATGTCCAAGAACCATACAAAATTTATTGAAATTGAAAAGAACTAGCTCTACAAAGGTCTACCTTTAATCCATTCCAAAGGTGATCAATTTTGCTATGCTGCAGACGAAGTTCAGCAAGTTCAACAGGTTGAAAACTTGGTGGCAGACATTTGGAGGGATACCAACTCCACTCCAGAATTCTTAAGGAATTGGGAAGATACCTTGGGCCCAAAGAAAGGCCCAAATTATTAATCTTGAGCAACCTTAGTTTACACATCTTAGTGAATGCTTCAGGATTCCAGTGTGCCGCTTCAAATTCATGCAATCGTAGGACTATGCCTTCAATGGCTTCCGTTCCCTTGTAAATAGGAATATAAGAAAAGTTAATGTCATAATCAAGTCTCTCTTATCGTTTTTAATGGAATTATAGTATGTTATCCAAGGCTTTGGTATTTAATTTTTTGTGCAACTTCTTACCGTATTGTTTGTGAGTACATGAACGATGTCACTGTGAAGCCACAAGCGACTGCGACCACCTGGCTCGTCATAAGACTCTTGACGGACAATCTCCCATGCCATTTCTTGTATCAAATCATGAATGGACAGAAACGTGTTTGAAATAGACAAGAGAGATTTCTCAATAAGAACATGTATCACAATACGAGTGCCAACAAAACCACAACTGTCTAGTATTTCAATCACATCTTCCTTGTCACGAAACTTATGGAAACATGCAACATCAAGAAAAAATTTCTTCTGCATTTCCTCTAGTCCATTATAGCTTATTTTCAAAATTTGAAAAAAATTTCTGTCAGGAGCTTGCTTCAGTTTATCTAGTGCACTCTTCCATTCATCTCGACTTCTTTTATACAAAAAAAACCCCAAAGTTTTAAGAGCTAATGGAAGACCTCCTGCGTAGTTTATGAAATTTTTAGACAGTTCTAGATAATCTTCTTCAAGGTCATCTTTTCTAAAGGCCTTCCTACTAAAGAGATAAAGAGCTTCGTCTTGGGTTAATGGCATGACCTTATACACTTTCTCTATCCCATGTTCGACTAACAAACGTTCATCTCTAGTTGTAATGATGATTCTACTTCCCAAACCAAAGCAGTCTTTTTCTCTGATCAACATTTCCAGTTGGTCTGATTGATCTACATCATCAAGAATGAGAAGAACCTTTTTATTACATAGACACCTCTTTATCATAGTAAATCCACTATAAGCATCATAAACTTGTATATTTTTTTCCCTCAAGATATTGGAAAGAAGCTGTTTCTGTAAAGGAACTAAACCATGTGTTGCATAAACCTCTCTGACATTTGCAAGAAAGCTGCTACCTTCAAAATTCTGAAAAATTCTCTCATAAACTAATCTAGCTAGGGTTGTCTTACCCATTCCGCCCATCCCCCATATCCCAATAAAGCGAACATCATTTGCGTTTGTATCTAAATGCAGATCTATTTCCCTTAGCTTCAAATCAAGTCCGACCAATATCTCTGACTCTGAGGACTCTAACAATGAAAATGTGGGATGCACTTTATCCCACACTGCACCAACAATTTTTGTGATAAGCTCTGTATCATACCTTGAAGTAGAAGAAGAAAAACATCATCAGATGAGGTTATATGAATATATCGTAGATAAAGTGCATGGCAAAACTGAAATGCAATATTCAAGAATTGGTCTTATTAGCTATGTGTCAGTTGTTGCTTCATGCTTACCTATAATCCTTTGAATTCCACCCAGCGAGATTAGCAACTTCTTTTAAAGCATTTCTCCACTCAAGCACCTCCTCTCTGTCTTCATCACAATTCCTTTCGTGGTTAACGAGGGCTGTCCCAAACCCCCGTTGATGTCGTACATCAGAGGGATCCACATCATAAAAGATTGGGTAAATTCTCTCCTTCTCTTTCATGGACTGAACTATATGGGTAAGTTCACGCAAACACCAACTTGATGAAGCATAGTTTGTTGAAAGAACTATGATTGCAAACCTTGATTGTTCAATGGCGGTCAGAAGCTCCGGATTGATATCTGTCCCTCTTTCAAGATCTGGATCATCCCTGAAAGTTCTAATTCCTCGCCAGTCCAACTGTTTGTATAAATAGTCTGTAAAACCCCTGCGAGTGTCTTCACCCCTGAAACTCAAAAACACTTGGTATTTCCATGGACAAACTGCAGTGGCTGAAGTGAAGGCCCTTTGGCTGCTCAATGCCATTGGAAAGTGGTTCAAAGAAATCTTCTCTCAGCACGCAGAACTAGAATGATTAGAAAGATGGTAATTCAATGGCACCAATTGAGATAGAGAAAAATCAACACAGTGAGAGGTTCCAGGAAGGCAAAGACAAAGACTAATGAAACTGAAAAAGAAAATAATCGCGTAGAAAGTGACTTCAGCAATGTTTCGTCATGGTGCGATGCCTTTGTCATTCACTAATGCAAAAGAAGATGATAATTAGAGAAGAAGACAGAGGAAGTAGTTGGAGTTGGAGAAAATGGTGCCATGACAACTCACCGTCCTTAAACTCAGGCAGTACGGGAAATATACGTCAGAGAAGACTTTGTTAAGATTAAAGTCTAGCACTAGTATACAACTTTAATTCCGTTGGGATGATAATAGAAATTTGCAGCCTCTTTTCTGTCGGGAATTTGTCCGCAAGTTATGATGAGAGCAGTGGCAGACCAATTAAGGAGCAAGGAGGTTCAACTGCACCTTCCCTTGCCGTGCTTCAAATTGCCCATTTGCTCAGTTGGTGGTGGTGCACTGCAGGTGTATAGATTACCCATTTACTTTCATTTATTCTTATATTACTCCATTTACTTAAGTTTACAATATAAATAAGGATATACCCCTCATTTGGATTCAAATAAAATACTAGAAAATCAAATTCTCACCAAATCAAAATATGAAAAATCGGTTTTAGTGCGAAATACGATTTATGCTGAAAATGATGGCTCATTAAGTCAATATATACTTCATACTAAAATCCCCTAAAATCAAGTTTTCTTAATTGATATGTAAGGAATAAAAGCCGCCAAAAATTATCTTGAGAAAATGATTATTCCGAAAAACCATTTTTCATACTTAGTCAATATTTTTACGTAAAACAATTTTTCTAAGGTCAATTTAGCTAAAAAGCCTTAGATGTTCAATCCACAAAGAGTTTTTAGCCTTTCAAAATTGTACCTCCGCTAAACAATTCATGAGTACGCCAGTGGATAAGAGGATAAAATAAATATTTCAAGACGCGTATTATCTACGCTTTCTTAGTAAGACTTTATTTACCCCCCAATTGGTGTACAAATAAGTCACTTTCTATCCAGTGGCCAGTGGCCTTCCCCACCACCGTGGCCTGCCCCTCTTTCTCATCCTCTTCCACCGTTTAAATCTTAAATCCCTCCACGATGATTCAGCCTTAACAACTCAATCAAAGTCACAGTGAGAGAGATGTCAACAGAAGAAAAAGAGGATCTCAGGAAGGAAGAAGGGGTTGAACTTGAAGGGAATGATGGCAGCATTACAATCGAAGTTGATTGAATTGACCACTAGTGCAACGTGGCGCCTGTTTTCAGGACGACACCAACAATTTAGCCTTTATTCAAGGTTTCAAATATTCAAGCCCATTGTGACACTTCTTGAAGGGGCCAGCACTCAAGCACCGCCAAATTAAGTGCAATTTAATTTGTTTCCTAAATAGCTTGGTGGCGATACCTTTGTGTCTTCTGTCGAGAAGGTGAGTAAATTATAGTTAAAAAAAATGTATTTAATTTATACTATAAGAAGTATGTAACAACTATTTGATCTATCCACGGTGCAATTGCACATCTCAACGCATACATTTAAATTGTCTTGGAGTGTAAGATAAGTTTACACATAATCACAAATAAAAAAGACTTAAAAATGCAAATTATATCTATAAGGTATTACTTACAAAATCCAAAACTTTACATGTAACGAAAAGATACGAGTTTCTTTCTTTTATTTATTTTGTTTGTTTGTCAGTTAATTTTTAGTAAGATTATAGGCAATTAATCACATTTTTAAAATAAGGATTACAAATTCCCCGAAAATCTTTTACTACCCAAGTTTTTGGTTAAGTGAGTCACATTTTATTTATCAAAATACCAAATTTAAATTCAGAAAAGCAAAGATTTGATTGCTATAAAATAAAGGAACTTTGTATTGCTTGTGGTTAATTATCTAATAGGAACATGTTATTTGATTGGATTGTTATTGTTTATATTTATATCATATCTGACTAAGCAACTAAAAGCAACTCTAAGTAAGGCAAAGAGTCCCACATTGAACAATATTACAAGGAGACCACTCTCCACTTAAAAAGGGATCCCAAGGCTCAACTTGATCTTTAGTCGTGGGCTTCTCCCTTCTTCCCTTTATATTTGAGCCCAACCCCTTCTACAAATGTAAATACACATTATTATGAGAATAAGAATATACTTCTCCGTGGACGTAACCTATTCATTAGGCCATTCCTAATGGTTGGGTCTCTAAAAAGAGTTTATAGAGCTCCATTTAGAGCTCTGATGGAATCTTTGGGGCTCTAAAGGAATCTCTCACACAATGGAATGCCCTATATTCATGACGGGCTCTATATATTTTTTATGATGTAATTTGATTTATGTGGTGTTTTTTTTTTTTGGTTAACTATTTTACTTTAATGTTTGTTCATGTTATGTTAGTTTTTTTTTTTTGGAGAACATTTCAACCAAAAAAAATCAAAATTTGGACAAGATTTGGAAATCAACATTTCATTTCATAGATACGATACAACACGGTTAAATTAAAACAAGATGCATAACATTAATTTCGGCCATTAGTGAAAAAGAGATTAACAAATAAATTACAAAAAATTAAATAATCTAGTGAGTGAAAAAATTTGACAAATTGATCAAGAGTGATAAAGATGTTGTGGTGTGTAAAAATTATGAGAGATATGGTGGATATTTATAGGAAGAATTGAGTTGCAAATTTATTTATTTTAAATTTTTAAAAAATAATAAAAATAAAAATAAAAATGAAGAAGAAGAAACAATATGGTTGTTTATATATGTAGCCAGCCGTTGGCTTTGAAAAAAAGTGGCTTAATAATATAGTTGTTCACACAGCTTTTGGAATTTTGGTTTAGCATGTTGGGTCAACATGCTGTTGACAAAACAAAAACTTGCAAAAGGTGGGCTGCAGCTTTTTTCCTTGCGGGACCCACTCGATTTCAAGGGTTTCAACCAAGCACATGCATTTAGCTACTATTCCGGTTGGGCTTCAAGTTTATGAGCCCCAAACTTGCACCATTGAGGATGCCTTTTTAAGAAGAGTTTGTATTTATGCGAGTCTTGTGGTGGTTGAGCCCCATATAGAGCCCCCATTGGGGATGGTCTTAAGGGTGAACCACATATATCTTGTCTTATGTATATTTACGAGAATATACCATATATTTATGAGAATTTACCTTATATTTATCATTTGCCCAAATCTTCACACACATGTTGAAGGTCATCACTGTCACCCATCATCCATCACACCTCATCTCTAAATTGGACTCCATCTTGGCCGTTCATTTTTTAGCATCAACAGTTTACATGCTTCTATTAATAACACTCTGCAATATATCCGTCTACATACAGTTATGCAGCCTCCAACTAAAAAGCAAAAGGAACCAAAAAGAATAAGCACCCTTCATTACAAAATGGAAGGCAGAAAAGGATCTAATATTAGCAAGTACACTATGGACTAATACAGTTGTGCTGATGTTTCTTATTTAATTTAAAACACTTCATGACAATCAATCAGTTGATCACTTGCACTGTTAGTAAACTAGCAGTATACACCAAGCTCAAGAATCATGGGTGCAATCGATACATCAATGTCTTCGCAGTTCAAAGTGAGTGTAGCATTACCTGAACTCCATGTTGCGGCCGAACTGTAAGATAATGCAAGGGAAAGTGAACATAACTCGAGGAAAGGGTGAAGGAGTAGTGTTGTAGAATCATTGACAGAGCAATCTTGGCCTCAGTGGTGCCAATGTTCAAACCCACACAAGTTCGAGGTCCCAATCCAAATGGTATAAATGCACCTATGTTGTTGTTAGTTGCTTTAGCAACCCCTTCCGAGAATCTCTCTGTTTGAAAAGATGCACATCCTGTCCCTAGATTTCAGGATCATGGTTAATTGCTAATGTTGAGATAACCGAATCAAGATTAGGAGGAAGAGTGAGCTTTCCCAGTCTAACTTCCCTTTCAACTTTCCTTATAATAGAAACAGGTGGAGGATTTAACCATAGAGACTAATTTAGTGATCATACTATCATCTGCATGAAAATGAAAAAAGAGACAACAAATTAGGATTTCAAATTTAATTGAGAAAATATTTCTGCCACTTACAAAAGCGCAATTGATTGTGTTCTTGACTTTCTTCCTGTTTTCAGTTTGGCAATCCCATCGGGATGTGGAGTTTGTTTGCCAAATAATTGTAAGACCTCCTTTCTTGCTTCCTCTTGCCAATTTGTATGGACTGCCAGAAGTAAGACAGTCCAAGAAAGCAAAGTAGTAGTAGTTTCTTGTCCGGACATGTAAAACGTCTTGCAATCATCAACAACTTCGTCCACCGAAATCCTCTGCTTGTCATTGGCATCATGTTGAGCCTCTACAAGTATTCCAAAATAATCACATCCAAATCTGTCTTCTCCTCAGGTCATTGCCTTCTCTTCTCTTTTCTTAATAATCTCTATTATAGAGTCTTGTATTCCTTTCTCAAGTTTCTCCGACTCTATCTCATCGCTGGTTTTAAAGAACTTACTACAATTATGAATGAAAGACTAAACATGAGAACAGAATTAATGCTCACTGCTATGGGAAAACATTAAAAGAAGAATAAAGAAGAATGGTGCTAAAATATGAATATGGGTTTGAATATTGTAAAACAGGAGCTTAGCTCTTATAAAACCTACGAGGGGGGTGAAGTAGGCTTTAGGATAAAAACTCACCAGTTTAAAATTATTACTTAGTGACAAAAGACAATAAACACAAATACTGCTTGTGGTGATCAAGTAACCAATGTAAATGCAATAATGTAAATGACACAGTATTTGTTAACCCAGAAACCCATAGGGGAAAAACTGGGGACCAAGCCAGGAAAAGATTCAATCCACTCAATTGTAAAGTACAAGAAATATAGGGATATTAGCTCAACTACACACAATAGGCAGCTAACTATCTAACCTTCTAGCAAAGCACCATTTCTTTACTTCACAGCAACGGATTCTTTTCTCTACCTTGCAACAGCACCAAGCACAAGTTACTCCGATATGATGTTATGAAGTGAGTTGTAGTTTCAAAAAATTCATCTATCTCAATCATACAAATGATTGAATTAGATAAAAGAAACTGTGTACAGTTATGAATTAAAACCAAAATATGTTTGAACTTTGAATCAAGGTTTTAATCATAAATACAATAATGAAACCAAGGCAGTCATTTAATCAAAGTGAGAATAAACTTGGAGTAAGTTTTATGTGTATGCAATCATACTCATAACTCTCAAGAATTCAAGATGACTGAAGAAAGTTTTTTGAAGTTTTAAAAACTGATATGATCTTCAAAAACATGAACATGGAAGCATATTAAAAACTGAGTTTAAAACGTGATATCAAATGCTTAAGATGCTTGCCTCCTCATTAAAACAAAGTTCAGTCTTTATAGAGAATTGAACAGCAAGTTTCAAACGATGAGGAGTTTCAATATTAAAAAACATGTTCAGACATGGACTTGGTTTCAAGAAGAATATAGTTTCACTTTAAAGAAAAATAATAGTTTCAATCAAGTGTAATAATATAAAACTATTGATTTCTATGAAGAATAAGAAAGTTTGTCTGATCAAAGAATGTAAGAAGCAGAGGATAAGTCTATTTTATCTTTTCAGAAACCAAGTGCAGAGAAGATATTTCCAATAAACTAATAGTTGATTTCTGCGATGGATTAATACATATAGGAGAGGATTGATACAAAATGAAAACATAAAACGATTTTAAAGATGTATCAATCCTAGTGTATCAATGCATGTGAATGTATGCAAAATGTTCTTACCTGTTTTTCATTCGAAGAGATCTTTGGAGACCAGCAACCACTTAATCTAACCTAGAGATTATCTCAAATATCAAAGGAGATTACAATGGTTTTGATCCAAAAAGAGAAGAGCCAAACAAAGCAACAATTACAATCCTTACACAATGTTATGTTCTTCTTTTATTCTTCTCCATAAGGAGGTATCTATAAGAGTTTACATGAGTGCTTTACAAGGAATTAGATATAATAAAGGATTAGGAAAGTATCTCATAATTATACAATGATTTGACAACTATATAAAAATAGGAAAGTAAATCGCTTAATTAACCAAGGAAATAAATCTCCTTGATTAATTAGGAGACTCACTTCAACACTCCTCCTCAAGTTGGTGCATATACGTCACAAATGCCCAACTTGGTAAGTGAGTCATGAAATTCGTAGCACCCAAGTCGATAATCCATGCAATTCAAGCAGGGTCTTTGGCGACCGGTCGTTTGCTTCGGGAGATCGGTCGTTTGCTTCGGGCTTTGCTTCGGGCATCCGGTCGTTTTGAGTATGCAATAAGAGGGAGAATCGTAGGAATTCCTGACATCGCAGCGAAAGTAAGATGTGATATGAGAATGTGAGGGATTTTGATTGGAGGAATTTGATTTGAGGAATTTGATATATGAATTTGATGTAGGAATTGGATTTGAGAGGTATGTGTATAAGATTTGAGGAATTTGATTTGAGTATGAGAAATTTGAGATAAGGCATTTGAGGACTTTAGATTTGAGGGATTTGATTTGGGAGAAATATGAGGAATGTAAGGAACACAGAAACCCTGTGAACACGCGAAGAACACAGAAACCCTGTGAATTCGGTTAAAGGACATAGAAACCCTGTGAACACGGCTAAAGAACACAGAAACTCTGTGAACATGGCTAAAGGACACAGAAACCGTAAGGACACAGAAACCCTGTGAACACGGCTTAAGGACACAGAAACCCTGTGAACACGGCTTAAGAACATAGAAACTTCTCTTCAATTCTCTTCTCCCCTGAAGAGAAGGGTATGTCGAGAGTCAAGAAAGAGGCAAAATCTGTTGAGAAAAATGGCACAATTAAAAGGATACAAAAATATTAAAAACCACGACCGGTTAGAGGTTATGGCGACCGGTCGGTTTCAGCAAAATGCCAAGCGACCGGTCGCAAGTTATAAGCGACCGGTCGCCCGGTGAAAGTCTGGAGCGAAAATTGATTCTTGACAAAGCGACCGGTCGCGATCTGGGCGACGGTCGCCCAGACGATGCCGTTTCAAATTCCTACGCGTTTTCAAGTCTTCCTTGGTGTGCTACCACTTCCTATCGACTTGCAAGGATATTTCTGATCAAATCTGAGATATTAGAAGGTGGCATAGCAGCTGGAAAGTTGGGAGAACACATTGGCAAATTGATAACTTGTTTCATGAGTGTTTTCTCTCTTGGTTCAAGAGATTGATGGCAGCTAGCATCCTTTGTCCCTTGCTTTATGAGCTGCCAAGAACAGGTGTCTAAAGTGAGATAACTAAAGCATGAACGTGTATAACTTAATGATATCTGATCTTGGAGTCCCAAGGCCTATATAAGAGGGAAGAGGAAGCAAGAGAACATTAAGTTGTTAAGTGCATAAGTTTGTGCAAAGTATAGAGAAGCTGAAAACTTGTAAGTTCAGAAAATACCAAGGGGAGAGCAAGAGAGTTCTCTAAGTGTATCAAGGTGTTGAGCAAGGGTGAGAGAGAAACAGATTGTGAGGGTAGTGTTCTAAGGGGGTTTCCTTTCTTTGTAAACCAAAGTTTGTAACCTATCTTCATTAGTGAAAGTTCTCAAGGAGATCACCAAAGAGGAAGTAGGCAATTTGCTGAACCTCTATAAACACTTGTGTCATTTCTTTCTTGGTTAAATTTCTGTGTGTGTGTAAGACTCATCCATCATTGAGTTGGTCACAAAGTTCATCAACAACAAGGTCCTAAGGGGAAGTGAGTTAGTATTAATTAACAACAAGTGGTATCAGAGCTGTGTTTTGGCAGCTGTGCTAGTCTTTCTTTTGGAGTGCTAGTGTGTTGAAGATGGCAAGTGAACAAGAAGTTGAGAGTGGTAGCAGTTCACAACATGTGAAGCAACCACAGGCAACAAGCATGAAGGTGGAGCTAAAGCCTTTCACAGGGAAGGAGAACTTCACTCTTTGGCAACGAAGGATGAGGTCAGCTCTTACACAACAACATCTCCATGTTGTGTTAGTTGGCAAGGAAAAGAAGCCAGCAGACATGAAAGATGAGGAGTGGGGCGTACTTGACGAGTTAGCTAGAGGAGCCATCGAAAACTACCTCTCCGATGATGTGCTCATCAACGTGTTGAAGGATACCGCGAAGCAAACATGGGAGAAGCTCGAAGAGATGTTTGCAGGGAAGTCGCTGTCCAACAAGCTCTTCCTAAAGGAAGAACTCCTAAATCTGAAGATGGAAGAAGGAGGTAATCTAATGGAACATTTAAGTAGTTTCAATAGATGTGTTGCTGATTTGCAAAGAATGGAAGTTATTTATAGTACGGAGGATAAGGCACTTATGTTGCTAACATCCTTACCTCCGTCCTATAAACACTTTCGAACCACTCTTATGTTCGGGAAGGTCACTCTGGATTTCGAGCCTGTGCTGCAAGACATCATGACGCACCATAGGATGGCTCAACGTTCTGGAGAAAACTCTCAAGGTGAAGGTCTATTTGCTAAGACCGAAGATAGGGGTCGTTCAAAAAGGCGTGAAGGCAAGAAAGGCAACAAAGGAAGATCAAAATCCAAGGCGAAAGATGGTTGTTTCGAGTGTGGGTCAAAAGAGCACTGGAAAAGAAATTGCCCCATATGGAAAGAGAAGAAGAACAAAGGGAAGAATGCAGCAAACACAGCTGAGGAAGTCACGGAAAGTGATGGTGAGCTTTTATGTGTTAATGGCAATGTTAATACTAATACATATGCTAATTCTTCAAGGTGTTTCTCTTCGGATTGGATTTTGGATTCCGGGTGCTCATACCATATGTGCTCAAACAAGGAGTGGTTTGACACATATGAGAAAGAAGAAGGTGGCGAAGTTATAATGGGGAATGGCTCGGTTTGTAGAGTCATAGGCACCGGTACAATCAAGATAAAGATGCATGACGGGACTGTTAGGACGCTTGGAATGGTAAGGCATATTCCAAAGTTGCGTAAGAATCTTATTTCCCTTGGAACTCTTGATAAGAATGGTTATTCTGTTAAGGCTAATGGAGGGAAAATCATAATCTCAAAAGGTTCACTTGTGGTTATGAAGGGAGAAGTTCAACCTAATTGTCTATATAGATTGTGCGGTACAACAATAACAGGTGGAGCAGCTGTGTCCACAAGCAAGGACTCGGATGATGAAACTCAGCTTTGGCACTTGAGGCTAGGGCACATGAGTGAGAGAGGCATGCAGGAACTACATAAAAGAAAATTGTTGAAAGGTGTTCAAAGCTGCAAGCTGGAGTTCTGCAAATTTTGTACCATGGGAAAGCAATCGAAGATAGCTTTCAAGCTGCGAGATAAAGAGGAAGGTAGCACAGGAGTGCTAGATTATATTCACTCAGATGTATGGGGGCCATCACCGGTTAAATCAAAGGGTGGAGCTCGCTATTTCGTGACTTTCTTGGATGATTTTTCCAGAAAGGTTTGGGTCTACTTCATGAAGGAGAAATCTGAAGTCTTCACCAAATTCAAAGAGTGGAAGGCGGAAGTGGAGAACCTAACCGGAAGAAAAATCAAGATCCTAAGGAGTGACAACGGTGGTGAATATAAGGACAACAAATTTCTTGAGTTTTGCAGAAACGAAGGCATTAAGAGGCACTTTACCGTGAAGAAGACGCCCCAACAAAATGGAGCTGCGGAAAGGATGAATAGAACTCTCATGGAGCGTGAGAGATGTATGAGGATTCATGCAGGATTGCCCGAATCATTTTGGGCAGAGTCAGTTAACCACGCTGCCTATTTGGTTAACCGATCACCTTCAAGAAATCTTGAGTTCAAATGTGCAGAGGAGGTATGGTCAAATAAGTCAATAATTTTTTCTAATCTTAAAGTGTTTGGATGCAGTGCATTTGCACTTATTCCTAGTGATGAAAGAACCAAGTTGAAGCCTAAGTCTCTTGAATGCATTTTCATCGGCTTCGAGAGCGGAGTGAAGGGCTACAAGCTATGGGATCCGGTGAACCACAAGAAGATACTCAGCAGAGATGTTGTGTTTGATGAAAAGACCATGCCTTTGAACAAAGTCAAGAATTCAGAAGCAAAGGAGGATGTTGTTGAAAGAGAAACAACCATTGAAGTTCCACTCAAGAAGGTGTCAAGAAAGACTTCACAAAAACAGCCAACTGAAGACGTTCAGGAGGAGGAGGAGTCTGACATTGAGGAGGAAGAAGCTGGGCAAAATCAACAACAAACTCAAGAAGAAGAAGAAGATGCTCAAGAAATGGTGGAGCCATCATCTATAGCTCGGTCCAGGCCCAAGAGAACCATCAAACCACCTCAAAGGTTTGGATGGGACACGGACTCAGTTCACTATGCTCTAAATGCAAGTGAAGAAGAACCAACCACGTTCCAAGAAGCTGTTGAGAATGAGGAGCGGGAAAGTTGGATGGAAGCTATGATGCAAGAGATGGAATCTCTACACCAAAACTCAGTTTGGGAGTTAGTTCCTAAACCCAAAGATCGCAAGGTTATTGGCTGCAAGTGGGTGTTTAGGAAGAAAGAAGAAATTCATGAGAAGGGAGCCACCATGTTCAAAGCTCGATTGGTGGCCAAGGGATATTTGCAAAAGGAGGGAGTTGATTATGATGAAATCTTCTCACCGGTGGTGAAACATACTTCTATACGGCTACTCCTCTCCATAGTAGCCCAAGAGGACATTGAGGTGGAGCAAATGGATGTGAAGACTGCTTTCCTCCATGGAGACTTGGAGGAAGATATCTACATGAGCCAACCTCAAGGGTTCATTGAAGCAAGCAAGAAAAATCTGGTTTGCAGGTTGAAGAAGTCTTTATACGGGCTAAAGCAATCTCCAAGGCAGTGGAATAAGTGCTTCGATTCTTTCATGATGAAGATTGGATATAGAAGATGTGAATCAGATTGCTGTGTTTACAGTCATGCATTTAAGGATGGTAACTTCATCCTTTTACTTCTTTATGTTGATGACATGCTAATTGCATGTAAAGATATGTCAAAAATCCAGGAATTAAAAACATTGCTTGGAAAGGAGTTTGACATGAAGGATCTAGGCTCTGCACAAAAGATCCTAGGAATGGAGATAAGGAGAGACAGAAACGCAGGCAAGCTATGGCTGTCACAAAGTAAGTACATTTCCAAAGTACTTGAAAAATTCAATATGATGGATTGCAAGCCCGTGTCTACTCCTTTGGCGGAGCATTTCAAATTAAGTGTACAGGAATGTCCTTCTACGGATGATGAGAAGGAAGAAATGACCAAAGTTCCATATGCAAGCTTGGTAGGGTGTCTTATGTATGCAATGGTTTGCACACGTCCCGACTTAGCTCAAGCCGTAAGTGTGGTGTCAAGATACATGGCGAATCCGGGCAGACTTCATTGGACAGCAGCAAAGTGGATTCTCAGGTACTTGAAGGGCACAAGGAGGCTTGGGATATTGTTTGAAAAACAACAAGGTAATGCATGTGTGTCAGGGTATGTAGATTCTGATTATGCAGGGGATCTAGACAAGAGGAGATCCACCACGGGATATGTCTTCATTTGTGGTGGAGGACCGATTAGTTGGAGAGCGGTGTTACAATCGGTTAGTGCCTTGTCTACAACAGAGGCGGAGTATATGGCGCTCACGGAAGCTTCGAAGGAAGCGGTATGGCTGAAGAGATTGGCTAAGGAATTCAGGATAGCCCAAAACTTGGTGGTGATTCAAAGTGATAGTCAAAGTGCAATCTACCTAGTGAAGAATCAAGTATTTCATGGAAGGTCTAAACACATTGATGTCCGATACCACCGGGTAAGGGATTGGGTGAATGAAGGAGACGTCATGATAAAGAAGGTTCATACAAAGGAGAACGCTTCAGATTGTCTAACAAAGCCAGTCAGGCAGCAAAGTTCAAGCATTGTTTGAGCTTACTCAATCTTGTTCCATGCTAAGATTGAGGTGGAGTTCTTGAGAGTTATCCGGACGATTCTCAAGAAATTAAAGATGTCCTGGAAAAGCAATAGTGTCCACAAGGGGTTTTAATCTCGACATGGTGGAGATTGTTGAGAAAAATGGCTCAATTAAAAGGATACAAAAATATTAAAAACCAGCGACCGGTTCAGGTTATGGCGACCGCGTCGGTTTCAGCAAAATGCCAAAGCGACCGGTCGCAAGTTACAAGCGACCGGTCGCCCGGTGAAGCCTGGAGCGAAAATTGATTCTGTGACAAAGCGACCGGTCGCGATCTGGGCGACGCGGTCGCCCAGACGATGCTGTTTCAAATTCCTATGCGTTTTCAAGTCTTCCTTGGTGTGCTACCACTTCCTATCGACTTGCAAGGATATTTCTGATCAAATCTGAGATATTAGAAGGTGGCATAGCAGCTGGAAAGTTGGGAGAACACATTGGCAAATTGATAACTTGTTTCATGAGTGTTTTCTCTCTTGGTTCAAGAGATTGATGGCAGCTAGCATCCTTTGTCCCTTGCTTTATGAGCTGCCAAGAACAGGTGTCTAAAGTGAGATAACTAAAGCATGAACGTGTATAACTTAATGATATCTGATCTTGGAGTCCCAAGGCCTATATAAGAGGGAAGAGGAAGCAAGAGAACATTAAGTTGTTAAGTGCATAAGTTTGTGCAAAGTATAGAGAAGCTGAAAACTTGTAAGTTCAGAAAATACCAAGGGGAGAGCAAGAGAGTTCTCTAAGTGTATCAAGGTGTTGAGCAAGGGTGAGAGAGAAACAGATTGTGAGGGTAGTGTTCTAAGGGGGTTTCCTTTCTTTGTAAACCAAAGTTTGTAACCTATCTTCATTAGTGAAAGTTCTCAAGGAGATCACCAAAGAGGAAGTAGGCAATTTGCTGAACCTCTATAAACACTTGTGTCATTTCTTTCTTGGTTAAATTTCTGTGTGTGTGTAAGACTCATCCATCATTGAGTTGGTCACAAAGTTCATCAACAACAAGGTCCTAAGGGGAAGTGAGTTAGTATTAATTAACAACAAAATCTTCATGAGAAAGATAAACAGATCCGTTTTCACTCCCCCTCCCCCCCCCCCCCCCTTGAAGAGGAGGGGAGGAGAAATTTTAATATGAAAATTTTGAGACAACCGAAGATCGATTGCTCTGATACCATTCTAAAATATGAATATGGGTTTGAATATGTTAGGTTCTTCTTTTATTCTTCTCCATAAGGAGTTATATATAATAGTTTACATGAGTACTTTACAAGGAATTAGATATAGTAAAGGATTAGGAAAGTATCTCCTAATTATACAATGATTTGACAACTATATAAAAATAGGAAAGTAAATCCATTAATTAACAATGGTTCTCTGCAAAACAAGCCTAATTCGCCAATTATACAACGAAAATGAAATAGAGTATGCTTCTCCTGGCTATAATGCAAATTTTTATTGAGTATGTTTCTCTTGGCTAAAATGCAAATTGTTTTCAATTCAAATTTGGAATTTGCACCAGTATATCTTTTTTTTTTTTTTTTAGAGGGGATCATCAGCATGAGTCAGATTATTTTGAAGAAGATACAGAGAGAATTGCTCAGAATGTATTCTAAGGATCCCAAAATTGACAAACCAAAAGATCATTTGGATGCCATTTATATTGAGGTGTAAGAATGCCACACATTAATCAATCAATCAATCAGATATTCAATAACTAAGAGAACAGAGATTGAATGGCTATCCACGTGGTTTCGCAATTCGAGATTTAGTTGAAATGAAGTTAGCTAATGAGAGGAGCCCTGATTGTAAGATAATTTTTGTAGATTATGAAGCCTAAATTGGTCAACATCTCAAAAATGTACTTTCCTTCAATATAGCTGCTGTTCGAGAAATCACTTCTGAACTAAGCAACCTAAACTCTTGAAGCACATCAATCTGTTTTCCTTCATAATTTTTCCACCTTCCTAGCATTGCCTCAGCACTAGATATCATTTCTGGAATCATACTCTGGTAAAACAATACCATCCTATCAGATTTTACTTCACTACTATCCTACTCTTTGCAAGAAATGACCATTAACTGTGAAAAAAGACTTGCTTTTAAGCTCTCTCCATGGAAGGCAAGAATGGCCAGCTCTTTTACCCATTTTTCAGCTTCTGTTGTTGAAACACTGCCATCGTTGTTGTTCAGTATCTGTTTGCACAACTCAGGTTCTGTGATCACCAATTGAGCCTGAGAACCCACTGCAGATAATTCTTCCCTGTTGATAAACAAAGATGACCCAAAATTCAATATTTGGAACTAAAATTTCAACGACAAAAAAAGCTGGCTAATTGAGATGGTTTCTTACCACAAATCTTGACAAAATTTCTCGGCCAGAAAAAATGCTATAATAAAGGATGAAACATAATATAAAGTTGCTCAAAGAATTGTAAGACAAAATCAGATCAAAGAATAGTGTACCAATAATAGAGAAATGCACGTCATTGCTCGAGAGAATTTAAGGTTTATTCTAAAAAACTTTAGTGCATAGGTTGGCGACATCTCATAGGTTAGAGAAATGCACTATCATGTCAGTAAGTTAAAGCACAAAGCTAAAGGTATTTGCCATTGCCTCCATGGATCTTTCCTTATTAGAAATTTCCTCTCAGTAAAAGCATTTGTTTCTTTGTTTTCCTCTAAACTTTTACCAATAACTTCATCAGTCCGAGCACTGAGAGCTAAATCAACTGTTAAGTCGCCAAAACCTTTCTTACTGAATTGGCTAAATATTCAGGGTTTCAGCAATGAAATCATTACAAAATTGAACACCTTTCTTACTGAATTGAAAATCAAACAAAACAGAAAACATAGATATTAACTTTCAAGTGCAAAATATTTAGAATACATAAAATTAAGTTCTATTGTATTCTTTAAATATATATTTTTTTAAAAGACCTACGTACCTGTTGAAGACAAATGAAATCCTGGAAGCACAGCACAAGTTTCTTTGTACAAATATATTAGTATAGATGAGGTTTCAAAATTTTCCATTGTTAATTAACAAGGGAAACTAGTTGCCAGGTACACGTACTGAGGATATGAAGGAACATGCAGATGCTCTAGTTCCAAGCAAATATGCTTCAATTAACAGTCAATTAATACAAGAGATTTGGCAAATCTTAGGACTCCAAACCAATGAAGATTTTGAAGGAACATTCGTTTTCTCCTCCAACCTGGGAAGAAAAACTCAATAAGATGTGGTACGTGCAAAAATGCTGGCAGTGCATTTGATTGCTTCTGATTTCCAGTCATTTGAATAAATGCAAATGCTTACTGCAGCAGACTATGCAGCTCTTTTGGTTGAACAAATTCATTTGATTGCTTCTTTTGGTTGAATAACAGACGACTAATGAGCAATAACAATTAACAAAATCCAAATGGAACCCAAAATTGTATTCACAGCTCGCCTTTACCGCAATTTCATTAGAGAAACAACCACAATGCATCATGTGGGAGCAAATATTTTGGCAACCAATTATGAGGCGCCACATGGACAATGGGAATATTCCTTAAGTCAACAATTGTGCTCCATTTAATTGGTGATTGTTTAGACTTAAAATAGGAATAATACCATAAATTATGGATTTGATCTTCATTAAATCTCTAATTGATTCAATCTCTCTATTTAAAAGGAGAGAATAATTCCCTTCCATATGAGCATTATTCTATGAAAAACCTTAGAAGGCAAGGGCACTATAAATACACGACTCCGGCCACCCGATTCTTTCGTATCGATAGAGGAAACTCCGACTTTCTATATTATTTTAGTATATTTATTAAAATTTAGGCATCATAGGGCCTTTGGCCAACACCCGCGGGTGTGGTCTATTCACTAGTACTACAGTCTATTTCGTAGGGATCGAGGAGGAAGGGAGAGAAGGAAGTTAGGAGGGTAAAGAATCAACCCGCTAATATTCCCCATGTGGAAATTTGCAACCTTTCAGTCAAGGATGGGTTTTCAATCTGGAATTGGGCTTTTAAAAAAAATGGAGCTTTAGTTTTAAACCATAATATAGTTTACTAATTTAGTAGAAAGAAATACAATTTAGTCTAATTAGCAAAAGGCCAAACACCAAAATGTAACAAAAATACCATTACAAAATATGAAAATTACAACATATGCCATTTTTAGTATTTAATTTTAAACCAAAGCTGGACAAACGACATCAAACTCAAAACTGAAACAGAAACGACATATAAACCGAAACCGAAATTGAATCACAAGTTCACAACCCATTCGCGCGACCTTTCAACTTCACCTCCAAAAAACCTCTTCAACTGTTCCACAAATCCCCAAAATCTCAGCCAACGGTGACGACCATCTCAGATTCCTAGTCTTCACTCTCACTTTCGGCAAAAAAGTGTAAGGAATCAACTCTCTGATACCTAGTCTTAAGTTTTTTTTTTCTGCAATGTAGTTTAGGTTTTCGTTTTCGTTTTCGTTTCATTTTGGTTTTGGTTTTGGTTTTCTGCATTTTAGATTCCGGTTTGGGGTTTCTTTTTTGTTTTGGTTTTTCGCATCTTAAATTCCAGTTTGGTTTTGGTTTTGGTTTTGGTTTTCTGCATCTAGAATTCCGGTTTGGGGTTTCGTTTTCGTTTTCCTTTTGGTTTTCTGCATCTTAGATTCCAGTTTGGGTTCCGTTTTCGTTTTCCTTTTGGTTTTTTGCATTGCAGAAACACAAATTGCATCGCAGAAACACAAACTGCATTGCAAAAACACATATTATATGTCTATTATGTTTGATGTTTGATGTTTTCTTTTTTCTGCTCAACCATTTATACTTCTTCCTTGTAGTTTATCTTTACTTGATCTAATAGTGTTCTCATCCCTTCTTGTTTCAGGATCACAAATGGCGCAAGAGAATGAAGCTCAAAACCAACGAAAGCCAAGATTCAAAACAATGGCTCAAAAGATAAAAAAAAAGCCATCCTATAATCGAAAAGCAAAGCACCCGGAATATGTCCAGTTTCGGTGCAACCTCAATGCTTTCAGCAGCATCATTGCAGATGTTAAACCAAAGCTCAATCAAAGGCAGAAGATGTTGCTCAAGAAAACCCCCTTCCTGGAACTTCATTGAGCTGTTTTACCACAAGAAAATTGATATGAGTAACTTGAATAAGTTGGACCTCGACTTAATACAGCTGCCTGAACCAGTTTGATCTAGATTCAAAGTCCTTCAAGTTCGGCACAAAATCATTCCACATCACAGGCAATGCAGGACTGAGATCCTAGGACTGCCAAACAAAGGAGAATCTGTCACACTTGGCTATGATAGATACACTGCTGCCTTCAGAACAAGGCACTTTGGACAAAAGGGAAAACCATCAAAAAACCAGGTAGAAGCAGAATTACAAAAAACAATTGCCTTGGAAAACCAGCGGAAGAAAGAAAAGGCCAAGGCAGAGCAAAAGGAGCAAAAGAAGATAGGCAAAGCAAAAAAGGAAGCTGAAGAAGAAGAAGAAGGGAAGACGAAGAGGAAATGGAGGTTGTTGACTACGACAAGGAGGTGGTCAGCCTAATCTTGATCCTGCTCTGCATGACATTCCTCTTTGCCAACTCTTCAACCACTTTGCACTGGAAAATATTTGAGCATTGTGTCAATCTAGACACACTTTCAAGATATTCTTGGGCAAGAGCTGTTTCAGACTACATGAATGAATCCTTGATTGCAAAAGCAAAAGACAAAGCAAAAAAGGGAAGAGAAGCATCTATAGGAGCTGTTTCGGGTTGCACTACCCTAATATTGGTAAGTAAAGAGTCACTTATCAATGCATTTTGAGTTTTAGGCAATGCAGTATCCAACATAATTTATGTACTGCAGCTTCTATTTTGTGAGAGAACAAACATCATACAGCCAATCCTTGGCAAGGAGGAAGAAAATCCTGCCATTCTTAAATGGAGTCTTATGGAACTCCACACAAGATTCAACCAAATAAAAGACTTAAATGACATCGAGGTATGCAATTTATCGCATGTTCTACTTTAATGTATGTTGAATGTGAATCCATGCTAAATCATTCTCATTGTACAGGATATTTTCAAAGCCCCAAAAAAGCAAAAAACTACCGGGGAAGAGGGAAACCCTGGAGAAGGTAATTAAAATCTGTACATAGTGCATTTCAGTTTCTCTTTTCCATTGCAATTTCTAAACCATTCTCATTGTACAGGGTGATTTGAAAACATATAAAAAGAGAAAAACCACTAGAGACCCTCTTGACAAGGTAATTAGAATCTCTAAACAGTTTCTGTTTCCGGCAATGCAGTTTGTGTTTTTTCCTGCAATGCAGTTTCTTTCCCCTACAATGCAGTTTGTGTTTTTTCCTGCAATGCAGTTTCTATTTCTTTTCAATTTGCAGAATTGCCAAATTGAAGATGATGAAGGAAAACAAGGAGAAGAGCCCCCTACACCTCTTGCAATTCAAGACATCTTGGTAAAATCCATGACAGACCAAATCAACTACCGCCAACGCCAAGATCCTAGCTTCGTTTTCCCAAAAAGATTACAATTGTGGAAGGACAGTGAGAAGAAGATGACAGAGTTGTGGGATATATTTATCCAAGCAGAACAAAGATCAATGGAGCTGCAAGAGGAGCTGGAGAAACAAAAAGACAAATTAGATAATGAAGAATGTATAAGTGCTGCCTTGACAGTTGAAACTACATATCAGCGTCAAGAAATACTAAATCTGAAAAGGAGAATTGCAGAATTAGAAGGCCAGAAACCTCACATTGACCACGAGACAAGTGCAAAGAAAATAAAGATTCAAGAAAAATACAAGGACGAACTTGAAAGAATGTTCTTGGACAAAGAAGAAGAGAAAGAAGAAGAAGAAGAAAGAAGAGGAAGAGAAAGAAGAAGAAAAGGAAGAAGAAGACAAAGAAGAAGAGAAGAAGGAAAATGCTCAAACACCTGATGTTCCTTCAAGAATACAAAGGCTGAAAAACAGAGAAAAGAAAGAGGCTTCAAGCATCTTGCTATGAGTACGAAAAAGATAAGCAACCAGAAAAGAAGGACGCAAAAAAGGGTAATGAAGAAATACCACAATTCAAGCTTATCTCTCTCGAGGAGCCATCAACACAAGAGGATCCTCTAAATCAAATGGAGGTATGCAATTACTGCAGTTCAAGCTTCCTTTTGTTCATGTTTTCTGCGTTGCAGTTTCTAATTAGTTTCCTTTCAATCTCCAGTCAACACAAGAGGCATCTCAGCCTGATGCCACAAAGCCACTTCTTGATTTCCCAAAAGGAACAAACCCTCATGATTCGATACCTGTAGGTCTGGAAAACTCAGATGATGAGGCTTTGGCAAAAAGACACGAAAAAATCCTACAAAGAAAAAACTAGGATGGGGTCAAAAGAAGGTTTGGCAGAAAATCCCAAAAGAGGACAGGGACAAAATTGAAGAATACTACTTAAGTACTCAACCTAGGTAATATCCCTATCCCAAAAGAAAAATTCTTTCATCTTTTATTTTCAATTAAACTGAAACTCATCTTGTGAATTTCATGTATTCAAATCCGCAGTGATAACTTTTGGGCAGGACTCCGTTCTGAGAAAGTGACAAACGGCGATATCAAAGATATTGTATGGGACCTGGAACTGTCACAAAACGTAAGTCTAAACTACTAATTCTATAACACTCTGCATTGCAGTATATTACCCATTAACAAGTCCATTTTTCTCCAATCAATGTGAAACAGGTTATTGAGGCCTATATACAAATAGAGGACAAGAAAAGAGGGCCCATGCAGGCGGATAGTCCACAGTACATGTCCACATGGACTTGGGTAAGAATTATTTTCAAAATTCAAAATTGTTTAAACAGAAGGTTGGCACAGGGCCCTGTTTCAAAATTCTTGGGCTCCTCATTATTTTCAAAATTGTTTATACTAACAAATTGCCATTCAATACTTGCAGTCTTACATGCAAACCTTTCTAGAGCCAGGTTGGCACAGGGCCCTGTTTGAACCGTTGCTTGAAAAACTCAGGAAATGCAATGTGCTTTTCTTCCCAATCATTTCAAGCACCGAGTTCCATTTTACACTCCTTGCATTTCACAAACATGAACGAAAGTGGAGACACTAGAATCCACTGAGGTCGTTGGGAGCAAGAAAAGAAGAAAGATGCATTGACATTGCTCACAATATGGTAAGTGGAATGAAGCTGTCTTAATTTCTCAGCACAAACAAAAACACTTTCTGCAATGCAGTTTCTGTGTTATTCCTCCTGTCTTTTGATGTTTTTTTTCCTTCTTTAAACAGGTTAATATTGTTGAAGGGTGGCTGGAATATATAAGACCTCAAGCACAAGTCTTCTTAGAAAGTAGAAAAATACCAAAACTTGTGAAGCAAAGGGAAGCGCCCCCTACACCTGTACTCGAGGACATGTCCCCAAATGAAGAACTCACTCTCAATTGGATTCGGCAGAATCCATATCAGTTTCCATTTGAGGAGGACATAGAATGTGCTCAACAAAGTTCATCTTCGTAAGAATTGTTTCTACTCAACTTTTCATTACATTTTGAAATCCTTCAAAACCAAAAACTAATCTCCTATTCATTTGCAGGTTGGATTGTGGCATGTTCGTCATGTTGTACATGGATAAAATTGCACAAGGACAGCCCATTCCACAAAGCGTAGACAAGAATTTCATGAACGAATATCGAGCACAATATGTACTAAAACTCCTACACCACAGACATTGTGTCATTAATCTTCTCTAGTGATTTACTAAAACTCCTACACCATAGACATTGTGTAAATATTTCTAGTTGTGGATGTTTGTAAATATTTCTAGTTATGGGAAATGAGAAAAGATGTGTTATACATCTAAACTGTCATATGTGTTTTGGATTGCTCATATTATATGTCTATTATGTTTGATGTTTTGCCTTTTGGATTGCTCATATTATATGTCTGCATAGATCATTGCATTGCAGAAAAACAAACTGCACTTGCAGAAAAACAAACTGCACTTGCCGAAAAACAAACTGCATTGTCCCAGGGTTTTCTGCATAGATCATTGCATTGCCTTTTGGATTGCTCCTTTTAAAAGAGTGTTTTCATCCCTTCTTGTTTCAGATCACAAATGGCGCAACAAATGACCCCACAAAAGAATGAAGCTCAAAACCAACGAAAGCCAAGAATCAAAACGATGGCTCAAAATCTAAAAACAAGAATTGAATGGCAGTTAAAAATGAATATCCATTGATGAAAAAATTGTATAATTTTCATTAACTTCAAAAAAGAATCATAATATCCAATTACAAATCGTGTAGCCAATTACAAGCAAATAAAAACTGCAATGCAGAAACTGACTATACATTCACTAAATCATGTCTAACATAAGCAATTGTCAACTGAGAAGGAATGTTCATATCACTGCCTTGCAAGTCTTCCTGTTGTGCCCAGCAACACTTGACACCGACTGCATTTCAATGGCCTTGTACCTTCACTAAAAGCTTTGATCCTCTTTGTTTGTGGTCTTCCGGCTGGCCTCTTTGTAATTGGCGGAAGGATAACTCCAGCGCTGAACCGTTGCTGCCCAAGCCTTTCCCAATATCTGGAATAGGAAAAATAGGACTCTCATAGGCTTTTCGAAAGAAATCAGAACTGTAGTAACACTCAACATAATTGTAAACCGAATCTTTCTTTGCTAGAATTGCAGCCACAGCATGCGTACAAGGAAAACCATCACTTTGCCAAAGATGGCAAGAACATTTCCTTTGCCCAAGATCAACCATCACAGAATAGTCAGCAAATACTTCAAAAACAGTGCAACTAGAACGACGAACTGCCCAAGTCCTACCTGCCTCCGCATTTTCCCAAGTCTTGTTTCCATCTCCGGACACAAAATTGTTGTCCACTTATCCGCTTCAATTCGTCGTTGAGAATTCAATACCATTAATTTATGTCGAATCCCCTCTATCATAGGTAGCACCGGCAAATCACGAAATACGCCAACCCAATTATTAAATGACTCGGCTAAACTATTTGCCATCTCTCCATAACGCATTCCTTGGAAAAAAGCGTTGGCATAGTGATCTCTAGACAATTCAGATATAAATGTCTTCACTTTCGAACTCCCAACAACCACCAACTCGTCCATTGCTACTTTAAACTCTTCCTCCGTAACAGCATATGCGCATTTACTAAAGAGATTGACAACACGGTCTTGGAGCAGTTTCCCATAACCTGACTTCGGGTACTTCGATATCAAATTCTGTTTGAGGTGATAGTAGCAGTAAGAATGAGGCCATCCAGGAAACACAGCCCCCATAGCATTTAACAAACCATGATTGCGGTCCGAGAAAAAGGTCACCATTCTCCCCATCGGAAGCAAAATAGCAGTCAAATGTTGAAGAAACCAAGTCCAATTCTCCTCTGTCTCTAGAATCAACAACTCCAAAAGCTAGAGGATAAAACCCTGCAAAACAAAAGCAAAAGCACAAGTATAAGCAACAACAAATTACACAAAACAGTAAACATAAACTGCAATGCAGAGTACACAAAAATCCAATACAGTACAATAACCATACCTTGATTCCCATTCTTTCCGGAAGCACAAAGAAGCTGCCCCTTGTACTTGCTCTTCAAAAACGTAGCATCAATGAACAACAAGGGTATGCAATATTGAAATCTAGCAATGCAACCGCCAAAGGATACAAAAAACCGTCTAAAGCGATTAATTCCAGCTTCACATTCAAGCTCGCATAGAGAACCAATGTTAGTTTCTTTTACCGCGTCCACATACCACACTAACTCGTTGAAGGACTGTTTCGGTTCACAATTGTATATCATTTTATACCCTTATAGCTTATGATTTAGTTATGTTTTTGAGTTAACCTTGTGTTTTTAACCTCTTTTGTGTTTGTCATTCAGTTCATTGAGCTCTAGGTATCACTTGAGGCATTTGAAGTAAAATGGTGAAAACAATGTGTAAAAACTGAAGACTGAGTTACAAATTCATTTCGGACATATCGTTTTCATCTGTGCTTGGATTGGGCCAATTTACGTGTGCGTGGAAAGAAGACAATCTGAACTTGAAGATAGACAGCTCAAAGTCGACATTTGATTGATCCAAGCCCAATCCGTGAGCCCATCAAAATACACATCATGCTGACTTGTAGAATAGCTCATTGCTTGCTTGGTCATGCTGACATAAGGATGAGCTATTGGTTTCTGGATGGAAGCTTGGTCATGCTGACATGATGATGAGCTATGGCTGCTGGTGGGATTAGTTGGTGAAGTGCATCAACCACATTCTGATTTTCAATTGCAAGTGTTGTATGCATTAGCCATATTGAATTCAGATTTATCACTCCCCTCTCCCTATAAATACCTCTTCAATTCCAGATTCAAAGTGTGCAAGTCTGGGATTCACAACCCCACAATTCAGACATCCTTCACTCCATCCCCCCTCAAACACTTCCATCATTTTCCCAAACACATTCAGAAATTATCCTCAAACACTCTCACAATCCCAAACACTCCAGCAATCAACCAAAAGCTCTAAACAGCCTCAAATCACCAAAACAACTCCAGCAAACCTCTCTTCTATTTCCCTACGAATTTCATCTTCCTCAGCCATCACAACTCACTCAAACTCATCCCAAATCACCTCCATATCCTTCATACATCCTTCTAGACGTGAGAAAGCTCTTGGAGAAGCATTAGACGTGGAGAAGCACTTGGAAAAGCCTTGGACACCACAAGAACTTCAGAAAATGGGTTTTTCTACTCTTATTGCATTCATTATGTTTTCTCATTTATGTCTTAATTTCTTTCTCATTATGAGCAGCTAAATCCATAGCTAGGGTTTCAATGTAACCTGACAAGACAATTTCATGTTTTAAGTTAATGTTACCCTTTGTTGATTACTTCTAATTTTCTGGTCTCATTCACTTGTTCTTAGTTGAATCTTTATTCATGTTTAAATAACTGGCCATTATGAACACATGCATGTTGGTTATCTAGTTCAAGTTTACATAAACACCATATGACTCTTGAACCGATTAGTGAATGAGTGGGTAATGCATTTAGGACAAACACCATGTTTAAATGTTTACTTGGTTCCTTTGTGTTCTTCTTAAGCTTAATGGATTCAGATACATAACCTAGACTAAACACCATAGCTAAGTTGTGTTTTCTGAGTACTTGATTAAAACCAAACACCATATGGATAATCATACATAAGAAAGAACGAACTCCAAAAATTGTAATCAACTTAGGTGATTGTTAACTTGTAACTTGAAATTGGATTGTCATGGTGAAGTTGAACCCCTAGTGCTTGTCTCCTTTGTCTCTAAATTTTCTAAACAACTACTTGATGGTAACTTACTATTTTGCATTCCCTTTTAGTAGTTTTCAGTCACTTGTTGTTTTGCATTTCTTTTGTGTAGTTTTCATTCCAACAAACTCAACAAAACTTCATTTAAATTCTGTTTAGTCTTAGAATTACTTGTGAGTCTAAGTAGTAGTAATAAGTGTTTTTCATCCAAGTCTCTGTGGAACGACCTCGTGCTTGCATTCCTATACTATAATTGGTTCGTGCACTTGCGAGAAATAGATAGAGTAAAATCTGTCCAACAAGGACTTCGAATCATCACCATGAACGTCCAGTTTAGCTAACTCTTTGCCAAACCATGCTTGGTAGTATGAAATGTCTATACCATAATAATCTTTCAACTCGTGTATAATCTCAATTGGCTTCAGCTTTGGTTTTGCACGAATTCTGTCCACAAAGAGAGAGGACACCACACGAGACCTCATCTTACTCTTTGATTCCCGTATCCGACCCACACATGTATGCACATTATTTAACGTCCGAATTACAAAACAGCCGGTAGATTCACAACGAGAAGCATAAACACGCCAACTACAACCCTCCAATTTCTTATTCGAACAAATAGCAATCACTCGCTTCTTGTCATTGCCGGCATATAAAAAATTAAATCCTACTTCATGAGCATACTTGCACAATTTCAACCGGAACTCCTCTGCACCACCGTCAAACTTCTGCCCTACATGATGTATGTACATCTCCCACTCATTTGACAACAAATGCTTAGCACTTGCTCTCTTCGACCTACCCAAAAATTCATTTCTATCTTCGACAATACTAGAACATGAAGACTCTCCCTTTTCACATGATATCAACTCCTTATTTGCACAAACATCACCACTATACTCACCGCTCCCCAATAAATCCTTAACTAAAATATCCACAGTCTTCGAATTTGATATCAACAAATATCCCATCATCATATCTAAATCACTATCCGTTTCTAGTAAACAACTAGAATAACCGGGCAGCGAATACCGTAACATGAAACTACCCAACTACAAACCCCTAAACCTTAGACACAAAGTCTTCGAAACATCAACCATGGATGTTTTTTCTAAACTGAAAACATGATGGTTTCCGACTTATATGTTTACTTGGCAATGACGCAAACCTCCATTAGCCTTGAAATTGCAAACAAAACAACAAACAGAATACAATTCAAATCAGTAAATAATGTAGATGAGCAGTTGTAATATTCCTATGTACTTGCAAATATTAGTCTGAAATCGAATTATAAAACCAGAAACTGCAATGCAGAAAAACAGCAACAAACAGATGTAGTTCATGGCAGAAAATAAAAATATTCAAATAGAAACCAAAAGGAAACCAAGATCAAAGTACTAAAACTGAAGTCCTAAAACATATAAGTCGATATAAACGAAAAAGGGTTACTTGGCAATGACGCAAACTTCCATTAGCCTTGAAATTGCAAACAAAACAACAAACAGAATACAATTCAAATCAGTAAATAATGTAGATGAGCAGTTGTAATATTCCCATATACTTGCAAATATTAGTATGAAATCGAATTATAAAACCAGAAACTGCAATGCAGAAAAACTGCAACAAATAGATGCAGTTCATGACAGAAAATAAAAATATTCAAATAGAAACCAAAAGGAAACCAAGATCAAAGTACTAAAACTGAAGTCCTAAAACATATAAGCCGATATAAACGAAAAAAGGTTCAAAAGTACTTATACCTCAACACCTAGGACTGCCAATAATCAACCCAACCAAACAGCAGCTCAAAATCAAATTTGATCACAAAACGAAGAATATAGGGTTTAGGATGCAAATCGAACGACAATGTAGCAAAAAATCACGCCACAAAACTGAGCTCGAAATACCCGAATTAAGGAGAACATATATCGCCCAAAACTGAACTTTATTCCGCATGCAAATCGAAAGAAAACCAGAAAAACACAGAAAATCGTAGAAAAATCGAAGGAAACAAACCAGAAATTCGAAGCTCCCTTCGCAAAACCAGAACCAGAGCTCCAAAACCACAAAGCCGAACGAAAACGAAAAGAGAAGGTATCGCGCGTAGTTTAAACTTCGAAGGGTAAACGCGCCATTTGATTTGTAGGTTTAAAGATGGGCCAGGCTTTTTAAGAAGAAGGGTACAATTGTATTTTCAGGTTTTAGTTTTAAGCTGGCCCAACAAATCTGGGCCTACTCTTTGGCCTAATCCAAAATACCAATTCTTTTATGGGTATTAAAACCCAAACCAAAATACCTAATGTCTCAAATCCAAATTACTAAAGTTAATTGTGTCTGATTCCTAATTTTCCTTTAAAAAAAATACCTTTTTAAAACCCAAAATGCTACTCTTAACCGCTTCGCCTCCAACCCAATAGAACCTAATCCCCAAATTGCATAAAGTTACATTTAACAGTTTCCCACACTGATTTTTTTATTAAAAAAAATTAAGTAAGCTAGTATTTTGGATTAATGAAGGTGGTCCTCTTATATATGTCTGATATGAGGAATAAATCTTTGATATGGTATGATGAAATTAGGATATCAAAATCACTATAATCTTGTTGAATAGGTTCGCTAGGCATCATGGCCAAAACACTAGGCCCCGTTTGGTTCACGGAATGAATTTGAGGGGAAATCAATTCCCATGTCATTTCCCAAGGAATGGGAATGAAAGATTCCTTCCCATGTTTGGTAATATTGGGAAAGTAACCGGGAGATTTCACTTTGTTTCATTTCCCATGTTTGTTTTGAGTAGGAATGGAAAACAAAGTTTGTATAATTTTCCAATTATATCCATATTAAATCAAATAAAAAAAGAATACATTTAATGATACGTTGTAATTATAAATTGTTCATAGGGACAAAATAGTCATGAAAATTGTGCATTGAATGTTGGCTCATTTTCCCAAACATTCCCATGAGGAGGGAAAACAAAATCCAAGTTAAGAGGAGGGCATCACTTTCCCCCCTACTTTCTCATGTGCAAGGCATCCATTCCCATGCCCGGACTTACCAAATATGGAAAATGAATTGAATTCTCATTCCCAAGTCTCCTTTCCCATGAACCAAACGGGGCCTAAGAGGGATAAACTCCACAAGGAAAGTAAGTACTCGCACGGATTGACTAATCAAAGCCATCAAGCATAAAACATGAGTTTACACTCCTTTCAGAATTCAGAGCTTATTACTCTTATAAGTTTTATGCATCATAGTTTGACATCCTTTTAGATGATGCAATACTCTTGATATATTAATACATTTTATACACTCGTGCATCAATCTAGTGCATCAATCTAGAGTCGTACCCTCTAGTGGTTGAGATTCACCATTCACTATTGAAGATTAAATTGCCAAGTCTTAGTAGAAGTTGTGATATGTTTATAGCAAGGGCATTCATGACTTGTATCTCACACATATAAGACATACTAGTCATGTTCATCATCATAGTTAAAGACTAACATGTATGTATGTTTAACTCGAGCACGTACAGTAAAGCATAACAATCATCCATACCTCTCGAGCAGTTCTACAACCAACAACATACTATAGCCTCATAACAATCATCAAGTTGTCCCCATTGATTATAGGCCTCAAATAGTCAAAACACTGATGCATCAATGTTGCATCCTAAGGTACTTTCAAAAGCATTTTCTCCACTTGAGTAAAGCCACAGTAGCCCTTGTACATGGAAAATGAAAAGCACAAGAGTTCATTTGACACTACCCAAAAAAAAAGAGTATGCATTTCCGACTTCTGAATATTTATCTGGATGCAAACTGTAATATTACACTCAAATGCAATGTACAAAGACATTAGGTTTATACAATTAGCTACATTGAAATTGATCCAGAAAGAAGTTCTGGCAAAGTTCTACCCATCATGTGAACTTGGTGAAGCAGTATGCAAGAAAATCTACAAGTTGCACAAAATTAAGAAATTCAAAATATCGCTGGCATATTGCTACTGTAGAGCGCCACTCTTACATTCCTGTTTCTGTAAATCAAGAGAGATCATGCATAGATAGAAACCCATTCATGAAAAACACAATCTTACAACTGCAAAACCAAGAGATGCATTGTATACTCTAATCAACATGCATGGGTTCCGAGGCCCCACTTGCATCCTCCATTCCATGTTTGTGCTCTTTCTCCTCAATCAAACTCTTCTGCTCTTCCTCTATGGTGTTCTGCAACTCATCCACCAGCAAAAACATCAAATACAACCAAAATTAAATCTAATTTTAAAAGGGTTCTACTGCTTAACGCAGGAAACATAATCGAAAATTGGGGAATGGAACAGAGCCGCATACCACATGCAAGAGCAGAGCAAACTGGTTCTTTCAGAGCCCCAGCATCCTTGAACTTGCCGTGTTCTTTGCATCCAAAGCGTCAATCTCTTTCTCCAAATCGGATATGATTTTGAGCGTTTAGGACCGAGGCGGTTGTGTAGCGATCATTTTCCTGATCGCCTCACACTCCTACTTATGTCTTCTTTCGATTTTACTCTCCTCAAGTTGCTTCTTCAGCAATTCAATTTGGTCTGCTCCCTCAAAATTCAATTTGGTCTGCTCCTCACTATGTGCCGATTAATCTCCTCCCTCAACTCGTCGAAATTGTGCTTCTCTCTGAGATTCGCATCCACAACCGCTTTGCTCTTGAGGAGCGGAATCTCGAAGGTGCTGAGCTCTTGTAGGAAAGTTTTTGGCCAGCTTGTCGCAGTTGCCATAGTTGTCCTCGTTCTTGTCGGGCTCGACGAACAGGGATGTGAACTTCTTCTGGAGCTTCTTCAATGGCGGTTCGCCTCTTGTGGTTGTGGTTCGAGTGAGAAGTCTGTGCTTGATGATTACGTCATCTTCGAGCGGCCCGAACGCGTAGTGCGCAGCCACGGCCTCTCCCCACCCAGAAACCTTTCTTCCTTTTACCAGCATCGAAACAAACGTGATGATTTTAGTTTCGGATAAATTCGATATTCAATTCACCGATCCTCAGAACTTCTGTTTGTGGGATCCAACGGTGAATGATGACGTTTGTTGTGTTTGCTCAGGGTTGGTAGTGTGTTAGTCGTGGGATTAGGGGTGCGGAAGCGACAGAAGAGAAAATGGGTGCATAACATTTTTTTAATATTTAAAATTGGAAGTAAAATTAGTTACCAGCTGTCGGCATTTTATTGGCTTGGGACACTTAAGTGATTTGCTAACAGTGGCATCTCTTCTACAATTGGGTTCGTCAACTGGTTAAGGTCTTTGCGGCTTTAGGTAATGGAATAGTAATTGGGAATTTTTTATTTATTTATGAAACCCCATAAAACAACTGAGCTTTATCAAAGGGAATCTGCAAGTCATCAACCAGCACATCACTAGCCCAAAGTGGGGTATTTATTTTCAGAAAAGCAAATGCCCAAATTCAGATTGTAGCTCCATCTTACAAGACAGTCAGCAAGATAGTTCTTCTCCCTGTATATATGTTGAATCTATACCACGTTACTCCCACCAGTAGTTTTTCGGGATGTTGAATCTATACCACGTTATTTTTTGGGTAGAAACATATACCAAGTAGGACCACAATTTTGGCCAATTTAAATTCACTGGTTGAGAATAAGTCTTAAGAAGAGAAGAAAAGAAAAAAACACCAGATGCGCATATATATATATATATGCAAATTATATATATGAGCATCATTACAACAGATGCCTGAAAAAAAACACAAATAAAAGCTTTTTGCATAAGGAAAAATGAAGTAGTGGAATTACAGCACAAGTATTTTGGAGTTGATTGACTTGTCCACGCCCCAATTAATGTCAATGTCTCAAATAGGAGAAAGCACCGGGGATAGGACTGTAGTCCTATCCCCCTTCCACTCGCAGCCCGCCACTTGTCTATTTTCTGACAAAGTTGGACACGTGGCGGGCTGCAATTAAGGGGATAGGACCCCGGTGCAGGAAAGTTTTTTTCCTCAAATAGGGCTTCACTAATTAACCTACTGAATTTATTACAGCCTAAAAAAGAAACCATTTAAGTATAAATAGATGTCTCCCAACCATGTTCAAATGCTTCAGTCGGTAAAACACGCGGTTAGGCTTCTGGGTGACGGAACTCTCCTCCCCCAATAAAATTTGGATCTGATTATAAAGACTGTCAAAATTTGTTCTACTTCCAGAGTGATTGATTGGTACAACAAAAGAAGATTCACAAGACTACACTAGTACAACACATCCTGCATATATGCATTTCAATTGAATTTAAATATAACGTAACAGGATAAGTATTCTCGTCCAACCTAATAGGATAAAAAACTGAAGTGAAACCATGAATTATATGATACTATGGGAAGAGTTTAGCAATACCAACCTTTCAACTCTTCCTTTGAGGCACTGGACAGTTAGTCTTCTTTCATTCTTTTGCAAAGTGATTGTTTGCCAAAGCTACTAATACCGCTTGGTCCTGTCTCATTACAGTATTGTTCACGTGTTCACTTAGTGATGGCTCCTGATTTGTCAAAATCACAATCTGTAACGTCCTCATAAAAAGAATTCTTTCTGTTGGAATATTGTTTCAATGTTCGGTTGAGCTCTTCCACATCTTGTTCGTATAGTGCGCGGACTCCACACTTCTTCACCTTCACCCACGTCTTCTCTCCTGGATCAGCTCTTGCTTCGAAATGAAACCGAATCTTATGATCATGGCATTTCTCCCTCCAATAGGTCCCAGGTCTCCCGCTTGGTTCCAAGAAGAAATGTTGCCTAGACAGGAGGAACAACCAAAGGTGATCGGACGCTACATCATCGTCTACTATAATAAGATAAACCGGGCCCGCATCGGTTTCTAAATCATAACGGCAATGAAAAGAGATTGAATTATCCTTTAAATTAATTGGTTCCTCAGCGGTAGCTGAAATTTCTTGATCAGGTACAAATAGAGCACAAAAAGCAAACCCCACCCACTTGCTATTAGAATCCGAAGGTAGCGTCTCAATTACTGAGTCTCCCACCCTTTGATTATTGAACCACTCAGGAATTTCACTGCCAGGAATTACAATAGTGAAGTAGCTCAAAGAACGAGGAATTTCCTGCACCAAAGGAAGAATATAAATAGTACTACACAACTAAAGAGGGAAGGAGGGAGAGAGGGAGAATGAGACGTACCTGAAGGAATTTCTTCACCGCTAAATATATTATGGAACTGGAACCTTGATGGTCAACCAAACTGAAGCAATTGAAAGAACTAATCCCAATGGAACAGCGTCTGTTCGAAGGAAGGCTAGGCAATTTTTGAAGCCTTTTGCAATTATTCAATGTGAACGTCCTAAGCTTAGAAAGCCCACTGATGCTTGCAGGAAGGCTAACAAAATAGTTTCCATCAAGATTTAATCTTTCTAAAGAGGACAATAAACCAATATCTTCAGGTATTGCTCCTTCACAAAGATTGCAGTCCTTCAGATTTAGACACTTCAAAAAGCGTAAATCTTTTAAGGAAGCTAACACCAGACTCACAGGGTGGGGATTCTTTCTTGGAAGTAAGCCAAAAGTGAAGAAAGAAGGCCATGATCTAGGGAGTTCGATATTTTTCACTGGAACCAGGGCGGATGACTCATCTCTCATAGAAATTCCACTCATATCAATCTCCTTCAAACTCGAGATCAAAGGTATCATTGATGAAGGCATTTGCTCAACAGCAGTGAAGCTTAAAGAAAGCTTCGAAAAATTCTTCATTTCTCCCACAAATTCTGGAATCTTTTTAACTTTTGAGCACCCAGAAAGATCAAATGTTTCAAGAGATTCCAGTTCTACTTCACTTGGGAGACTCTTAATGCTTTTACAGTTTTTAAAATTCAAAACTCTTAGTCTGTTGAGAGAGGCAATGGATGGATGAATCTGAACAAGATTAGTACAACCTTCAAAAACCAGCTTCTCAAGATTCTGAGTACCTGTGAAATCTGGGGTCCTTGTCAAGTTCTCGGAGTAACTAAGATCAATAGATTTCAACTTGACCATGTACTGTACAAAACATGAAAATGGTAGATTAAATTAATTGACTTCCAAGAACCGTACAATTTATTGAGATTGAAAAGAAATAGCTCTGCAAAGGTCTTACCTTTATTCCGTTCCAAAGGAGATCATTTTGCTATGCTGCAGACGAAGTTCAGCAAGCTCAACAGGTTGAAAACTTGGTGGCAGACATTTCGAGGGAAACCAACTCCACTCCAGAAACCTTAAGGAATTGGGAAGATACTTTGGGCCCAAACAAAGGCTCAAATTATTAATCTTGAGCAACTTTAGTTTACACATCTTAGTGAATGCTTCAGGATTCCAGTGTGCTGCTTCAAATTCATGCAAGCATAGGACTATGCCTTCAATGGCTTCCGTTCCCTTGTAAATAGGAATAAAAGAAAAGTTAATGTCATAATCAAGTCTCTCTTATCGTTTTTAATGGAATTATAGTATGTCATCCAGGGCTTTGGTATTTTATTTTTTGTGCAACTTCTTACCGTATTGTTCGTGAGTACATGAACGATGTCACTGTGAAGCCACAAGCGACTGCGACCACCTGGCTCATCAAACGACTCTTGACGAACAATCTCCCATGCCATTTCTTGTATCAAATCATGAACAGACAGATGCTTGTTTGAAAGAGACAAGAGAGATTTCTCAATAAGAACATGTATCACAATACGAGTGCCAACAAAACCACAACTGTCTAGTATTTCAATCACTTCTTCCTTGACACCAAACTTATGGAAACACGCAACATCAAGAAAAATTTTCTTCTGCATTTCCTCTAGTCCATCATAGCTTATTTTCAAAATTTCCAAAAATTTTCTGTCTGGAGCTTGCTTCAGTTTATCTAGTGCACTCTTCCATTCATCTCGACTTCTTTTGTACAAAAAAGACCCCAAAGTTTTAAGAGCTAATGGAAGACCTCCTGCATAGTTTATGAAATTTTTAGACAGTTCTAGATAATAATATTCTTCAAGGTCATCTTTTCTAAAGGCCTTCCTACTAAAGAGATAAAGAGCTTCATCCTCGGTTAATGGCATGACCTTATATACTTTCTCTATCCCATGTTCGACTAACAAGCGTTGATCTCTAGTTGTAATGATGATTCTACTTCCCAAACCAAAGCAGTCTTTTTCTCTGATCAACATTTCCAGTTGGTCTGATTGATCTACATCATCAAGAATGAGAAGAACCTTTTTATTACATAGACACCTCTTTATCATAGTAAATCCACTGTAAGCATCATAAACTTGTATATTTTCTTTCCTCAAGATATTGGAAAGAAGCTGTTTCTGTAAAAGAACTAGACCATGTGTTGCATAAACCTCTCTGACATTTGCAAGAAAGCTGCTACCTTCAAAACTATGAGAAATTCTCTCATAAACTAATCTAGCTAGGGTTGTCTTACCCATTCCGCCCATCCCCCATATCCCCACAAAGCGCACATCATTTGCGCTTGTATCTAAATGCAGATCTATTTCTTTTAGTTTAGTATCAAGTCCGACTAATATGTCTGAGGAATCTAACAATGAAAATGTGGGATACACTTTATCCCACAATGCATCAACAATTTCTGTGATAAGCTCTGTATCATACCTAGAAGTAGAAGAAAAAAAAAATCATCAGATGAGGTTATATGAATATATCGTAGTGCATGGCAAAACTGAAATGCAATATTCAAGAATTGGTCTTATTAGCTATGTCTCAGTTGTTGCTTCATGTTTGCATACCTATAATCCTTCGAATTCCACCCAGCGAGATTAGCAACTTTTTTTAAAGCATTTCTCCACTCAAGCACCTCCTCTATATCTTCCCCACAATTTTTTTCATGGTTAACGAGGGCTGCCCCAAAACTCCTCCGTTGATGTCGTACATCAGAGGGATCCACATCATAAAAAATTGGGAAAATTCTCTCCGTCTCTTTCATGGACTGAACAATATGGTTTAGTTCACGCAAACACCAACTTGATGAAGCATAGTTTGTTGAAAGAACTATGATTGCAAACCTTGATTGTTCAATCGCGGTCAGAAGCTCCGGATTGATATCTGTCCCTCTTTCCAGATCTGGATCATCCCTGAAAGTTTTAATTCCTCGCCAGTCCAACTGTTTGTATAAATAGTCAGTAAAACCCCTGCGAGTGTCTTCACCCCTGAAACTCAAAAACACTTGGTATTTCCATGGACAAACTGCAGTAGCAGAAGTGAAGGCCCTTTGGCTGCTCAATGCCATTGGAAAGTGGTTCAAAGAAATCTTCTCTCAGCACCGAATTGCAGAACAAGAATGATTAGAAAGATTAAATTCAGTGGCTCCAATTGAAATACGGAAAAGAAAAATCAGCACAGAGAGAGGTGCCAGGAAGGCAAAGACACAGATGATAATGAAACTGAAAAACAAAATAAAAATAGTGTTGAAAGGGGCTTCAGCAATGTTTCTTCATGGTGTGTTGCGAGGAAAAGATGCCTTTGACATTAACTAATGAAGAAGAGGATGATATGTAGAGAAGAAGACGGAGGTAGTAGTTGGATTTGGAGAATGGCGCCATGACACAAACCAATGTTGTTCTTTAATTTTTTATTTGAAAGGCTGATGACAAGAAGATAAGTTTAATGAATTCTGTGTTAGTGTCGTTTAGTATGTTGATTTCAATACCTGCTACTAATTTAAAATTTTCCCCGATCACAATTCACCGTCCTTAGATAATATGTTAAACTCAAGCAGGGGAGAGACGACGTGGATTTCAAGTGGGGTGGTCTGGCATGGTGCAAGTGACACCTTTGCACAGGCCCCGAAATATTTTTATTTTATATTATATATATATATTTAAGTTCTTTTGTACACGCTTCCGCTGCTTTTTTTTTAAAAAAAAAATTAAATTTATTTTAGAATTAAAACATATAATGGGTAATTATGTTCCATAAAAAGAAGATCCATTATCTGATTTTTATTTTAATTTTTAATTTTTTTAATTTAAAAAAGTGTAAATTTATCATATTATTCTCATTTAATTAATAATTCAATTCTTAATGTTTGCATTAATTAATGGTATTTTCTGATATTTTGAATGTTTCACCATTCTCTGCCTTTTGCTTTATATATATAGATATTAGTCTCTCTATTACGCGCTTCCGCCCCTATAAGACTTTTTTAAAAAAAAAATTAAATTTATTTTAGAATTAAAACGGATAATGGGTAGTTATGTTCCATAAAAAGGGATCCATTATCTGATTTTTCTTTTAATTTTTAATGTTTTTAATTTGAAAAAGTGTGAATTTACCATATTATCCTCATTTAATTAATAATTCAATTCTTAATGTTTGCATTAAGAAGGTATTTCCTGGTATTTTGAATGTTTCACGATTCCCTGCCTTTTGCTTTATATATATATATTAATATTATAAATACTATATATATACTCCAGCATACAACATACAATGAAATAAAGTGCATTGGTGGAGTTTATTTCTAGCGCATATTCCTTGGTACAAGGCCCAAATTTGAGTCTCATTGATATCATTCTATTCGTATTTTTATTTTTATTTTTATTTTCATTTTAACAACAAAACTTAAACAGTTATAAATAAAAAATTAGAAGCACATAAAATAAAATAAAAACAAAGGGGAGCGATCCAACTAAACTAACAGCAAAATTACTATTGCTTTTATTTTTGTTTTTTTGTTTTTTTATTTGGTCACTTGAGATGTTGTACTCATAGTCGTCATTGCGGCTACTCTTACTTTTTTTATGTGTTATCAATAAAATTACTATCGTTTTTAATAAATTAATAAAAACAACATTATATATCACACCCAAACCAAAAAAAAAAGTACTTTCTTCCACTCAAAACAAAACCAAAAAAAAAAAATCATGACTTCTTCTTACTCTTGAACTGTTTTTTTTTTTTTTTTACCGAACATACTAATATTTAACTTTATCAAATAAAAACATTTTAAAAAATTATGAATTTGATTTGTGATTGTTATTACATGCTAATTTATGATGAAATTTAGTTATGAAAAATTTGTTTTATGACATTAATTCATGGTAAATATATATATATTTTAGTATTTTCATATTAGATTATGTGAGGGCTCCAGTTTAAGTTTCGGATAGGGCCTTCCAAATCTTCGGACCGGCCTTGATTTCAAGTCTAGCATACAACTTTTAGTCCCTCGCCTAATTAAATTTAGATTCACCTAAATTTATTCCTATCAAAAGAAGGAAAGAAAAGGAAAATCATGAGTTAATTCCTTTCACATATCCTATTTTGGTTGGTATGTTCAATACTTGGGAGAGTTTAGATGATAATAGAAATTTGCAGCCTCTGTCCTGTATGGACTATGAGGATTAGTTATGTTGTAAATGTCAAACAAAGTATGGCAAATATTCAGATAATGGTCATCTATGCTCATATTATTGTTCTTCTCCAATATGGAGGTATTTATACAAGTACAAATATGTCTTAACCCTAAATAAAATAGAAAATATATCTAAATTACAATATGAAATAAATCTCTATTACAATATGACTAAATAATAATTGGTAAGTTACCAAAATTATAACTAAATAAGGAACCAAAATCCTAATTAAGTAAGGACTCGGCAACACTTCCCCATCAGGTTGGAGCAAAGATATTTCGCATGCCCAACTTGACAAGCGAGTCATAGAACACCATACTCGACATTGACCAATCGAACAACTGTAGAGAAGGCCTTGTCATAAACCTTGAGTGAAACAACTGACAAACCCTAACAAATAGGGCACATAAAAGCAGAACACAAACCGTGTGAGCACGACAGTATGTAAGGTAGAACACAGAAACCCTGTGAGTACGACATTAGGTAAAGCAGAACACAGAAACCCTATGAACACGGCAGTAGATAAGGCAGAACATAGAAACCCTATGAGCACGACAGTAGGTAAGGCGAACACAGAAACCTTGTGAGCACAACAATAGATAAGGCAGAACACAGAAACCCTGTGAGCATGGCAGTAGGTAAGGCAGAACATGAAACCTTGTGAGCACAACAGTAGAAAGGCAAAACACAGAAACCATGTGAACACATCAGTAGATAAGGTAGAACATAGAAACCCTATGAGCACGACGCAGGTAACAAAAACCTTATGAGTACGACAGGAGATATGCAGAACACAGAAACCTTGGAGACGATAGTAGGATGGAAACACAAAAACCTTGTGAGCATGACAGTAGATAAGGCAGAACACAAAAACCTTGTGAGCACGGCAATAGGTAAGTCAAAACACAAATATCAAGTGAGCACAACAGTAGGTAAGTATGAAACATATTCAACAAACTAGGTTCCATAGTGCGCACCATCCAACTTTTCACGGTAGCATCATCAATTTTTCACTTTCCAAATTGTGGATCTTTGGAATCTAGAGCATTAGAGTCACAAGTTAGGTAACCCAATTTTCCTTGTGAAGTAGAATAGAGTTCGATCATCAAAGCCCAAATCGCATAGCAGGATCCATTCAATTTGAATCCCAAGAGTAGGTTTGTGGATAATTCAGTATGAATCATCATAATAGGGGTATGCGAAGCTATAGATGAAGTAGAACTAGAAGCAAGTGAAGAAATAAAGGCATCAACATCAGGCATGGTGATGATGGCGGGGTGGCAGCAGCTCCGACGACGATAACAAGGTAGACTGCGGCAGCTAGTTAGGATTATGGGCTAGGTGTATAGTGCATTGGAAATAGGTAGTGTTTAGGGTTAAGGTTTTTTTCTGTTGTAGAGACGGATCAAAACACAGCAACATCATCGGCAATGACCATAACAACGGAAAGAGAAGCAAATAAAGGCAACATTAACGGCGGCAGTAGTGGCCACGGCAACGACCACAGAAACGGTAGCTGAAAACGATGACAAATTCTTTCATATCAACTTTAGCTAATTCACGCAAACGCAACTTCTCTTCAATCCTCCTCTCCCTTTGAAGAGAAGGGATTGTCGAAGTCAAGAAAGAGGTAATATCTCCATGGGAAAGAGAAACATATCATTTCACTCCCCCTACCCCCTTTGAAGAGGAAGGGATGAGAGCACTTAAATTGCAAGGACAACGCAAGCAAATGTCACAAGAGAACCTGGATTTGATACCATGTCAAACAAAGTAGGACAAATATTCAGATAATGCTCATCTATGCTCATATTATTATTCTTCTCCAATATGAAGGTATTTATACAAGTACAAAGATGTGCTAACCCTAAATAAAATATAAAATATATCTAAATTACAATAGGAAATAAATCTCTATTACAATAGGACTAAATAATAATTTGTAAGTAACCAAAATTCTAACTAAATAAGGAATCAAAATCTTAACCGTAGTCTAAAATATCAATAATATCGATGAAATATCGAGGATATTATCTTTTTTTGGGTCAAGGATATTTCAGAACCTATCTATACACATATCGTATAAATATCGATAATATCAACAATAATATCGGAAAATATCGATGTCGATAATTTCGCTCACACTTCAGTAATATTTTGTCAAAATATCGGTACAATATTGAAAATATCAAAAATATCGATGTAATGGAAAAAAGGAAAAAACACAAAGCACACACACAAAGGGGATTCGAACTATTGCCATTTCACTCTTCCAATGCCTTAACCACCATGTTGCTTATGTTTTTGTGATAATATGCAAAGAGGAACTCTATGTGGCATAAGTCACTCATGTATCTTACCATGCAATGTATAAAGTGTAAAATGTTGTAGTAAATGATTATAATGTGTTTAATATTCTTTCATTAATTACTACATATTTTTTACATTCACAGTGTTTGCTAGTTTGCTATATAATCAACTTAAATCAGTGCAAATCATCATGCAATGCATTTCCTTCTAATTTTTGGTGATACACTAACAGATAATTGACAAAATAAACATCTTCCAAAGTTTCAATAAAAATTTCCAAGTTTTTCTTCCAATTTCCGTGGTTTTTATTCAATTTTTATTCGAATATCGATAATATCCCAATATTTCCATCAAAATTTCTGTGTTTTTGAACTACAGATATTTCCGATACCATCGATATTTTAGACTTTGATCCTAACTAAGTAAGGACTCGCCAACAAACTCCTTTTCACTATCATATTTTCGTTGGTTTGTTCAATACTTGGGAGAGTTCAGATGATAATAGAAATTTGCAGCCTCTATCCTGTAGGGACTTTGAGGATTAGTTATGTTGTAAATGTATCTGCAGGTTATGAGACCATGAGAGGATTAGTTATGTTGTAGCATCTACGCTTTCTTTAAGCCCTTATTTGCTCCCACAATCAGTGTGCAACCGGTATATGGAAATAAGTCACTTTCTATTACAGTGGCTTCCCCCACCACCATGGCCTCTCCCTCTTTTTCATCCTCTTCCGCCAGTCTGAGCCCGCTGTTTCAATCTTAAATCCCTCCACGATTACTTTGTTCCAAAGCCTAAACAACTCGATCAAAGTCAAAGTGAGAGAGATATCAATAGAAGGGAAAGAGGATCTCAGGAAGGAAGAAGGGGTTGAAGGGAAAGATGGCAGCATTACAATCGAAGTTTATTGAAATGACCACTAGCGCAACGCGGTACCTATTTTAAGGACGACACCAACAATTTAGCCTTTATTCAAGGTTTCAAATATTCAAGCCCATTTCTCCCTATGGAGGTAATTGGAAAAGTCAAGCTCAATGAACAAACAGTCAATATTCTGGAAGTTCTGATGCTTCTATTAATCAATACATGATTCTATTAAGCAATCTGTCTACATATTGTTATACAGAGCTATGCAATGCAGCCTCCAACAAGGAAAAAGAACCAAAAAGAAAAAGCAATCTAGATTACAAAATTGGAGGCAGCAGCAAAGGATCTATTAGTGAGTACACTATGGACTAATACAGTTGTGCTGATGTTTCTTATTTAATTTTAAAACACTTCAGGACAATCAATCAGTTGTTCACTTGCACTGTTAGTAAGCTAGCAGTATATCCAAAGGCATTAATGTCCGGGTACTTGATACACCAAGCTCAAGAATCATGGGTGCAATCGATACATCAATGTCTTTGCAGTTCAAAGTGAGTGTAGCATTACCTGAACTCCAGGTTGTGGCCGAACTGTAAGAAAATGCAAGGGAAAGTGAACATAACCTGGGGAAAGGGTGAAGGAGTAGCGTTGTAGAATCATTGACAAAGCAATCTTTGCTTCAGTAGTGCCAAAGTTTAAGCCCACACAAGTTCGAGGTCCCAATCCAAATGGTATAAATGCACCTATGTTGTTGTTAGTTTCTTTAGCAACCCCTTCCGAGAATCTCTCTGGTTTGAAAAGATGCACATCCCGTCCCCAGATTTCAGGATCATGGTGAATTGCTATAGTTGAGATAACCAAATCAAGATTCGGAGGAAGAGTGAGCTTTCCCAATCTAACTTCCCTTTCAACTTTCCTTATAATAGAAACAGGCGGCAGATATAACCGTAGAGGCTCATTAATGATCATACTCATCTGCATGGAAATGAAAAAAGAGATAACAAATCAGGATTTCAAATTTAATTGAGAAAATATTTCTGCCACTTACAAAAGCTCTTGGCTTTCTTATTGTTTTCAGTTTGGCAATCCCATCAGGATGTGGAGTCTGTTTGCCAAATAATTGTATGACCTCCTTTCTTGCTTCCTCTTGCCAATCTGTATGGACTGCCAAAAGTAAGACAGTCCAAGAAAGCAAAGTAGTAGTAGTTTCTTGTCCGGACATGTAAAACATCTTGCAATCATCAACAACTTTGTCCACTGAAATCCACTGGTTGTCATCGGCATCATGTTGAGCCTCTACAAGTAATCCAAGATAATCACTTCCAAATCTGTCTTCTCCTCCAGTCATTGCCTTCTCTTCTCTTAAATTTTCTTAATAATCTCTATTATTTCTCCGACTCTATCTCATCGCTGGTTTTAAAGAACTTACTGCAATTTTCAATGAAAGACTAAACATGAGAACAGAATTAATGCTCACTGCTATGAGAAAACAATAAAAGAAGATTAAAGAAGAATGGTTCTCTGTATAACAAGCCTAATGCGCCAACTATACAACGAAAATGAAATAGGGTATGCTTCTCCTGGCTATAATGAAAATTTTTATTGAGTATATTTCTCCTGGCTATAACTCAAATTTGGAATTTGCACCAGTATCTCTTCTTTTTTTAGGGGGAATCATCAGCATGAGTCATATTTTTTTTAAGAAGATACAGAGAGAATTGTTTAGGCATGACTCTGTGTCTGTTAACATAGTAAGGTACAGAATGTATTCTAGCAAATTTGAAGGATCCCACAATTGACCAACCAAAAGATCATTTGGATGCCATTTATATTGAGGAGTAAGAATGCCACACATTAATCAATCAATCAATCAGATATTCAATAGCTAAGAGAACAGAGATTGAATGGCTATCCATGTGTGGTTTCGCAATTTGAGATTTAGTTGAAATGAAGTTACCTAATGACAGGAACCCTGATTATGAGATAATTTTTGTAGATTATGAAGCCTAACTTGGTCAACATCCCAAAAATGTTCTTTTCTTCAATATAGCTGCTGCCAAATGCTGTTCTTGAAATCACTTCTGAACTCAGCAACCTAAACTCTTGAAGCACATCAATCTCTTTTCCTTCATAATTTTTCCACCTTCCTAGCATTGTCTCAGCATTAGCTACCATTTCTGGAATCATACTCTGGTAAAACAATACCATCCCATCAGATTTTACTTCACTACTATACTACTCTTTGCAAGAAATTACCATTAACTGTGAAAAAAAGACTTACTTTTAAGCTCTCTCCATGGAAGGCAAGAGTGGCCAGCTTTCTCAATTTTGCCCATTTTTCATCTTCTGTCGTTGAAACCAGGCCATCTCCTAATAGCTTCTTTACAAAGTTTTGGACCTCTTTTTTTGGATAAGCTCCATCTTTGTTATTCAGTATCTCTTTGCACAACTCAGGTTCTGTGATCACCAACTGAGCCTGAGAACCATGCCACTACAGATAATTCTTCCCTGTTGATAAACACAGATGACCCAAAATAAATAATTTTAAAAAAAAAGTAGCTAATTGAGATGGTTTCTTACCATAAATCTTGGTCCATGAGTGAATGTGAGCTTGGACTAAAGGATGTGTGTCGTGGGATATAGTTTTGGGCATGGCCATGGCTTCCTTCATCATGTGGGAGATTTCTTTGGTGTTTCCAAGGATGAGTTTGTAAGGAGGGCCATGGATCCCCTGCAGAGCCATCTGCTTCTGTATGCGAGTTGGAGTCCACCATAGCTTGTGAAGGATCTTGATGAGAACTAAGACCAGGAACAAGCACAGAAAGCACAGAAGGCCGCCCAAAGAACTCATTAATTTGTCTCTCTTTCTTTCTTTCTTTCTCTTTGCTCCTATTTAAACCACTCTGAGTTTTCATCTTTCAGCAGTCCACAGTTTCAAAAGTTTTCTTGCTCTTCGTTGTTTGTCTATACAAATTTAGGAAGAGAAAAAATGAAAAAGGAAAAATGAAAAGACATTGCAGGTGGCCACAGGTAGCAAGTTTTAATGGAAAACACTTGGCTCATTTCCTTACATGACAACAAAATTTGCTTTGTTGTTTCCTTTCTTTTAATTTTGCCATGCATGACAAAAGAATTTCCAAAAACAGAAAAATCATCTATAAATACGTAGATAAACTTTTCTAACATGTCAGAGAAAATTGACATCATGCAATTTGAAAATTAATGATTAATGCATTGTTTGAGGATTTGTTCCTATACTAATCTTTAATTCACTATGTATGTCTAGCAGCCTTGTGTGTGCTTGTTTGATATAATAAAGGATGAAACGTAATATAAAGTTGCTAAAAGAATAGTAAGACAAAATCATATCAACAGAATAGCATTGCTTGAGAGGTTTGAAGGTTTGTTCTCAAAAACTTCAATGCACCTAGTTGGCGGTATCTCAAGTCAATCACTCACTATCATATCGGAAAGTTAAAGCACAGAGCTAAAGGAATTTCAGCTTAAATTTTACCGGATTTTAATCCCTACAAGATTTATAAGTTTTCTTCTTTTATAAGATCAATGTTATTTCCTTAATTAGAAAAAAGAAAATTAACAGCTACCTAACCAACAGTAATATTGCCAATCACATCTTTGTTCGTATTTTGCCATTGCCAGGTACACTTACTGAGGACACGAAGGAACATGCACAGATGAACATCAGTGGAAAATGGAAACTAGTTCCAAGCAATATGCTTCAATTAACAGTCGATTAATACAAGCGATTTGGCAAATCTTACAACTCCAAACCAATGAAGATTTTGGATTCGGACACGGGTACGATACGCGTCAGATACGAATACGGGTGTGCGGTACGCGTCGGATACGGCTACGGGTACGTTGAATGAATGGAGGCAAATGAAGCCGCCGTTATCTGACATGGAAATTCTCGGTGACGGCGGTGCGAGGTGGCCCCTGAGTTGTACAAAAACGACGATGTCGCACCAGGCTTGCCTCCTTTCCTTTCAATAAAATGCAGTGTGACAGTGCTGCTGATGCCCTCCTTTCAGTGAAGTGCACCGTTTCACTCAAGGATGGGTTTTCAAGCTGGAATTGGGCTTTTAAAACAAAATGCTGCTCTTAACCCGCTTCGCCTCCAACCCAATAGAACCCAATCCCCAAATCACATTATTTCATATTTCAAAATTTTCACATGTTTTATGAAATTTATTTCTTTTGATGTTTGATTTAACATTACATAAAGTTACATTTAACAGTTTCGGAAACTGTTTTTTTTTTTTAAATTAAGTAAGCTAGTCTTTTGGATTAATCAAGCTGGTCCTTTTATATATGTTTGATATGAAGAATAAATATGGTATGATGAAATTAGGATATCAAAATCATTATTTTATGTGTTATATAATTTACTTAATATATACATATATTATTTTAGTTATTTTTAATTACCGTAATCATGATCACTATACTCCGTAAATATGAGATTAGTCAAGTTGGCTAGAGCGGACGTACTCCTTACTCTGCACCTAAGTTCGAATAGCGGGAGATTAGATTAAATTAGATTATTGCATGTATCAAACACTTTTATAAAAATTAAAATTATAAATAAATAAATAAATAACATGATCACAGTACTCATGTAGCCTTACGGTGGGATCTCTAGGACATCCTAATATTGGCTCCTTTATTTTATCTTTTTTTATTTTAAGACAAACAAAAAGTTACAAATGGAATCCCCAAGGGATCCCTAAAAACCTGATATCAAAACAAAATTCACAAGTAACAGAAGGAGAAAGATTATACCTAAATACCTAATATCGGCTCCTTATTGATTTGGCATATCTAGTCAAATTTTGACTTAATACCAAAATAATTAATAGAAATTTAGTGAAATACCCATTCCTAGACATAAAACTATAAATATACCCTATACCATTCAATATATATAAACACACCCAAAAAAAACCAAAAGCTGAAGCTGTTACCTTTTTTAATTTAATTAGATAAATGAAATACCTTTATTACACATTTAGTATTAAATTAGTTTATTTGAAAAAATTTGGGCGCTCTCTCTCTCATCTTTCTCTGTTCGCTCTCGTCTCTCTCTATCGCTCTCGTCTCTCTCCAACTATCTTGGTGCTCCGGCCACAGCGCCGTGAGACCGGTTAGAAAAGGACCTGCCAGGGCCGACGATCAAATTTGAGCTAAAGCCCAGCCACTCACGACGCCTCTGCGAGCTCGGAAAGGTCTGTGGATTTCAAGTTTTTCGGCATCGTTTTCGGCGACTTCGGCGGTTGTTTCTGTCGATCGAGGTATGAAACTTCATCTACTTTTCGTGCTCTAGCTGTTTATGTATGTGGTTATGATAGATTTTGGAGTTTTGGAAATTAATCAATACACCATAGATTTTGGTGTTTATGTATGTGCAATTGTAGATCCAATTCTTCTTGATTTTATATGTTTATTTTTGTTATTGCCGATTTGGAGGTAAGCTGTTGGATTTTCTGATTTCGTTCTAATTTGTATTTAGATATTCGTTTGAGTATTAAATTGTGATTTTAGTTTCTTTTTGTTTATAATTTGGATTGATTTCATATTCGGTTTGGTTGTGGATTTGCTGTTTGAGCTGTGGTTAGAAATTTGTGATATTCGATTTGGTTTTCATATTAATTAAGGTATGCTTTTTTAGTTGAATCTGAGTATATTCGTGTTTTTTCTGTTTATCACTTAAAGTTCCAGGTATAGGGTAATAACACTGCTTGTTTGCTATGAAATCCTATTTCTAATGCATGTCTACCACTGTAAAGTTCCAGTATATGGTATTAACACTGCTTGTTTGCTATGAAATCCTATTTCTAATACATGTCTACTATTGTAAAGTTCCAGGATAGGGTAATAACACTGCTTGTTTGCTATGAAATCCTATTTCTAATGCATGTCTACCACTGTAAAGTTCCAGTATAAGGTATTAACTCTGCTTGTTTGCTATGAAATCATATTTCTAATGCATGTCTATCACTTGTAAAGTTCCAATATAGGGTATTAACACTGCTTGTTTGCTATGAAATCCTATTTGTAATGCACGTCTACCACTGTTAAGTTCCAGGTCTAGGGTAATAACACTGCTTGTTTGCTATGAAATCCTATTTCTAATGCACGTCTACCACTGTAAAGTTCCAATCTAGGGTATTAATATTGCTTGTTTGCTATGAAATCGTATTTATAATGCACGTCTACCACTGTAAAGTTCCAGGTATAGGGTAATAACACTGCTTGTTTGCTATGAAATCCTATTTCTAATGCACGTCTACCAGTGTTATTACCACATACTGGAACTATACAGTGGTAGACATGCATTACAAATAAGATTTGAGAGGAAACAAGCAGTATTAATACCCTATACCTGGAACTTTACAGTGGTAGAAATTATTCAGAAATAGGATTTCAGAGGAAACAATCAATGTTAATACCCTATATTGGAACTTTACAGCCATTAATCAGAAATTTCAGTGAACTAGAGACTAAAATAATGATAGTAAGCAGTCAGTGCAATAGTGAAATCCAATATAGTTTCAAGATTTTGTCTTTGATTCGAATCTAAAATGCTGTTATTACCCTATAATGGAACTTTATATAAATTTATCAACATTACAGTAAGTTCGGTGTTGTAAATGTCTTACCTTTGATGCGTTTTCGTGTTGAAATCATTCTCTGAACTTTTCTCTTGGTTTTGAAAGCGGAGGTCACTGTGTCGTATTTGTTCTTGGTGCTTGGTCATGAGGACGCTTTGATGGAGGTGAACGAAGTGACATTTTGCAAAGAAGTTAATAAAAGCGCGTGCTGGAGGTTGAGTTATGGTTTTTTTTTTGGACAAAAGTTACGGTTTTCTAAATAGTTAAAATGTCTGGGCTTGTTTATAAATTTGGGCTAGGTTGATTTTGGGTGTTTTTTGAGTTTTTTTTCTGTTGGGCTTATCAGTGGCAGCCTTGTAATATATAGGAACTTCAATACCAATTTGTTATATAATAAATGTATTTTGGGTGTGTTTCTAAAGTGCATTCTATATGGGGTTTTTTTTTATAAATTCAGCACCCATTTTGGGTATATTAGTGAAGCTCCCAATAATTAAACTAGACTCGACTTTACCTCGCCTTACAATATGCAAGTCTTGTGCCTTCCATACCTGATAACTCCATATTTATGTTTATTTTTTTATACCTTATTCCTATTTTTTGTACTAGTTTCTTCTGTGAAATTGGTCGTTTTGATGTGTTTAACATGAGTTTTATAGAAAATCGTCCCTAAGGGTGAGTTGGAGCTAAAAGGGGCAAAATCTGGTAAAAATGAGCAAAGAAGGCAGAAAGTTGTAATTAGCAATTTGGAAGTCAAGGAATGGACTGTGCAGATGGGTCGACTTTACGAATAATGTGCTATATATGCTAGGAAAGCTCTGGAAGTCTAGTTTATGGAAAATTTTACAGTTCGTGATTTTGAGTTTTCTAGAGGAAGTTACATCAATTTTAGTACAAGTGGTTCTTGTCTGGAATTATGCGCAATTCTTGACGACTTAGCATCGCAAGTTACCATTCTTGGCAAGCAAGCTTTTGGATGGTTCTTGGGCTTCAAGCCTTCAAGTTCGAACACAAGTGATGGTCATCATTTCCATTGTCTATTTAATTCCAACTTGGGCCTGGCTTCTTCAAGTTTTAACGCAAAGGCTGCTTCATGTTTCTTTTATTTTTTATATACTTTTTACATGGCCCCAAAACACTTCGTTTTGGCCATGATTTAAGAAAAGAAACAAAAGGACACGCAACGCAGTAACGCAACAAAGAAGAGGAAACAAAAGGTCTCTCAAGCATTTATTCAAACAATTGGTGTGCACCTCTAAGGTAGTGCAGAGGGGCAACCTCTGGTGACTCCAAACCCGAGAGAGGCTCCTTTGTGGGTTTGCAACTGCCTACATCTTGTGTTAATTAAATCATAAGTCAACTATAGTTGCTGGGATGGTTGGGGTTTAGTTTGGACAAGGTAAGTGCATTGAAGGTCAAATCCTAATCCAGAGCAAACTCCCAAGTCCATACGGATTTAATTCCTATCTTTTCTCCTAACCCTGGCAGTTGGCGTATTTCTCTTTTGGGGGTTGCATATAGATGCATCTTTTCAACCAGCTTTGAGGAGGTGCCTTAGCATATTGTTTGATATCTAAAAGCATCTTACTTACACATATTCACTTTCTTTGTAGTTCATAGTCTTCAAGATCTATTGGAGAAGGAGTTCAACTATAGTGGATTCTTCTAAGGGTTTTTCTATCTTAATTCAAATTTTGTATTTTATGATCATAAGTATATTGTTTGTTTCTAAGATGGCTATGGCTAACTAAATTCTTTGATGGGGATCCAATGTAATCTAACATGACAGTTCTATGTTATTGAGTTAATATTTTATTTTTAACCAATTTAAATTCATTCATTATTATAATTATGATCTTGATACTTGTGATTGACCATTATAGGTATTTTGGATTGTGTATGAAATTGATACTTAGGTGACTAGGGGTAAATTTAATTAAACAACAAGACACAACAACTCAACAATCAAGAGAACACACAGAGTATGCCACAAAGTACCTGCAGTCCTAGAAGATTACTAGTGACAACCTAGGCACTCAGAAGGACCCATCAATCTAGGCATCTCCTGTGCTAGCAACAACTATGGTGAAAGTGTGTGAAGTCATCAATATCAAGCAACCAGCAAACAGCAGATATAGATGACTAGTCAACCACCAAGAACAGAAACCCAGATAAATTTACAGATATGCAAGACAGGTTTTGTTTACCCAGGAAACCCACCATTGGGAAAAACTGGAGTCATCAACCGACTAGGCAATCCACTAAGTAGAAAAAGATTCTAACAAAGGAAAACAAGCAAGCTCAAGCAAAACCAAGATCTATTTAGGAAGATGAGCTTTACCTCCTTTGTGCAATCTTCTTCACCAACTTAGCAAAGCTCGAAGCTCAGTTCTTCATGGCAATGGCAGCTCCTTCTCCAGCTCGATCATCCCATGGCACTAGCTTGCAAGCTCCAACTTAGAACGAAACCAAACTTTGGATTTACGGGAAAAAAAGACCAATTTCTTCAAGAAACCATACTCTTGAAGAAATCAGTCACGAATCCAATCTAGTTCAATATGAGAGAATGATTTAAATAGCTAGATGCATATTCATATTTCAAAAGCAGTTTTTCAAAATGAAATCAATTAGAAAAACTCATTGAAGAAATATACGGTTTACTCTTAAGGGAGAAGAAGAGAAAGATGGCAACACAAACTTTCCAAAACTTTCACACATAAGAGGCAGCTTCCAAACGAGGAATTCATAAGCCTTTACAGACCAAAGATTCCCTTAGGTCAGAAAGCCACATGGCAGCTGAGAAAGAAAAACGAATAGGACAAAACAGTTATCCAGCTGGAAATCCTACAGAGCAAGGATGACTAGTCATCATTTATGAAAACTGTTTTAATGCATGATTTTACCTTTGTCAAATTGCTTGAACCGCCATAGGATAGATGAGAGTTAAGAACACTTAGAGATGCTAATCTTAATCTAACCTTGAGCTTGATAAATACATATAAAAGTCTTATTACACAATTGTCAAGGGAAGCCAAAAGAATTAGTCAAAATTCATACATTAACAGTGTAAGATAAGGTTGGGCAAGGGGTTCATCCCTAATCGTATATGCACTATGAATGAATGAGTTGTTGTTGAAGGTGGGGTTCAAGCTAAGACACTTTTTGGTTCCTGATTGTTCTTCTTCAGTTTAATGGGTTCTTGGTTAATATTTGGCTATGGGGTTCATTAATTGGGTTTAATTGAGGATACTTGGTGACACCAAGGCCAAACGAATCATCATAATAATAAAATAACGAATCCTTGGAATTGAATTGTGAATTTATTCTCAAAATTAACTCGATACATAAAATATAATTGTTATGGTGAAATCAAAGACCTAGTATTCATCCATTGACTTTCAAAACCAATTTTCAACTTTTGTTATTTTATTTTATTACCTTAAAATCTCGACAATTAGATTCATATTGAGCAATACTATTTTCATCTATTTTAATATTTTAATATTACAATTTTTTATTTCCCATTTTCTTTAAGGTATTCTTATTTGGAATTAATTAATAACCTTTATAAATCTTTGTGGGAACGACACTTGTATTTGCTTGCTATACTATCATATTGATTCGTGCACTTGCGATATATAACTTTTGTTCATTAGCACTCTCATGCCCTTTGGCACTTTGTCATGCAAGTCATGTGCCTTTGCCACCTCACCTTACGACATTCAAGTCTACTTCAGCACCCTCGACCTTTAGTGTATTATCATGATCTTCATCAGCCCCATTCGGCAATTCGCCTTGCGACATGCAAGTCTTGTGTCTTCGGCTCCCTCGTGCCCTGCAACACTTTTTCATGTAACATGCAAGTCTTATGCCTTCGACACTCTTGACCTTTGGCGTATTATCCTAACCTTCGGCACTTTGTCTTGCGATATGAAAGTTTTGCGGCTTCGGCACCTCACCTTGCGACATGCAAGTCTTGTGCCTTCGGCACCATCGTGCCTTTTGACACCTTTCCTTGTGACATGCAAGTCTTGTGTTTACGACCCATAAGCCACTTCTTAATCACCAAACCTCTTAACAAGCCTCTTTTTCATCATCGCTTTCTTGATGAGCTCCTTCTTATTCTCTTCTTTCAGTCTCAGTTTCTCCTCTTGCTCTACCAACCTTCAAGTTTTCCGGTATGCCTTCCTCTTTAGTTTGTGCGCCGATCCACATGGGTAGGCAGATATGCATGGCACTCCATCCTATTTGCTTATCTTTTTCCCATGGTACATTACCATGCTTACAAAGTATTGTAGAAACAGCATGTTGAAGAAGCTATCTGATTATTCTTTTGTTTTAATACAAGTGATTAACATCTGATTTAAACTGACCTAACCAAGCCTTATTAATGAGAAGATAGTAATTAGATCGTGCTGACATGACTTCTAAATTTTTTATATTTCTTAACTTCTTGGTTGCACAAATTTTTTACATTTCTTATAGTCAATTTCCATTTTCCCAATAAGAGAAAAGGCTGATAAAGCTGTTATTAATCTTTGATTTTGGTTTTTGTATTGCGGTCCTAAGTAAATTGTGAAATGACGCCTCTTTTGGAGGGATTTAAACTCGGAAGTATCGACCTCCAATTTCCACGATTTTTTATGCACGATGTCATCCAACAGATTGGTAAAACGCTTGTCGATCTTGTAGACAATACCCATGCACAACATGCTAGTCATCGTCTTACTGATAGGCAAAATGCTTGCTGACCTATTTGCAAACCCCAACGCATTATATGTGCGACCTATCGATTGACAAGAAGCATTCTGATTTGGTTGCACCCTTTTGCGTGACATGTGAGCCCTACGTATTGGCAAGATCCATGTTGATCCTGTGGTAAACTCTTACGGACAACATGTACGCCCTATAGATTGGAATGAGGCCTACCAATCTGATTGCATACTCCATTGCACGACACGTGCACCTTGTCCTGACCACTCTAATGCGAACTATGACCGAAGTAACTTCTAACTTGCAAACTTGGGGGATTGGGTACTGCCTCTGGCATCTATCATGTCGAACTATTTAGTATGATTATTCGACATTTCACAAGTTCCCAACCCATAAGCCACTTCTTAATCGGCAAACCTCTGATGTGCTCGCAAAACCTCTTAGCGAGCTTTTTCTTCATCATCTCTTTCTTTATAAGCTCTTTCTTATTCTTATCTTTCAGTCTCCATTTCTCTTCTCATTCTACCAACCTTTAAGCTTTCATGTATGTCTTCCTCTTTAGTTTGTGCAGCGTCCAATGTACGGGGGCTATTATGTGTGGCGTTCCAACCCTTGTGCTGACCTTCTTTCTCATAGTACCTTACCATGCTAACAAAGTGTTGAAGAAGCTATCTTATTATTCTTTTGCTTTAATACAAGTGACTAAAATCTTATTTAAATCAACCTAACAAGGCCTTATTAACGAGAAGATACTTAGTAACTAGATTGTGTTGACATGACTTGAATTTTTTTTCATATTTCTTCACTTTTTAGTTGAGCAAATTTTTGATATTTCTTATAGTGAATTTTCAATATTTCTTATAGTGAATTTTCATTTCCCAAAGAAGAGAACAGACTAGTAAAGCATTTATTAGTCTTTGATTTTGATTTTTGTGTTGTGTTCCTAAGTAAATTGTGAAATGACGTCTCTTTTGGAGGGAATTAAACTCTAGAAGTCTCGACCTCTAAGTTCCACAATGTTTCCCATTCTTCGTCCTCCTACTTATCGGTATGACGCTTGCCGATCTTGTAGACAACTCACATGCCTGACATGCGAGTCATCGTCCTACTAATTGGCAAGACATTTGCCACCCATCAGCAAACTCCAACGTGTGACCTGTGTGCCCTACCGATAGGCAAGACGCTTGTTGATTCGATAGTAAACTTGTACACACAACGTGTGTTCCTTAACGATCGATAAGACCGCTCCTGATCTAGTAGCAAACTCTTAAGCGTGACATGTGCGCCATACCGATCGGGAAGATGTGTGCCAATCCGGTAGCAAACTCCTATGTGCGACATGTGTGCCTTACCTGATCAGTAAGATGCCTCCTGATACGGTAGCAAACTCTTAAGCTCGCCTTGTGTGCCCTATCAATCCGGAAGACACTTGCCAATTCTGAAGCAAACTCCTAAACACGACATGTGTGTTGTACCAATCGATAAGACGCATCCCGATCTAGTTGTAGATCCCTTTGCGCAACATGTGTGCCCTACGTATCGGCAAGACACCTGCCGATCCGGCGACAAACTTCTTTGTGCGACACATACACCTGGTCTCAGCCACTCTAGTGCGAGGTACGACTGAAGCGACTTCTAGCTTGCAAACATGGTGGACTAAAGATTGCCTCCGGCATCCGTCATGTCAAACTGCTCAGTATGATCATTCGACATTTCACAAGTTCCCAACCCAAAAGCCACTTTTCCATTGGCAAACCATTTCTTCATCATCTATTTCTTTATAAGCTTTTTCTTATCCTCTTCTTTCAGTCTCCATTTCTTCTCTCGTTTTGCCAAATCAATCTCTTCCCTGAAAAAATGAGAGAGAAGAAATTGAGAGGCAGGAGAAAGAGGAAAGGAGAAGAGAGAGAGAGAGAGAGAGAGAGAGAGAAGAAAGCCAACCAAAGAAAGACGATGCAGTAGAGGTTGAGCGTGGGAGACAACGAAGAGCTCGCGCTCGTTGTAAACTCACGTATGGGGTTGGGTTCTAGAGTTGTAGATGTTTGGGACTTGGATCCAAGGTCTAATATCTAGTGTGCAAAATAATTAAGCTCATTAAACAACATATTGGACCCATGTCCATTTTAATTGAATATATCTAATCCAGTCCAACCTACTAAACATGGCCTAAGAATGGGATATCTAGGACACCCTAATATTGGCTCCTAATTGATTTGGCATATCTAATCAAATCTTTTGACTTAATACCAAAATAATTAAATTGGACTCAACTACACTATAGAACTCTAATTGCACTTGCACTCTAATGATTAATATAACTTTTTACAACAACTCTAAACTTACTAACTCAATAATTGCACTTGCTCTTATTGATATTATTCTTATTCTATAAAAGGAGGAAAAATAAATTATGTATTCCACCCATATTACAACACATGTACAAGATGTACCACATGACCATACTACTGTAGTATTCTATAATTTCTCCTCAAAGTACTAATGCTCCTTCATAAATGCAATAAAATAATATATTCTTATTGCCGAACCAGTTCAGTTACATTATCTTTGAGAACATTGTTCATAATAAATTCATTGAATAGGCTAGTTAGGCTTCATGACGAAAACACTGAAGGGGGATAACTCCACAAGGAAGGTAAGTACTCGCACCAATTGACTAATCAAAGCCACCAAGCATAAAACATGAGTTTACACTCCTTTCTAAATTCAGAGCTTATTACTCTTATGAGTTTAATGCATCATAATTTGACAACCTTTTAGATGATGCAATCCTCTTGATATATCAATACACTTTTATGCACTCATGTATCAATCTAGAGCTATACACTCTAGTGTTGAGATTCACCAATCTCTATTGGAGATTAAATTGCCAAGTCTTAATAGAAGTTGTGATATGTCTATAGCAAGAGCATTCATGACTTGTTTCTCACACATATAAAACATACTCTCATAGTAACTAGTCATATTCATCATCGTTAAAGACATTACCATGTTTTCTCATTCATAACTTGTGAATAAATCTCAATTCACTAACATATATGTATGAATTCTTTTTGTATTCTTGGAGAAATTGTTCATGAGGACTTACATGTCTAATAGGAGCCAATTGGGCTGAAGCCCATTTGAAGAGTTGATGCGTGAAATCCGCACAATCTTTTTGGCACTAGTGCTCTGTTCATATTTGGTACCAGCAAAGAGCTTGACCAAACTTCAAGTTTCAAAGTTCAAATCTTCCAATCAATTTCCAAAAGTTAATGGAGGTTTAGTCGATCATAAAATCAATATAAATGGGATTTAAATATGCTATCAATGGTAAATAGACTAAACATTCTCATCAGACTTTCAATGAATATGATTACTAACTTAACTATCAGAGAGAGCTCTTAAAATCTTGAATCTGGTAGCTTTTGAACTTAGATTTTGTCCTTGTAGATGCCCCAGTCATACTATTTATCGATCTTGGCTTGCCATGTGAGTTGTACGATTTTCACCTAGTATGATTTATGATTTTGCATATGGTAGAAATTAAAATTTTATTTTCAATGAATGGAAAGTTACCTTTAATACCCTAATATAGTAGGATTTGTTAGAATAAGAATGAAAAGTTAATCTAACTCAAATCCTTATAGAAAGAAGCTTGACACTTTTTTGGAGCAATTATAACAGGAGTGCATGTTATAGAATGTATACCCAATAAGATGCATTCTGAGTTAGCATACATTCATATTGGGAAATTTATTATAGAATGTATATCCAATAAGATGCATTCTAAGTTACCATATGTTCATATTGGGAGATTTGAGTTAAACTTTAACTTCGACACATATCGTTGATGAAAGCTTTGATCGTTATTTGTGTATTAAGTTTATTCACACGGCGTGCCAATTTTACGTTGCATTCAAATTCCTCACACCAACACGTTGTTAATTGTTATAATTATATAATATCATAAGTAAAAATAATTATGGTAAAAAAAGGCAACGGAAACATACAAGCATCAAAATTTTCTCTTACAAACAACTTCTCATACTTCTTTTTCTACAATATTGCAGTTCAATGAACACAACTATTCTTCCATATGCATTACGTGTATGGAGGTTATAAATAGTGGAATATAATGTCAAACTATATATAATTGGGTTCTACTACTAACTCAGCTCGTTCGAGTCCTTCTTCCCAAAAGCACTTTTATCACTTTAGGTTCTACCAACCTCCTCCCTGCTCACTTTCAACGCACTCTCCCTCTCTCCACCCCTCAAATCCCAATCTCTCTCTCTCTCTCTCTCTCCGTTGTTTTCAACCACTTAAACTCCCACCACCACTCTCATCAATAAACATTAAACACCTGACCACCGTTACCACCCACCACCACCACAACCCAAAAACCCAAAAACAAAAAAAAAACACAGAAAACAGAGCAAAAGACGAAAATGGATTTGAACAACAACTTCACCGGAGCTTCAAGGCCCTCACCGACATCGTCGAATGACATGGAGCAGATGTCGGAGACCCCACAGCGCGGGTCCCACCACCGCCGAGCCCACTCCGACACCTCCTTCCGCATCCCCAACTTCGACGACCTCCTCCTCTTCGACCCTTCAGACCTCGACCTCTCCTGCCTCCCCTCCCCAACCCTCCTGCCACGTAGCAGCAACCCAGTGACCCTGGACTCCGACGACTCCTCCGGCCCACCCAACCCCTTCTCCAGCTCCAAGCCCGGCGGCCCCACTTCCTCCGGCTCCACCGCCGCCGCCGCCCACCTCCGGAGCCTCTCCGTCGACTCCGACTTCTTCGATGGTCTCGGCCTCGGCGCCAGAGGAGACTCTGGGAGAGAAGCCCTTGGGGGGCAGAGGTCTGGGGCCCACCACAGGCACAGCAACTCCATGGACGGCTCCTTTACGCCGTCGTTTGAGGCGGACTCGCCCGTGATCGTGGTGGACGGTATCAAGAAGTCCATAGCTCCTGAGAGACTTGCTGAGCTCTCTCTTATTGACCCGAAGAGAGCTAAAAGGTTGCCCATTTTTGGTTTTTGTGTCTCTGTTTTGTTTTTCTTGTGGCTGTCTTCTTGACCCTTTCCTCAACTGGATCATCGTTTTTCATTTTGCTGTTTTTTTAGGGTTTTTTCTTTCTGCAGATTTCAGTTAAACTCTTTTCAATTAGTTGAGGGAATATGGCCTTCGTTAATGTTCAGAATCTAATTCGATACGTAAAATGGGATTTCTTTTGCGAAATTTTGAAGAAAGAAAACTTAGTTTATGGAAATGTTGGTTTTTTTTTGTTTTTGGGTAGATGTTATTTATTTGGTGGAATGAGAAATTGAATTCATAATTTTGCGGTTGATAGGATTTTAGCCAATAGACAATCTGCTGCGCGGTCGAAGGAGAGGAAAGTGAGATATACCAATGAGCTGGAGAGGAAGGTGCAGACGCTTCAGACAGAGGCAACAACCCTATCAGCACAGGTCACTCTGTTACAGGTAATACCTAAGACCTTGACTTTTGTAGCTTTATGGAATAAGAAGTATCAGTTGGGCAAGACTTTAGGTACTACTTGCTAAACCAATGGAACCCACAGCTTGGTTTGTTATGAAACGGACATTACAAAAATGGTATTTTCTGCTTTGCAATGATCATCATGAACTTATTTTCATTGTTCATTTATACGGGTGGTTTTGTTCGGGTGCACAGCTGTTTACTTTTCCTTCCATTTTCTACCATTTTTTAAATTGTCAATGTTTCCATGCTTGCTTCATTCTCCAGTACGTATAGGCACATAGGTTACATATGAAATATGGATAAATAGATCTTTCTGTTTCTAGGAAAACTCTATAAGTTTCCTTAATCACTTAACAGTAACAAAGTTACTTTATTGCATCAAAATTCCTCATAATGATTCTTTTCAATCTTAGTACGTCATTTTCTTTTTAAAGATCAGGTCCTTCTGTCAGTTCAGTTAATGAAATTAATTCCCCTAATGCGGCCGGTTTTTGGGAGATTCTAGCTTTTATGTTCTAAGATACCTAAGCTTTTATTCTTTAGGAAATGCGTTTTGTTTAAGGGATAGTTTGACATTGATTTTGATCTTTGTTTTGGTATGATTTTTGTATTTCCATTAACAATACAAGAAGTAAACATACACATTATTGTCAAGTATGGATCCTCAGCTTATAAATTTCAGTTTGCTTATGTCCATAACTACGTAGTTTTGTACTTCCATTTAATTATCTTTTCAATATAAACCCTCAGCTCGAAACACTTAACCTAAAATGTAAAATAACATTGTTCTGGACACAAGTTAGTATCAACAGAAAAGGAAAAAGCCACACATTGTAAATAGGGAAAGATTGTGAATGACAGAATGCAGTTTCGTAACGTAAATTTTTTGCTGTAACTTTAAATTGGTACTAACTTTTCTGTTGAAGAACATTTAAACATCCATGTTGCTTTAGTTACCAGAAATCCGGATCATTCTGGAACATTAATTGAGTTTAGGAATAAGGTCGGGGCATTGGCCAGCTAGCTGGGATGTGGATTAAAGCAGGTTTATACATAGTTAGAAGATAATATGTTTCCATAACAGTTACAATCTGATGATGTTATGCTATAACTTCATAGTGAAAAAGATCAAATTTTATAAGCTGCTACCTCCTTGTGTTCTGTGCTCAAGTCTTTTCAACTAGTGAGCTCTATTTCTCCTCTGCTGAGATCTCTTCTCTGTCTTTTTTTCCTTTTCTCTTTGCTAGATTGAAGACTCTAGAAGTTGATTTGACAAACTGATATGAGAATTTGGGATCCTTCATTTGATTCTACAGTTTCCACTTTATGTTATCTGCAGGCCTTTGTTTCTCTTTGCTAGATTGAAGAGTCTAGAAATAACTGATTCTTTTAAAACTGTGGACATACCTATGCCATGTCCAACCTAAAAGGAGCTTGGTGCAACCACCGCCCTTATATTAGAAGATTCAGGCTTCCTGAGTAGGATTTAATTTTTAATGGTCACCACCTATTAGGCAGTAGGTGCCAGTAATGCGAGAAACTTCATTGCCCATGGTGGATGGTCAAAAGTTACAATCAAACTTGAGGACTCCTAGGTGTCTAAGATGTTTTTCCTAATTTGGCAAACTTGTTTCATTTGTTTCCTTTCTTTTGAATTTTAAGCTTTACTGTGTAACAGTATTTTGCTAAGCAATTTTCAGAGTCATTCTGGTTCAAATCTAGGACAAACTCTTGGATCTTGCTGGACTTTGACACCAGGCTGTCGTTATAAGGACTGACCATATTCTTAATTCTACCATATATGTTCTTGTAGCACATAACTTGTGTAGTGCATAATTCAGGTAGTTTAAGAGTCAGTTTAGGATTTTAGTTTAACAGTGTCTGCATCTTTATCAGTCTATATAATGTATCTGTGATGCAGAGGGACACTACTGTTATAACTGCTGAGAATAAGGAGCTCAAGCTTCGCTTACAGGCTATGGAGCAACAAGCACAACTAAGAGATGGTATGCATGTTATTTCGTATGTTTGTGCTGTTATGGAAAAGGAGTGGTGGAATTGTTTTACTTTCATGTGGCTCGAAACACCTAGAGCTTTCAAGTTAGCTAACTTTTCTTTTAAGGTTATATTATAGTTGCTTTGCTTTTTGTTTATTTTACACCTACAGCCTTGAATGAAAAACTTAAGGAGGAAGTTCAGCGGCTTAAGATTGAAACCAACCAAATCCCACCTGGGAATGGAAACCCTTTCTACAGAGGGCTCCCCCCTCAATATGCCTCCCCTCAGTCATCCTCGCATCATCAGCTTGGTAGCGGCCAGACCCAGCAGCACCACCACATGCTTCACAACCAGGCTGTTTCCAATGGACAGGCTCGCCCGAGCTTCATGGACTTCAACCAGAGGGCCTAGAAACTTTATTTTAGTTATTAACCACAGGAACATATTTATGTTTGAGAATTTAGGGGAGGGTAGTTAATCTCAGATTGCTTCTTGTACATACTACATATAGATGTATATGTATGTGGTGCAGGACTTAAGGCTGTGAAGATTGCTGCTCACACAGTACACACAACCCACAGTACCCTGTATCAGTTAAAAACTACAGATGACTTGTGTTATCATTTCTAGGAGATAGGATCATTTAGAGCATGTTTTAGTCCTAATCTTACTGGAACACCTACTGGGTTGTATTAGCGTTCATGCTAATAAGATCTTATATTTCCTATGGAAGATTGATTTACTCTCAGTGTCCTTTGTTTTTTGTTTTTGTTTTTGGGGTGGTCTTCTTTGGTAACCAATATCAATCTGTTTTCTTTCTCTTATGTTTGTTTCTCAAATTGTAGTTTTATTTTATTTATTTATTTTTTCTGCCAAAGTTAGGAAAAAGGATAGGATTTTCTCTGTTTTTTTTTTTTTTTTTTTTTGGGTCAGAAGATATGGAATTTTCTCACACATGTGCTATGAAAATTCGAACTTGAGACTATTAGTCTACAAATCAAAATCCGTTTTTCACTAACCTATACCCCATATTGTTGTTTTATTGATGGCTGCTTTATTGTCTGTTTGTCATTTGATTTTTTGTTCTATTGCTTTTCTACATCCAAGGACGTGTCACTCGTCAAGGGAAGATGCCCTTCCAAATGGCGAGTCTAATCTCATCTCATTTGGTCGCATGTACAGGTATGAGTGGAGAATTATAGATAATTAATTGTGTCGTTGTCAATGAAGAAAATTAATTATTTATGGTGTTGTCGATAAAGAAAAATTATTTGTGTCGTTGTCATATTGTATTAGGTCCATTATTCATCATTGAGGAGGAGAAATATCACATGCAAGTTAGGTGAGCATGACATGTGCCACTCGTTGTCATACTGTATATAGGTCCATTATTCATCATCGAGGAGGAGCCCCCCCTCTCAAACTCTCGATCTATCACATGCAAGTTAGGTGAGCATGACATGTGCCACCCTTGTACAGGCACCATTGAATAACACTCTCACTTTCACGAATCTCTGTAGTCTCTGTCACTCAATCTTTCTCAAATTTGATCGATCTCTCGATCTATGTCTCACTATTATATAGATCTCTGCTCTCTCTCTCGATCTCTCTGTCTCAGTCTCTCAATCTATCTCTCTCTGTCTAAGTCTCTCGATCTTTCTCTCTCTGTCTTTTGAAGCCCCAAATACCCCCCCTCCCCCGCCGGCCGGAAGCCCCAAATCGACAAGACTGCTAACGACTCAAATGGTAAGTTTATGTTCAACAAATTCTCTGTCTAGAATTGAAACTTTTGATAATAAGCTTTTGATTTGAATTGAAATGTTGCTGAATTGATGAATTAGGACAATATTTGCATTTATTTTGGAAAGAATTGCTGAATTGATTATTTGCAAATGTCGCTAAAATCCTGAATTGAAATGTTGCTAAATTCCTGATTAGCTCTCGCTGAAAAAAATGTCACTAATTAAAAACTAATTGCTGAATTGCTAATCTGATATTTCGGTATTTAATTTTTCAATTTTCTAAAAAATGTCACTAATTAAAAACTATTGGTCATTGGTGTTTGTATAAATATGATATTGCATTTAGCTTCATCGATTGTATTTTCAGTTGTCCTACTTGTAAATATGATATTGCATTTAGCTTCACCAAAAGCGTCCCCGAGCGGGGCCCCCCCCTATGTGCCACCCTTGTACCAGGCACCATTGAATAACATCATCACGACCCCTATTATATAGTTTGCTTAGTATGCATACTATTATATATTACTTAATTTAGAGAGAGAGGGGACGGACGTGGAGGGGGTCGGGGGTTTGTTCTTAGGTCATCTTCAATCATAAAAAGGTTTAATTTAGTTTAAGATAACTATTTCAATTTTAATTTTAATTTTTTATTTTTTATGAAAAATGAAAGTGAGAATGAGAGCGGTATTAATCCCCCAAGAGGAGACAACAAAAAAAACTTTCTTGTAACACAGATAGCAATGAACAAAATTAGGATTTTGGCAATGTGAGGCCACTTTCAATTTGGCCTCTACAACCAGCCCCCTCTAATCAGGAATGGCAATGGATCGAATTGGGAGTGGATCTATCATTTTCATTCCGTTAAGCATTTCTGCCCCATATTGCCTTCATACTCGGAATATTTAAATTGGGGATTCCCCATAGCTGTCTTCAATGAGGAATTGGTTCCCCGACCTGTCCCATTACCAAGAAAAAAAATATAAAAAAACTATTTGTTGAACGAGAAAAGAAATACTATGAATAGAAGATATGTATCAATTCAATTTTTATTAACTAAAAATCTAGAATATTTTAAAAAATTAATACATGTTCAAGACATTATCATCAATATAGAGGTAACATAACCATCACACATCTTAATAATATATTTATATGAGTATTCTAAATGGGGGGGTTTGGATTGGGGATTAGAATATCATCTTCGCCCTTTCCCGAATATACTCAAAAAATTCTCCGAACTCGTCCTCGTACCCCTTTTTTTATCCTTCATACTCGTGGGGAAATTTGCCATCCCTACCTCTAACTGTAGTTTTTGCCAAGTCCTTAGGGAAATAGTAATATTCAAGGGTAAGTTTTATGTTCTCTCTTAAATTAGTAGAATTAGTTTAGTGGGTCTTATTTGGTTTAAGTGTTGATTAGTGTATTAATCTCACTTTTCAGATTGGATGGAAGGCGACAACGTTATGAAACTTGAAATTCATGGAGGACTCGGCAGGATATGTCATGATGTTCTTCAGAGCCTACTGTTAAAAATATTGAAATGAAATTGTAAGAAAAAGAATACAAAATATGCAATACATAAGTTGAGCTTGGCGTTCGACCCAAAAACAAAAAAGTTGAGCTTGGCGTGGGCTCATATTGGCCCATTTTGTGGCTAGACACAAGCCCGTGCCAATCTTACATGGGCTAGCGTTGCTAACTCATGCCAGACTTAATAATTTTCTTAAATGGATGAACTTGGTTTGACTCGTTTATTAATTGTGTCGACTTTAAATCGGCCTATCCGGCCTAGTATAGCCCTATGGACACCTTTACTCTGCACTTAAATGGATGAACTTGGTTTGACTCGTTTGATTCCCCCTATCCCAATATCACTTATATAAAAAAATTAAAAAAAAAAGAAAAGAAAAAAAGGACTCATAATTTATTACATCCCAAAAAACAAATAAATGCTTGGAAAATACGAAGTGCTTTGACCCCTCTTTACTGACTGAATTGCCGTTCAATTTTGGGCTGTAACCCAATTCCTTCTATATTTTGTGTTTTTTAAATTTATATTTTTAGTAAAAGTATAATGAATGGGTTTTCAAATTTTTTCAAAATATAAAATGGTTCTTGTGTGCTTCATATCTTGCTTGTGAACTTCTTTTTTGTTTTTGTTTTTTTTGGTCGAACACTATGTGAACTTTAGAAGTCTTGCTTTGTTTTGTTTTGTTGTTTTTATATTTTATTTTATAAATCATAATAATTTAGTTTAACTTTTGCTTTATATTTCTTGGTCCCCCAAACTTCAAATCTTATTAGTCCATCTACCCATGGGCTTATCCGTATCCTGTTGTTCTGTTCACTATTTTGGGCTTCTATGAAACAATCTCCAAAAGATAATATATATATATATATATATTCAAAACCGTAAATCCTAACTTGTCGCTGGAGCCCAACATTTCTCAAGTCTCGGTGAAGGTTCGATGATGAAGCTTCTTCGTTCAAGTTCAAATCCATGGCATGGATATGCCATTTCTAGGGTTTCTGGTGCACTATTCTACTCCACTGAGGTGCCGCCCTCCTCTTCATCACCCCCATTTGAGCTTCTGCCCAGTAGGATTTGGCAGATTGGAAACCCTAGGGATTCCATTCTGCCAGTGCTCCATCAATGGCGGGTAGAAGGGGAAGACATGAAGCAGCCCGAGCTCCAAGGTTTCATCAAGCGGCTCCGAAGGTGTCATCGATACGGCCATGCTCTGCAGATTTCAGAGTGGATGAGCGATGAAATGAAGCATGATCTGCATCCTGGAGACATTGCGGTGCGGTTAAAATTGACCTCAAAAGTCCATGGGCTTGAAGAAGCCGAGAGGTATTTTGATAGCATCCCAGAGTCATTAAAAGTGGTTCCTGTGTATGGTGCTCTGCTGTATTGCTATGCAAAGCATAATTGTTTGGAAAAGGCTGAGAGTGTTTTTGAAAAGATGAAGGAGTTGGGTTTTGTGAAAGGATCATCGTGTTATAATACAATGTTAAACCTTTATTCTCAAATGGGTAAACATGGAAAGGTAGATATTTTAGTTAAAGAGATGGCAGAGAAAGGCATTGATTATAACATGAACACATTGAACATTCGGTTATATTCGTATGCAGCCACTTTGGATGTAGACCGAATGGAGAAGCTTTTGATGAAGATGGAAACTGATCCTCTGGTCACATTGGACTGGCATGGTTATGCTGCCGCAGCGGATGCGTTCTTGAAAGCTGGACAATTGGAGAAGACAGCGGCATTGCTGAGGAAATCGGAGCAACTCATTAACAGTAAAACAAGGAAAATTGGTTATGAACACCTGATGACTTCATATGCTGCTATTGGTAGTAAACACGAGGTTTATCGAATTTGGGAATTGTACAAGAACATGGTAGGGTTCTACAATAACGGGTATCGGTGTATGTTAAGTTCATTGTTGAAGATGGATGACATTGATGGTGCTGAGAAGATTGTGGAGGAATGGGAATCTGGGAACAAATTCTTTAACATTCGAATACCCTACTTGTTGATCAATGCTTACTGCAGGAAAGGTCTTTTGGAGAAGGCCAAATCATATGTGAAGAAGCTTTCAGAGGGTGGAAAGGACTGTTGTCGCACATGGGCTCTTTTGGCTACCACATATCATATGAATGATCGGATGGAAGAGGCAGTGGAAACATTGAAAATGGCAGCAAGTTCGGCATCTCGACCAGGATGGAAGTTTGATAATTCAACTTTGGCTGCTTGCTTTGAGTACTTAAAAGAGAAGGGAGATGTTGATGAAGCACATGAATTGCTGATATTATTCAGAGAAAGGGGTCATTTTACAACAGATTTGTGTGATAAAATTAGAAATTATATTGATAGTTGTGCACCCCCAGGTTCTGGAGTTAGGTGAAACGGGAAATCATATGGAAGGGATTGATGAAGTTCAGGATTGAGGGATGCATGTGATAGTGCAGCTCAACAACGTGGGTAGCACCCAAATATTTAAGTAACATTACAAATCTATGAAGGGTGTTTTTTGCAGCTACGAACCAAAAGGTGAATATCTAGACAATTGCATCCTTTTTTTTTCCCTTCTTAATGCTTCATGTGACTTGTTAAGTGTTAATTACATCTAATTTCTTTGGAGCAAAGTGACTTAAAGCACCGACCAGGGAATGGTTTATGGTGTTAGTAATTAACAATGTATCCAGCTTTCCTATGAACTTTCTCCGATGACAATCTACCGCTGTAATATCTGGAAAAGTAATGAAGAGCTCTCATTTTAAATTGCATAAGCACAAATCCGGATGTTGGCCACAAATAAAGTACAAATATGAATAGAAACAGAAAACTTAGTAGTAGGTATCTCTCTAGGTGCTACAATTGATTAGTACTGTTTCTTGTTGTTTATATGGAGCTGCTGCTGCTGTTGTTTTTTTATTTTTGTGAGCCTCTCTTATAAGTCTGGTTCAATAATTTCCCTCTTTCGGCCTCTTATAATCTGGGGAATGCTGGCATGACTACTAGCACTCCTTTGGTCCTTTGATCTTATGCTGCAGGAATGAAACCATATTTTCCACTGGCCTTAGTGAGCATGCTTTGGTTGTCTCACATGTGGAAGGCTCTTACTGGACTCGACCGCCCTTCATGTCTAAGGAACAACTGGAAAATGGAATTTTACTGCATAAATTGCTCTAACTCTTCTAGTATCATCTGTGGAAACCTGCTTCAGAGGTCCTGCGTGACCGTCATCCTAAAGTTCCTAGGGCTAGGTTCTTTTGATCTGGATATAGTATCCCAAGGACGAGTTTCATTTTGTGGACCAATCAGAAACAAAATGATCACGTTTATAGGCTATCATATTGGATTGATGTACCATTTGAATGAAAAATTTAATTCAGGCCCGAAAATGTAAATTGTGTACAAATTTGGGGACCATTTGAGTAATTTATCCTCTAATGTATGATTTTTCCATAAGGCTTGAGCATTGTAGTGTGTGTTACAAATTATTTTTCAAACTAGAGGTATACTCTTTCAAAGAGACACGTGTCCTATTATTAACATTAGTTAACTTTTATGTAGGAATCTGAAAAAATAAATAAATACGGCCCATGGCCTTCTCTCTCCTTCCTTCCTCCTTTTCCCCTTCCTATTTTTTTTTTCTTTCTTTCAGCCTCTCCCGACCCATTCTCTCTTCCTCATTCTGTATCTCTCCCTCTCAATGGCATTGCTCTGCTGTTCTCTTCCCTGATGGTCACAACAGTGGAAGAGGACGACCCAATCAATTGCTGCACCCTCACTCAAGTGACTCGGTTTATTAAGGTGATAGGTCTGGTGCGTATCTCGTTTATGGTGCTCAATGGTCATGAAGATGAAGAACCTTAAAGTATTGAAAAATTGGAGAGTAACTTGAAAATAACCCAAGAATTCGAGTGGTTTTACGTGGTTGCTGCTGAAATTAATTATCTAAAATCTTAACAAAAATTATCTTGAAGCTTCCAGACCTGTCCCCTTTATTTTTGATTGCTCAAGCATATGTGAGTAATGAAACACATAGTGACAGTGAGGTACTTTTTCTAGATTGCCGCCACAGGGACTAAAAATAAATACAATAACTACTACTTCATAGCTACTGCTTTGTGCAAAGAGTGTAACAGAGGGAGAGATACAGAAAGAGGAAGAGAGAATGGGTCGGGAGAGGCTGAAAGAAAGAAAAGAAGAAAAAAAAAAAAAGGGAGAGAAGGTTGGTTGTGGGTCCCTTATTTATTTATTTATTCAAATTCTCACGTAAAAGTTAACTAAGATTAATAATAGGACACGTGTCACTCTTTGAATGTGGTGGTTATGGTACACCTCTAGTTAAGAAAAAATGCTGTAATCTGACTAGGGTATTCAATTAGGATTATAGAGGAGTAAAGAGCACTCACACACAACGGTCAAAATTTCTCCCCAATTTTCTGTTCAATCAATTAGGGTTTAGGGTTTGATGATGAAGCTTCTTGCCTCAAATCCATGGTGTGGCCATGCCATTTCTAGGGTTTTAGGCGCACTATTGTACTCAACCGAGGCCCTGGCCTCCTCCACCATGTCCTCCTCACCCCCATTTCAGTCCCTGTACCGTAGGATTTTGTCGGTTGGAAATCGAAATCCTAGGGTTTCCGTTGTGCCGATGCTCGCTCAGTGGGTCAAAGAAGGGAGAGAATTGAAGCAACCAGAGATCAAAGATTTCATCAAGCAGCTCCGTAAATCCCGTCGCCATAGCCAAGCACTCGAGGTTTCAGAATGGATGAGTGATGTGATGAAGCACGATCTGTCTCCTGGAGATATTGCTGTGCGGCTAGATTTGATCTCCAAAGTCCGTGGTCTGCAACAAGCTGAGAGGTATTTCGATAGCATCCCATACCCATTTAGAGTTGTTCAAGTGTATGGTTCTCTCTTATACTGCTATACACGTCGTAAATCTGTGGAGAATGCTGAGATTACTTTCGGAAAGATGAAAGAGTTGGGTTTTGCGAAAGGATTTCGGGATTATAATGTAATGGTATCCCTCTTTTTTGGAACGGGTGAATATGAAAAACTACACGTTCTAGTCGAAGAGATGGAAGAAAAAAACATTAATTGTGACATTCACACATTGAAACTTAGGATGTTATCGTATGCAGCCACTGGTGACATAGACCAAATGGAAAAGCTTTTGGTGAAGATGGAAGCTGATCCTCTGGTCACCATGGACTGGCGTGGTTATTTTGTTGCAGCGAAAGCGTGCTCGAAGGCAGGACTGTTGGAGAAGACATCGACATTGCTGAGGAGATCGGAGCAACTGATTGACAATAACACAAGGAAAATTGGTTATGGACCCCTGATGACTTCACATGCTGTTATTGGTAATAAAGATGAGGTTTATCGGATTTGGGATTTGCACAAAAACACTTTAGGATGCTACAATAAAGGGTATCGATGTATGGTGAGTTCGTTGATGAAGCTAGGTGACATTGACGGTGCTGAGAAGATTGTGCAGGAATGGGAATCTGGGGTAAAATGCTATGACATTAGAATACCCAACTTGCTGGTCACTGCTTACTGCAGGCAAGGTCTGTTTGAGAAGGCCAAATCATATGTAGAGAAGCTTATGGAGAGCGGAAAGGGGAATGCAAGCACATTTCTTGTTTTGGCTACGGAATATCATATGAATGGTCACATGGGAGAGGCAGTGGAAGCAATGAAAAACGCAGCAAAAATGTCAAGTCGACCAGGATGGAAGTTTAACCATTCAACTTTGTATGCATGTCTTAAGTACTTGAAAGAGAAGAGAGATATGAAATCAGCACTTGAGATTTTGAGATTAGTGGGAAAAAAGGGTAAGTTACCAAAAGGTTCGTGGGATAAGTTGGAAAATTATGTTGATGGTGGCCAACCCCAGGTTTGAAGTCCTTGATAAGGTGAAAGGGGAAATCATACGGTAGGGATCAATAAAGTTCAGGACGAAGGGAGGGACACATGTAAAAGTGGAGCTTAACAATGTGGGTAGGCTGGTAGCAGCTCAAAAGCTATGTAAATGTATGAAAGGTATTTTGTTCTATCTGAACGCTTCAGATGACTTGGTAGCTACTAGTTATGCTTCAGTAAATACATGGTTAGAAAAATGGAAACAGAGTGCTTCCAGCTTAATCTAGATTTTGTCAATCAAGCATTTACATGTGATTTGGTTTTGGGGAAAGGTGCTATACATCCCAGACAAGGCCATTGTTTGAAACATTGTCATGTTGTTAGTAACTATGTATCTGACATGCCTGTGAACTCTCTCAGATGGGAATGTTCCACTATAATATCTGTCTTATTTGCAACAATTAACAAGTGCTTCTTGTTGCTTTGAAGCATCTCAACCCTAATCTCAAAAGACATCAGACCAGAAAACAAAAATTCTCAAAAGACAAAAAAAGGGGAAAAGCACAAAGAATGTAGAACGAGTTAGTAGGGGGAATCTATCATGGCATATTGTGATCAGCATCCCCAGTTGTTTTTCACTCTGTTTTTGTTAATCCACTTGGTTTGAACTATATTGTTTGTATTTCTGCTTGGCAAAATATAAGCGGCAATATCTAATACTTTTCTGAATAAAATATGGAGATTTTGTAATGCTTACATGCAGTTAAGCATCCACTGACAAGTGACTACTATAGGAAATTGGTGTATTAGCACCAAAGCGGATTAAAAAAATCAGCCTAATAATAGAAACACATAAGAAAAACGGAGGCCTCCTAGAAATGCCAGCGGAGGAAAAATGTCAAACAAGAACATGAGACTGTTGGGTCTCAATCTTCGTATTTCTTTCTTGAATTTATGTTTTTTTTTCTTTTGCCCCACGTAAGGATGTTCTATTTGCTGGTTATCATTTTTTTGGGGTAAATGTTGTTCTCATTGATGTATTTTTTTCCTTTACCTTTTCTTCATGCTTTTATTCTTTCGTTACTACATACTATGATGAATTCTATGTAAATGCAAAACATTTTTCTCTTAGTTGTACCATTCTAATGTTGTTTTTTTTACCTGCATTTCTAATGTATGATTTTTCGATAAGGGCTTGAGCATTTGTAGTGTGTGTGTTACAAATTGCTTTTCAAACTAAACATGGGATGATTGATCCCCATGCGATTGCTAATCAAAAGAACTACAAACAACTGAGTCACATTCTACCTGGAGCATTTACATTTTGGTTTCCTTATTGTAGTCAGAAAATTTGCACTTTTATAAATAAAACCGAAAATCATTTGCAAATGTGGAAAAAAATTTGCTCTAAGAAGAGAATATTGAAATATGCACAACAAAAATATCATCAAAAAAGTACGCAAAACAAAAATGTTTCTCTATAGCAGAATTCAAAAAGCAAAATCTCTTCCGATACGCAAGAGTTTATGGTGTAAAAAGACTATACAGCTGATTATGCTTACAACTTGTAGAAGCTAAACAGCTTGCCCGGTTGACCAAAAACCGTTTACCAAAAGGCTGAACTCGATTATTTCAAGGATTTTTAGCCGTTTTATCCCTTGAATTATATAACACATTTCAAACTTAATCCCATTGATTATTTTGTTCGTCAATATAAGAGACTAAGTTTGAAACGCACTATAATTAGGGAGCTTTAGTAATATACCCAAAATAGGGCTGATATTATTTTATAAAAAAAAACCCATATGAAATGCACTTTAAAAATATACCCAAAATTCATTTACGACATAAGAAATGAGTATTGAAGTTCCTCTAAATTACATGACTGCCACTAATTAATTTAAAACAAGCCCAACACAAAAAACTCAAAAACAAACCCCCAAAATAAGCCCAGCAAGCCCTAAATACATTGTTAATACCATATCATAAATATACATTGTTAATACCTCTAACAACATTGTTAATACCATTTTATACAAAAATAATAAATAAAAAACTAAAAAAAAAACCCAAAAAAACCCAGCAAAACATCCAATATCCTTTACAGAAACCACCAAAACATCCAATATCCTTTACAGAAACCACCTCCAATTGTCCATAGTTTCACCGGAAACAATGGCAATGGCAAAAGGAAATACCCCTACAAGAAAAAGAAAAAAAGTACACTGTTAATATTATGTTATAGAACTATCTTCCTAGTAAAAATCATATTCTGCATATCATAAACTTCAAGTGCACAGCTATATATAGAGCAAATTATAGAGCATGTTTTGTTACTGAAAATCTGTTAATATTATGTCATAGAAATCAACTCATTTGCAAGGTATAAACAGTATAACAACTGTTCATACCACTTAATTGAAGTTAACAAAAACATCATTTCATTTGCATAATAGGTATGATAAACCAATTAAAGTCTAACAAAATCAGAAGATATTTGAGATATGAATAGAGGATCCAGTGTTCGTTAATTTACGTATTCAATTGTAAATCAAATGAGGTAAGAGGGCCACATTACATACTAACTCATACGTACATATGGACTTAGAAGTCTTTTAAACTACTAATTAATCCTAGAGACTTTCCTGACTTTCCTGACCATATTAAAAAGATCATAAACCACAGCATAAAAGTTAACATGTTCATATCTCTAACCTAAGCCATACCAACTAAATCGATGAATTTAAGCCAAACACAAAAAGAAAACACAAAGATTCATACAACAAACACTAGAAAATATTGAAATGAGAAATCAGGATAAGTATAAAAGGTAAAAAATACGTACAAAGCGTTACTAATGAAATCGGCGTATCCTTCTCTTCGAAGAAGAGCTTCTTCAATGGCGGCCGCAGAGAGGAAGACGAAGAGGCAACCCCTCTGGCTCTGGCTTTGGAAGAATCACTATCGTTGGCGTTGGCTTTGAGCTTGGAACTGAAATTTGCAGAGAGTTGTGCGTATTCAAATTTGTTCTTCGAATCATTTGAATTGAATCTGGGAGACAAAGACAGCGCCGAAACCCCTTGCATTTTCGTTTTGTTCAATCGTAGACAATTTGGGGGTTTTGAGGGTTTGAGGCTTGAAACTCGAGAGAGTGAGAGAGAGGGTTAGGAACTTGGGAGTTAGTGTTGAGAGTTGGTGGTGGGGAGAGAAGATGTCAGAGAGTTCGCATGGCTCGCTTTGAGTTTTTTAATATGAATTCAATTGGGTTTTTTAATATGCATTCAACACTAAAGGGTAAAATCGGAAATCAAATATTAAGTAAACCCAAATAATAATAAAAAGCTGGTAATAATAGGGTATATTTACAAAGTCTATTTCATGGAGGATAGAGTGTGTTTATAAAGTCAATTTGATGTAGGGTTTCTTTATGATTATATAGCTAAAAATGGTTTCTTTATAGTTATCTATTATAATTATTCAGATACACCCCTAAACCCTAAACCTATTTTGTTTAAGTTGTTTTATTTTCTAGGATAAAATAAGCAGGTTGTTGCTACCTTGCTTAATAATCCTGATTGTTGAGGGATTCTTTTGTTATCTGACCAGGTCTTTTACCAAGTTTAGATTTGTTAATGGGTTGCTTTTTGGTTTATCTTGCTTTGTAAAGTTATATAATAGCCATTGTTTCTATTCAAGAAGAGATTTTCTATTTAAATAATACACTTCTCTTAGTTCACCCCAACTTTTAATTTAAATTTTCACACTTTCTAAGAAAACCCCACTATCTTCCCAAACTACCCTTAAAATACACCCCAAGTTGAATAAATAAGAAATAAAAAAGATTTTCTATTTAAACTCCACAATTTTCTTTGTTCACCCAAATAATTAAATTATTAAATAATATTTGTAGCATATATGAGATTTTGTTATTTTCACAAGCTATTTTTATCATGTGATTAGATCATATGAGAAATTGTAGTTTGTTTGGTTTTGTTTTATGATGACAATGAAAACCAATGACCACAACATCTTTTATTTTTTAACCCAACGGAAAAGTGACATTTATAGCCTACTGAGATGATATGATATAATGAGGTCATTTGCTATTTGAGAACATTGCTACAGTAAAAATGGCATTTAAAATGATAATCGTTGTATACTTTTCTTTCTCCACAATCAGTTAACATCAAAACAAAAGCATACCTATATTTTATAGGAGATAAATAGGGAAGAATGTGTAACCTGATAAAACTTTATAAAAGTTTAAAAAAACCAAATAGGTCGGATGAAAGTAAAACTACTATGACAAAACATCTAATAGTAAGGGATCAATATACATCAAATAAACCGGTAAACTCTTTTCAATTGTCGATGCGATCTCGATATGGACTATAAAAATTCAATGCTTTGAGGTTGGAAATATAATGCCAATGATTGATAACATGTGGCATAGGATGGTGTGGTTGCAAAAGTACGCAGATTTTAAAGAGGTCGTGAATATTTTACATATTTAAAAGAGAAAAGTAATATGACAATAGGATGTAGAGGAGTTTGTATTTTTAAAACTTAATATGAAGAGTGGTGATGTGTGTGTATAGATGTCCTAGGGTTAAGTATTAAATTGAATGATTTTTTTTGTCTTTTTACACAATAATAAAACTTATAATTTAATGATTTAAGTATTGAGTGAACGAAGAAAATGTGGGATTTAAAAACAATTCTCTCACTTTCAAAGTTCAGCAGTAAAGAGTTCTTAATGCATTAACACTCACACACAACGGTCAAAATTTCTCCCCAATTGTCTGCTCAATCAATTAGGGTTTAGGGTTTGATGATGAAGCTTCTTGCCTCAAATCCATGGTGTGGCCATGCCATTTCTAGGGTTTTAGGTGCGCTATTCTACTCAACCGAGGCCCTGGCCTCCTCCACCATCTCCTCCTCACCCACATTTCAGTCCCTATACCGTAGGATTTTGTTGGTTGGAAATCGAAATCCTAGGGTTTCCGTTGTGCCGATGCTCGATCAGTGGGTCAAAAAAGGGAGAGAATTGAAGCAACCAGAGATCAAAGATTTCATCAAGCAGCTCCGTAAATCCCGTCGCCATAGCCAAGCACTCGAGGTTTCAGAATGGATGAGTGATGTGATGAAGCACGATCTGTCTCCTGGAGATATTGCTGCTCGGCTAGATTTGATCTCCAAAGTCCGTGGTCTGCAACAAGCTGAGAGGTATTTCGACAGCATCCCGTACCCATTTAGAGGTGTTCAATTGTATGGTTCTCTCTTATACTGCTATACATGTCATAAATCTGTGGAGAAGGCTGAGACTACTTTCGGAAAGATGAAAGAGTTGGGTTTTGCGAAAGGATTTTGGAATTATAATGCAATGTTATCCCTCTATTTTCGAACGGGTGAATATGAAAAACTACACGTTCTAGTCGAAGAGATGGAAGAAAAAAACATTGGTTATGACATTCACACATTGAAACTCAGAATGTTATCGTATGCAGCCACTGGTGACATAGACCAAATGGAAAAGCTTTTGGTGAAGATGGAAGCCGATCCTCTGGTCACCATGGACTGGCATGGTTATTTTGTTGCAGCGAAAGCGTTCTCGAAGGCTGGACTGCTGGAAAAGACATCAACATTGCTGAGGAGATCGGAGCAACTAATTGACAAGGACACAAGGAAAATTGGTTATGAACACCTGATGACTTCATATGCTGTTATTGGTAATAAAGATGAGGTTTATCGGATTTGGGATTTGCACAAAAACACCGTAGGATTCTACAATAATGGGTATCGATGTATGGTGAGTTCGTTGATGAAGCTGGGTGACATTGACGGTGCTGAGAAGATTGTGCAGGAATGGGAATCTGGGGTCAAATTCTATGACAATGGTATACCCAACTTACTGGTCAATGCTTACTGCAGGCAAGGTCTTTTTGAGAAGGCCAAATCATATGTAGAGAAGCTTATGGAGAGCGGAAAGGGGAATGCAAGCACATTGCTTGTTTTGGCTACTGGATATCATATGAATGGTCACATGGAAGAGGCAGTGGAAGCAATGAAAAACGCAGCAAAAATGTCAAGTCTACCAGGATGGAAGTTTAACCATTCAACTTTGGATGCATGTCTTAAGTACTTGAAAGAGAAGGGAGATATGAAATCAGCACATGAGATTTTGAGATTATCGAGAAAAAGGGGTTATTTACCAACAGGTTCATGCGATAAGTTTCTAAATTATGTTGATGGTGGCCAACCCCAGGTTTGAAGTCCTTGATAAGGTGAAAGGGGAAATCATATGGTAGGGATTAATAAAATTCAGGATGAAGGGAGGGACACATGTAAAAGTGGAGCTTAACAATGTGGGTAGGCTGGTAGCAGCTCAAAAGCTATGTAAATGTATGAAAGGTATTTTGTTCTATCTAAACGCTTCCGATGACTAGGTAGCTACTAGTTATGCTTCAGTAAATACATGGTTAGAAAAATGGAAACAGATTTCTTCCAGCTTAATCTAAATTTTGTCAATCAAGCATTTACATGTGATTTGGTTTTGCGGAAAGGTGATATACATCCCAGACAAAGCCATTGTTTGAAACATTGTGGTGTTGTTAGTAACTATGTATCTGACATGCCTATGAACTATCTCAGATGGGAGTGTTCCACTATAATATCTGTCTTATTTGCAACAATTAACAAGTGCTTCTTGTAGCTTTGAAGCATCTCAACCCTAATCTCAAAAGACATCACACCAGAAAACAAAAATTCTCAAAAGACAAAAAAAAGGGGGAAAGCACAAAGAATGTAGAACCAGTTAGTAGTGGGAATCTATCATGGCATATTGTGATCAGCATCCCCAGTTGTTTTTTACTCTGTTTTTGTTAATCCACTTGGTTTCAACTAATATTGTTTGTATTTTTGCTTGGCAAAATACAAGCGGCAATATCTAGTACTTTTCTTAATAAAATATGGAGATTTTGTCATTCAAATATTGTAAGACAAGCAAGCCGCCGGCAATGAAATTGTCACTATCTGCCACAATTCAAGACTAATGCTTACATGCAGTTAAGCATCCACTGACAAGTGAGTACTATAAGAAATTGGTTTATTAGCACCAAAGCAGATTAAAAAAATCAGCCTAATAATAGAAACACATAAGAAAAACAGAGGCCTCCTAGAAATGCCAGCAAAGGAAAACTGTCAAACAAGAACATACATAAGCTTTCACGTATGTATTGACATAGTGGTTGATTAAGTGCTAACGTTAATTACAAAGCCGTCGGCATTGCATGTGATGATGGTTTTAGTACAAGTAATGGCAGTCGTGTTTAGTTACTTCCAGAATTATTTCAAGTGTGCCTTTTAATATATTTTAAAGTCAAAAGACTCAGTTGGTCGTTTGATAATTTTTGGTTAGCCAACTTGCAATGGAGCTGTTCATCTTAGTCATCTTGGCACTGGTATTAATTTTTGTTTTTTCAGCTTTCTTTGTGCTGCACTCTTGGACTTCATCACCAAAGAGCTTGGCGGACATCCCAGGTAGCTTGGGTTGGCCAATTGTGGGAGAAAGCTTCTCATTTATATCAGAGTTTTCAAGTCCATCTGGTATTTACAGCTTCGTGAACAAGAGGCAGCAGAGGTAATCAATTAAATCAAAATCTGCACCCGCATCTGCATTTGACTTTTGCATTAAAAAATGAATTTCCAAATTTTCCAAAAGATATCTATTTTGATCTTTCAATATTGAGCTTAGTAATTTATTTTGTAGGTATGGGAAAGTGTTCAAGACTAGTGTGTTGGGTAGATTCACTGTGTTCATGACTGGGAGGGAAGCAAGCAAGATGTTGTTAGCAGGAAAAGATGGGATGGTGAGCTTAAACCTCTTCTACACAGGGCAGCAGGTGCTAGGGCCTACCAGCTTGCTTCAAACCACTGGAGAAGAACACAAGCGGCTTAGACGGTTGATTGCAGAGCCCCTATCGGTTGATGGCCTTAAAAAATATTTTCAGTTCATCAATACTCTGGCAATTGAGACATTAGAACAATGGCCCGGACGAACAGTTTTGGTTCTTGAAGAAGCTTCTACAGTTTAGTATTGTTTACCAAGTCAAGTAGAACATTTCTTAATCTTCACTGTAACACTGTTTCCAGGGAAACAACTTAATATTCTAATGTTTTTGCAGTTCACTCTCAAAGTTATCGGCAACATGATAATGAGCTTGGAGCCTGCTGGTGAAAAGCAGGAGAAGTTTAGATCCAATTTTAAACTCATCTCTTCCTCCTTTGCATCCTTGCCATTTAAAATCCCGGGAACAGCTTTCCATCGTGGTATTCAGGTATCACTTCTTCATAGCTCATCAGTTTGAAACAGTAATGAATACACACATTTTTCTTCTCCAAATGTAGTATGGACATTGTTGGAATTTATCTCTGATACTTTCGTTCTATCTTATCAGGCTCGAGATAGGATGTATGCAATGTTGGACTCAATCATTTCTAAAAGGAGAAGTGGAGGAGGCTTCCAACAAGATTTCTTAGAATCACTGATAATGAAACATAGCAAAGCAGCAGGGGATGAAGATGATAAAGATAAACTCACTGATAAACAATTGAAGGACAACATATTAACTCTGTTGGTTGCAGGTCATGATACTACAACTGCTGCTCTCACATGGGTTATTAAATTCCTTGGAGAAAACCCTTCTGTTCTGGAACAACTAAGAGTAATGTATCTAGCCACCAAGGCAAGGTTTTCATTGATATTTGATTTCCACAGGGGACTAAAATATAAAAAGTGTCAAACTTACAGGATGAGCATCGACAAATTCAATCAAACCGAGAAAATGGAGCAAATCTAACATGGGATGAAGTTAACAACATGCCTTACACCGCCAAAGTAATCAGCTCATTAATTTTCAAAGCTCTTCTGTTATAACTTATCAGCTGACAACTGATATCTAGAGTGTTGAACCTCAGGTAATCAATGAAACTCTTAGAAGAGCCACTATATTACCTTGGAATTCAAGAAAAGCTGCCCAGAATTTCGAGATTGATGGTACGACACTTTGTCTCCAAAAAAGAGATAACAAAAGCCAACATTTACTGCACAAGTGTGACTACATGGTTCTAACTCATTTTCCACATTACAGGATACAAAATAGAGAAAGGCTGGTCTGTTAACTTGGATGTTGTCTCCATTCACCATGACCCAGAAGTCTTTCCCAATCCTCAAAAGTTTGATCCCTCCAGGTTTGATGTAAGCTCTTTTCATATCAGCAATTTGCAGTTGATATATGTAGCTTCCTGAAGCCATTATATAGTTAAATAATTGTTAAAAAAAATGCAGGCACCCCTAAAGCCTTTTAGCTTTCTTGGATTTGGTAGCGGACAGCGAATGTGCCCCGGAATCAACCTGGCCAAGCTTGAAATCTCAGTATTCATTCATCACCTGGTCTGCAGATACAAGTAAGATGAAGCATGACATCTTTCAGCTTAAAATATTAAAATTATATATAAAAAATTAACAGCTATAAGCATAAGTCAAATAGAAACTATGCAGCGTAATCGAACGTGTAGAACAAACATATGATTTGTCCAATTTTTCATGCAGTTGGAAATGGTTGAGATGGATAGGATAACTATAACCATTTGAGATGAATTCAGGGAACTATGATTCTGATTCTGGATTTAATCACTATTACAGGTGGATCCCTCTGGAGAAAGACGACTCAGTCCAGCCAACTCTTGTAAGGATGCCGAAAAACAAGTATCCGATCGTAGTTAAGCCACTTTGAGACATTTACGTTAAAGAAAATCCCAAGGCATTGATAAGAATAAAAGTTACTAGATTAATCCTAGCTTGTCTTGTGTAATTTTGCTGCTTATTGTTATTTGGTATGTCTTGATCAAATGCTACAAGTTGTCTACTTCTATCATGGATGCATAAGATCGATCTGTTTCAACTTACCCAAGTAGTGTACAAGAATTCTACATAAAAATGAGAGAAGAATTAGCTTCCAAAACTGTTACAGCAAGTGATAACAAAAGATAAAAACTGAAAGGAAATGGGCCAAAGTTCTTCACCAGCGCTCTACTCTCTCCCTCTCTCTTTGATACTTTAATCTAGATTCTACTATCATTTTGCATCTCTTTATAACCATAAAAGCAACCATTTTCGTCCTAGTTGTCAACAAATAAAGACCGAATGGTTTTCAATTAATACATTACCTTTTTTGTTTTTCGTTTTATTTTTAATATAAGTGAAATTCTAAGGCCCCATTTGGTTCATGGGATAGGACATTTGGGGATGAGAAATCAATTGATTTCCTATGTTTGGTAAGTTAGGCATGGGAAATCATTGCCTGGCAAATGAGAAAGTAGGGGGGAAAGTGAAATCATCCTTCCTCATTGGGTTTTACTTTCCCTTCTCATAGGAAAGTAAAGCTAGCATTAAATGCACATTTTTTGACTAATTTGTCATTACTAATAATTTATAATGATAGTTTTTTCCAATAACTATTGGTATTCCTTTTTTATTTTTTTAATTCATAACATATTTTTAATAGGGGTAAAATTTGAAAACTAAACAAAATTAGCTTTCCATTTCTATTCAAAACAAACATGGGAAATGAAATAAAGTAATATTTCAAGGTTACTTTCCCGGCATTACCAAACATGGGAAAGGAATCACCATTTCTCATTTCTTGGGAAATGACATGGGAAATGATTTCCCATCAAATTCATTCCGTGAACCAAACGGAGCCTAAATTTACACTAAATTAATCTAATATACGAATATGATGATTCGACCTGGATGTAAAGGGAACTGTCTCATTGTCTTGATCAAGTAGTCTAACCCACGCATGCATATTTTGTTGTAGCTAAGTCTATACCATGTCTATACCATGCATACAAAGTCTTCATTTTGTTGCATCAACATTAATTCATGGATCCTATTCCATGATATGATTATCAACATCCAACGGGATCACCCTTTTGCAACAAATGATTCATGTCTTATCAAGTTTCTACTATATGGCAATGTCTCCTCAAACGTTGAGCCTCTTTCAAAGTGAGGCAGAACGATGATGATTTTTAGAGTCTCTAGGAATCAGGAGAATTCCATTTTTGGTATACATCAAGAAATTTAGAGTGAAAATAAAACAAAAGAAAAATAGCTGGCAGTGTTACAGACAACTTTAAATAAAACAAAAGAAAAATAGCAATAGAGACACAACCTCATATTAGATTTAAAGGCTATTAGCTATTTAGGTAATAGTTGAGTAGGATGCTAAAATTAATCTGAGATAAGGCAAAGGTATTTCGAAATTATGTAAATTCCAGTTTATTGGTCTGTTTTCAGAGCAGTGTGTTAAGGCCTTACAGCACAGGTGTATGACAAAACAAAAACTTGCATCTGAGGCATCAAGTAATAGTTGAACCACCATAAAAGCAGTCCACTGATACAGGAATTTTCACAAGCGTTCATAAGAACAAAAGGGAGAAAACCCATTGAAACAAAAACTAGAACCTACAAAAAGCTGCAGGAATAAATAAAATAACTACCATACAAAAAGCTCAGTGCGAAAAAATTAATCACTTGTGCTGCCCACAAGCACAATTCTCAGTTCCTACATCAGCTGCAATACAGGGAGGCTGAACTTTCTCATCTTTGTACCAAGTTGAGCGTTTTTCAACTAGTTCATTTAAGAAATCATCCAATTTATCGATGTTGACGCTTGGCATCACCACGACATGGGCAATATTTCCTTGGCACGCCAACTGCCACCTGCGAACAAACTCCTCGTCCTTAGGCCGCTCAAACACAACCGTGCTACTTAGCTCGTTCAGCATGGCACTGATCCCAGCATCACGAAGGCGGTCCTTCAAGTAGTGAGCATTTCTAAGACATTTCTGGACTTCTTTTTGGAACCCTTTGTAACCTTTTTTGTTGAGGGTGTACCATAGGAAGATAGGAGCATGGCCATTCCGGCTTCCCATGATTGTGGCATCCCTTGACGCAAGGTACTCTACATTCCTTGAAAGGGCATTAATGTGCTCCAGCCTTGTTATCTGAACACCACAAGGCATTGGACACCCTACGAACTTGTGACCAGAAACACTGACGCTTCCAATGGGCTTCTTGAAAGTAACTTTTGGTGCCTGCTTACCACCAAGTATAGTCAGAAAAGGGGAAGAAAAAAAGAAAGATATCCTTCACACAAAATACATGCGCAGATTATAATGAAGAAGAAACACCATATATTACCACAGCTATTTCAGACTAGCTTTTTCAAATATAAGCTCACTCTGATCCCATTCTTATACCAACAGAGTTGGAACCAAACTTCTCCCAGGTTATTCATCTTCGCGTAAATTAATATTGTCAATCAAAGATAGTAGTTTATGCTCATTTACTATACTATCCAATCACAAATATCGGTATCATTCATTTAGCCCAACTTGGAAGGAAATATTATAAACTATTATTGTCATGATGAAATATTAGTGCCAAATCCACCCTCTCATCCAGAAAGGCTGAAAGCAGAACAATCCAATGAGCAGGCTTTGTATAGGGTTAATTATTAGCAACAAATAACATCCACGACAAAATTGCAGTGGGAAAACTCTTCATACGAAATAGACGAAATTTTGGAACCAAAGGAGTTAAATGGGCATAAGGTATAAGAGACAGATTCCTATCAACAACAACAACTACAAGAGTTGAAATGAGATGACATACACGTTTGACAAAAGGCATCATGAGTCCAAATAATGCTCCGTCGCAGTGAATGTAGAACCGGTCTTGCTTGAATCCACATTCTTCAAGGGTTTGTATGACAAGATCCAGGTCATCAACAGCTCCTTTGACAGTTGTTCCTGCAGTTCAAGCAATTCAGTAAATCAACCAACCAAACAAAATCACATAGGCGCGTATAATATATGGATGAATTCAGTTTGTAGCAATGTGTCTCTTAACTCTTACACATACCTATATTAACATTGATGATGGCTGGTTTATCCTTGTTAAGAACAAGCTTAGCTCTGAAATCCTTGCAATCAATCTCACCAGAGATCAGACAATCAACCTTTACGCATTCCATTCTATACATTCTCGCTGCTTTAAATATCGAATAGTGCGACTCTCGAGAAGCATACAGAATCCCATCTGGAAATACTTCTCTCCTACAGAACGCAAATGAATTATATATCAAATCGAATTGTTTTAGTTTAGTGTGCTAAAGAATCAAGAATAGATTCATACGAATAATTAATCAAACACTTGACGTACCCAACTAAAACTCCATGAAGATTTCCTTCCGTACCACAATTGGTAATGTATCCCCAATAGTCACTCTTCTCAATCTCCCACAACCGAGCGAACCAATCTAGAACACCCACTTCGAACTGTCTCGAATGGACTCCATAGTTGCTTTCGATAAATGGATCTCCCAAATTGTTGATGGAGAAATGCTGCAACTGCGTTAAAGCACCATAATCAAAGTCCAAATTGTAAGGATAACCTGCATTTCCACGCAAAACACACAATTTAGATTCAAGATTCTTGCTTGGATTTCAAAGCACTGCAATAAAAAATCACAGGAATGAAAAGTACCCAAATGGTGCTTGGTCCTTTCGACGAGGGTCTTGCGGTAGCGAGCAAGAACGCTAGCCATGTAGGCGTCTTTATCGCCGGTGAACTCGTCGTTGGCTTCGGGCTCCGTCACGGCCAGGCACGTGGTATGCACGTTCCTGCCAAGCACCATCGGTTTCTCTAGGCTGCCTTTGAGATCTTCGGCGAGCTTTCCGATAAGATCGCAGTTAACGTTGCTGGTTACGACCGTAGGCAGAGGCTCTGCAACCACAGCCGTCGGATCGAAATCCTCCAATAGCAAGTCCATCGCCACGGCCTCATTCTTGCGATCCATGAAACTTGTAAAGTTGAAACCCAAAAAAACAGAAACTAAAATGTAATCGAAAGTAGGGAGAGTTGAATCTGCAGAAGGAGAAAAGAGAGAGTTGTCTTGTGAGGAGAAAGAAGAGGGTGAAGCCTTGGTTTTATTTATACTCTCATTTCTTTTGAAAAAAAAAAAAAAAAAACCCCCATTTCTCATTTCTAAATGGATCTGTGAGTCTGTGAGAATGCCAACCTGTCACGAAAAATTAATATCGTCGAATATTTTTTTTTCTTTTTTGTGGTAATTAAATTTATTTTTTATTTTTTGTGATATCAGCAGATTTGGCGACGCATGTAATAATTAGTCAAAACTCTATAAGCACTTTTGGTTTGTTTAATTAGGAAGGCCATTGTCATTGTTGTGCCTGCGAAAATAATCACTGTTAGATTTGCCTGTGAGAAAAATCAACTGTAAGATAAAGCAGTTTGGCGTTTGGTAAAATTTTTGTTAAAAGTGTTGTTGATATTTTTTTCAACAAAATCAGAAAATAATTGTTACATAATCATTAAACCCAACACCTCTTCAAAACTGATTTCTGAATAATCAGAAAATGACAGCACCTCATTAGCTGCTTTCCCTTATAGCTTTCTCTCAGCAATTTTTAAAAATAAGTGATTTTCTCACAGTTTACCAAACGGGTTGGGCTTCCCAAATTTTTTTAAAAATCACTTATTACCCCAAATAAGCAATGCCAAACAGACACTAACTAGATGCATACACAGATGCGTGTGGAAAATGTTGGAAGTTACATGTGATATGCATGTGCTGTGGCATATTGATGCGTGTGGCAAATCACGTGAATAGTAGGTAGAGGAGGATATCGGGTGAATAAGTAACGGTTCTTAATTATGGATGACAACGGGCTAGAGCCGGCCGGCCGGGTATGGCAATACCGTTCCCATCCCTGTTCCCTTAATATCTCCGATTAAAAATAAAATTGAGGAATCCTTGTTCCCGTCCGCACACGGGGGCTACCTCCTAAACCCCTCTCGAATCTCTAGGTTTTTTTTATTTAAAAATATATTTATCCTACATAATAACATTTAAATTTTATCTTAAATTATCATTCAACTTAATTACATTCAATTGAATTATAAAATTTAACTCAACAACTCAAAATAATCTCAATTCAATTTGAAAAAACTAAATTAATTTTATATTATATAGTTATTGATTATATTATATCATAATCATACATGGCTATATTGTATTATATATTAATTAAAAATAAATATATTACTTATTCGAGACGGGTACGGGGATGAGGATAACAATACCATCCCCAGCCTGTCCTCCACTAGGGATTTTTACAATTTGGGGATCCCTATACCCCCCCCAAATTTTCCCCCGAAATCTCCCCCCATTAGGGTCGGGAACCCGATGTAGACCCGGCCCGATGGAGATTTATGCCATCCCTAGATTTGGATGTATGGGATGAAATGAAACTAGGAAATTATGCACAAAATGACTTTTTCGAGAGATGTTTGGGATTTACTTATGTAGGAAATACTTACATTCATAAGTGTTTCTACTAGTAGTGCCTTATTAGAAGTATAATAAATTATTTATTAAATATTTAAGCACTTTAAAAAAAATTAATTGGAAGTACTTAACGGAGAAGTATTTTTAATTATTTATGTCAATATTGCCATAAATGATTTTGGTGATCTAGAAACGTTTTTAGCCATCCCAAAAATACTCATAAACGGGTCTTTAAACTACTTTGATATGTCAACTTCTTTCATCAAAGAAAGAAAAAGGATATTTTGGATTTAGAATGTAGGTAGTTCGAGTATGATCAAGCAGACAGTTGGTTAAGTATGGCCAACTTACGCTTTGATATCAAGTACCTAAGTTGGACAAATGATTTAAACTAATTTGTATTATAAACATTTATTTTGTATATGATTGACATAAATTATTTAATATTAGTATCGGATGAATCACACACCTACATGCACATCCTCTCGGATACTCACTGTAATTACTTAATGTAATAAGGATATAGTTGATCATTTGTATTTTGGAATGGACAAAGAGCTCTTTTTCTTTTTGCTGAATATGGACAAGTCATTGTGTTTTGAGTTGACAAATTGATACTTGGTCCTTCTGTTTACTACAAGACATCAAAATCATGACTATGAGATCGGAAAGCCAGTTTTCTTTGGAAAGAGAAGGAAGGTCATTTTTCACTAATATGACAGGTTATCCATACTAGTACTTTTGTTTTTGGAACAAGTATAATTTCATTAACATATGAGAGATCTCTTGCATACCCCAAGTGGAGGTTCTTGCATACAATAAATCTGGAAAAATTAAATACAGCAAGATAGTGAGTAATAAACAATACAAGATCTAGCCCAGCTTACTCATAGTTGAAAGATAAAATGATCAAGAAGACTCCTTGCAGCACCAGTGCTTCAGAGAGATCATGATAGAACAACAAGTTCTTCACTAACAGGGAACCATAAGCACCAAAAGTGAAAGTGCCTTATTGTTCGACATCCACTTGGCTCTATTTTAACAGACTAACAACAGTGCCATGTCATCTAACTATTAGTCAAACTGGAAAACCTAAAATACCTTTAAAATATATGGAAAATTGAATGGTATTAAAATCAGATGAAAAATCATGGATTTTGAAAACTTAAGGTTATATTTCTCTTAAATTTTTATTTAAGGTATCAAATTCGAAACTGATGTATAAGTTCAGATGACATTTTTACAAAAATCTCTTCTTCTTTTTTTGTTTCAAATAAGTAGACTTTCATTGCACACAGAATAATACAGCAATGCATACAATGAAAGAAACAACAGAGAAAATGAAAAATACAGCATGAACAAAGGCCAATACTAAGACTGTATCTTTGATGCCAGGGGCGGATCCACAGAGGAGCAAGGGTGGTCAATTGACCACTGCAACCTCTGAAATCCTCCATTAAAGCAGCCAAACTTGACCCTCGCAAGGTGTTCGATGAAATGCCCCAAAGGGGCAACCTGTGTGCTCCTGGAGCTTTTGCGCGCGCGCGAGACTTTTTTTTTTTTTATGAGCTGGACGTCAAAACGACGTCGTTGCACTTAAGTTTTGGTTTTTAAATCTTGCTAAAACGATGTCGTTTTGGCAGAGGTTTATTTTTAAAAAAGAAAAAGAAAAAGAAAAGGCAGCATTTGCCTGCTCCTCTTGTTGCCCGATAATTCCCACCCCCCAAATGAGTTTTAACTCATTTCACTTCTCAACTTCTCAACCCTAAATCCCCAACCCCCCCAACTAAACCAACCTTCACCCAGTTCAACAGCAAAGCTCAAGAATGAGAATTTCACCTCAGGAGCCATGGCTGAGATTATACGGATAAAGTGGAGAAGAATGCCGAGATGGGAGGCGAACGGAAAGACTAAGACGGCAACATGTTGAGTACAAGCTTTGTGGTTTATTATTTGCATTGTGATAGTATATTGGAGTTTGATTAATCGTGTTCTTTGAGTTTTTGCATGTAATTAATGGAGTTGGTGATGGTAAATATATATGCGGGAGAGAAAGAGGAAGTTAATTAGCTGCTGACAACAACGCCAATGTAACAAACATGAGGTGTTTTCATTTTTGCAGGTTTGGAAATGGGTAGTTTTTTTTTTTTCACCTTTTAAAAATTGTTAAATTGGTTAGTTAACTACTAGAAAAACATTTTGTGCTAGGACAATTGCTAGACTTTAGTTCCTGTTTGATTAACCAAGTTGGACATGATTATACCATTAAGAGGAAACTGATTTCCTAACAAATACTTGGGCACGATGATTACCGTGTTTACACTATAGGAAAAATAGAACAAATTCTTTAATAATGAAATTATAATGCTACGTTTTGAGAATATGAAAATTCGTCATGGACAATTGTAATGTGATTTTTTATATTAATTATGAATTATAATATTATCGTTTCATTTGTATGGGTATATTTTGTATAATTTTTTTTAACCTTTAGACGTTGACCTCTGGAAGGAAATTTCCTGGATCCGTTGATGCTCTGTTATTTTTGAGAGAATGGGGTACAAATTCCATCTGACTCTTCTGTGCCGTTAATACTCTGCGCCACTCTCGAATCCGATTCCAAGTCTCCATTTGCATTCCTGATAACCAATGGTTCAGATTTTGCTGGCTTCTTTCGATGGCTAAAACTGGTTGAGACGGGGTGGCGTCAAAGGCACAGGAAAAAGAAAAAGCTTGTAAATTTCATACAATCCATGCATGCAAAAAAGTTCCTCGTGCGAATAAATTGGAAAGATTCCATCCGACAAAACCCAAAAAACATGTTTGCTTCAACAAGATAAACGTCATACTTTCCAAAAACAAAAGTGTGAATTACATGGTTGTCAAATCAAAAAATGTGACGCAGATGGTGGTTGTGTTGTGGAGTACATGGTTGTCTACTTTGCCGCAACATCCACTCAAATTGGAGGGTAAATAGCTCATGCGTATAGAATTACTTGAACACCCATATCACGTCATAATTTTGATAGACTTTTGGATGTAACTAACAACAAGGGGGAACGTGAAATATCAAGTTTTCATCGAGAGTCAAAGTGGGCCACTTCGACTTATAGCCAAAATGGAATTTGACAATAGATTTAGGAGGCACTAATGTAAATAAGCCTAAATTTTTATTGAAAAAAATGAATCTTTATGAAATTTTTACTAAATGTTGACAAGTAAATTTATTAACACTTGGTACGTCAAGTACTTTTCGTTGTGAATATAATATGAAATTTTTTTACACTATCAAGTAGTATTACAAATTCTCATATTATAATATGGTGGACGACGAATTAATACGTTACGATCAAAATATAATTTTAAAAATTAAATACATTCGTATAATATGAGTAGAATCTTTTGTGTTTTGCTAGATCAATTATGTACGAAATTGTCATTATTGATGGGCAGGTGTGCCAACTCAGTTGATTGGAAAACGACGCCGTGGTAGGATCAGAGATAGGATGGGGCCCATTGTTGGAAAATGAATATTCAACAAAAGATAGAACCACGTGGCACCGACTTGAATCTATCTCTCGTCGTTTAGTGGAGGAGATTTTTTTGGGTTATGTGGCTGGCTATTCTTAAGAATATGAAGAGATTTGATTTGCTCCCCACGTGATTTGCTAAGGCTTGGTCGACTCAATCCGGAAACGAATCAGTGATGGTCACGTGGGCATTGAGCATTGGTCCATTCAACAAAAAGGATTAGAAACAGAACAAAGCCCAAAGAGAGCCAAAGTCCAAAACAGGCCCAAAACAAAAACCGGAGCCCCAATAGCAGTAAGTGCAGCAAATAGGAAAACATATTACGACCAGAGCAAATCGACGTGGTACGAAATGAATGGGCAAAGGTTACGACTCAGAACCCAGGAGTGATCACCATTGCAAATGCAATTTTTGGTTCGGACCTGTTAACTATGATTAGTAAGTCAGTAAGTTTGTTACAAGTTTGGTACTTAGCACGTGTATTAGTTAGACAGCTAAGCTGTGTGGTTAGTTTGTTAAGCCTCTCTGTAATCTGTTTACATAAGAGTGGGCTATGCTTTGTAAGTGACAGTTGATTGAAATCACAATACAGAAATTCTCTAGTCTTCTCTATTTCTCTTTCTCTAATATCATCGCTGAATTTCTCCTCCTCTTTTCTTTATGTTGACAGGACCCTCCCATCAATCCAGCCAAGGCCTTCCAAGTGGACAACAAGGCGGTTGACTATCTCTAGAAACAGTAGTTGCTTGCGTATTGGTAGTGTCCTAAAGACAATTTCACCCATTCTCAGTGCTTGAAGTTCAATGGATATCCATCTCCTATGATTCAACTATCTATAAATCAAGGATCCAACACAAGATCCTTGATCTCTAACGAATGTGATCCAAAAACGAACATGATCCAAACAAAATGCAAAGTAAAAATATGTTTTATTTTTGTAGGTTGGAAATCTTGTAAGTGAGTTTTCTGGCTATTGGGTATTCAGTATCACCCTTTCAAACAACAATAGTTATAAACCTAATCTAATTCAAATTTAAATTGAAAGAATATATCTTATCCTTTTAATTTAAATTATGTTGCCCAAGTATTTGATTAATCTAATTACTAATCCAAGGCAAAGCCTATAGCCAATCCCATTAGCCCTACTCTCCAAAGTTAACCACACTTAGTAAACAATATAGTGCTTGTGGATTTATGATGTGGGATAAAAGTTCCTCATTTGGCTTCCAAACTCCAACAACATATTATGATAGTGTAATATTTGCTCTCTCTCTTAATCTCATACTTGTGGTTTGGACATTTCATGTGAATGATAAATCAATAACACACATTCAACAAAGATGCCATGCGGAGGCTGAATTTTCAATAACTCTTCAGTCAAAAGTCATGATCCATAATCAAAGCCTTACACTCTGAGTGATCAGAAACTTGAGAGTAATTGTTGTTGTAATTCCCTACTAATATTTATTTACGTTTTCTCGCTTCAATTGAGTCTCCATAAACTCTGTTACCTATTGTTTTTCTGCATATTTTCTTGCAATGAAACAATAGGATAACTAACATTGGGATATTGGCACAATATTTTTATTAGTCTGATGTTGCGTCATAGCAGGAAAAAAAACAGTGAGGGCTACAATTTTTTGTGTGCATGTCTTGGGATGGGAATCGTTAAGTAAATTTGGTACTCTAAGGTCTATTCTTGCGAGAGGAATAGCTGAGCTGTCCAGGAACCTTTTAAATTCTAAATGATTAATCATGTCTTGGTGCGTACTCTAATTCAAGTTTGAGTAGTTATAATTTTGTAGGTATAGGGGTCTTTTTCTTCCGGCAGCAAGTGGGCTGGGCTAATGAAATTGTCCCCTTTGTCTAGTTCGAAAATTAAGCCCCAAAATGCTTCAAAAGGACAGCAGGGCCTTAGAAAGTATTCTGGTTAGACCAACCAAAACAACAACAACTTACAAATAAAACCTTAGCTTGTCATGAGAAGCTTGTGGCATTGGAGCAAAGTTGCCATGAGTTTAGCACTAGAGAGAAAATTAAGTGTTCTTGGGGAGATATGGGTATTAAGAGAAAAGACTTTTAGGAGAGGTATGGTTGAAGATGAGGAAAAGAAGGAAAATGGTGGCTCGAGTGCTATTTCCAGCAGCTTGACAGCGACTCTGTCAAATGTCAGAATAGCATAATGAGAGGGAAAACTGAGGAAGGAGATGAACTAAGCACGAAAATTGCTGGCTTTGCAAGTAAGAGAGGAAACTTGCTCTCTGTTGTGGATGTCTTGTGTTGGGTAGAAGGGGTCCTATTTATAGCCGCTGGGAATGGCTCTTCCCCAAGAAACCCTAATGGTTTCTTTCCAATCTAGCTAAGCTTTTCTCTCCCTTTCTTCTCATCCTTCTTGACTTACCTCATAATGGCAAAGTCAGCTCTCTCGCAATTCCACAAAATCAGAGATTTTTGGGAGCTCAATGCTTCTTTCCGCAGCTGCCTCAGAGGAGAACTTCCATTTTCACCCATCTTCTTTCTCCTCTTTCTTCCTCTTTTCATGGCCAAATCTGATGGAGGAAAGGAAATAGGTGCACTTGCTGGTTTAAGGGATGACATCCTTCCCTGCGTGCCAAAATCCCTTGGTCTCTTGAGTTCTTACACTTGGAACTTGTTCCTTAGCCCCCCCAGCAGCCCCTCACGTGTAGGCTTCCCAAGCCCCTTAGTGGTTTTTTGCTTCAGCCAAATGCTGAGGGCCTTGGGCTCCTTTTACTCAAATTGTGTGGGCCTTTTGATATAGAAAACCAAATCACCTAATAGGTAGGTTAAATTTACCAAGTATTTGGGCTTTATGGGCTATCTAAGGTAATGGGTTATTTTTATTAAGGCGATGGGCTACTTTGGTTGGGCTACTCTAGTTGGAGCAATGGGCTATTTCCTCTCTCGTGCCTTCCCACGTTTGGGCCTAAAAATGGGCTTGAGTCTCGAGGCCCCCAAGCGACCTGAGACTTTCATTTTTTGACTCATCGATGGGCCCCATAACGACTTGTTACCATCCATACCACAACCCATTCAAGCAAGCCCCTGGCATTTGAGTGGCTTGGGCCCACTCAGGCTTGTAGTGTGGTTGGGTGTGAAATAATAATTTCTCGCTTGGCATGGCACGTCGCTTGGCACACTTTTAATTATGATGCTCGACATGATAATTAGCATGGATTTGCAGAACTAAACGCATTTTTATAACTTTGATATCAGATTCTAGCATGACGAATTTTATCTGGCATGGCATGTGGCTTGTGCATGGCAGACTTTTGTGTGTTCCAATTGGGTCTCTTCTAAATAATATATCGTTTTGGGTTGGAAATTTATTTGGGGTCAACCATGGATTTTTTGGGCCTCAACAGTAGGTTTCTTGAATGGTTTGAATACCAAATTTTGACATATTTGAACCAAGGTCTTAAATATCGGTTGTATCGGAAATATCGGTAGGCCAAAAACACGGAAATTTAGATGGAAATATCGGGATATTATCGATATTCGAATAAAAATTGAATAAAAACCACGGAAATTGTAAGAAAAACTTGAAAATTTTTATTGAAACTTTGTAGGATGTTTATTTAGGCAATTATCTATTATTTTATCATAAAAAGTTGGAAGGAAATGCATTACATGATGGATTTAACTGATTTAATTTGATTATATAGCGAGCTGGCAAACACTGTGAGTGTAGAAAATATATAGTAATTAATGAAAAATGATTAAACACACCATAATCATTTATATATAATGAATTACTACAATATTTTACACTTTATACATTGCATGGTAAAATACATGAGTGACTTAGTACCACATAGAGTTCCTATGAGGTTCAAATTTTTCACTATCTTCATCATTTCTATGTGTAGAGTAAGTATATTGTGAAGAGTAGTCATCAAATGATAAATCTCCAAAATAGTTTTGCATGTAATTATTAACGTGCCACCCAACAATTTGTTTTTTTGCAAAAGTAGAGACTTGCAAAAGGAATGGTCAAAAGAATTCAAAAGAATTTGTTTTTTGCATGGTAAGATACATGAGTAACTTTATTTCAATGGACATGGTACACATTCTTATATTTATTATTTATAAAAAATTGAAAAATAATTAAAGATGTAAACCAACTTTTTTAAGATGAAACAATGCAAAAATAAAATAAAATAATAAAACACACCAAACTTATTCCAATTAATAAAAATATCATTCAATAAATCAAGCTCAAATATGTATTATGTAAATCATAAATTTTATCACAATAATAACACTAACTCAAATAATAAATAAACTCACCCAAAAATAACCCAAATAACAAAATACCTTGAATATTACAAAAAAAAAGGAACACAATGGGGTGTTGAACCATTGACCTCAAAGTCCTTTTCAATCCACAAACCACTATGGTAAATGATATTTTTATATTATTGATGTATACTTTTAATATTTATAGGTGTACAGTGTACCCAACAGAATTAAAAAATATTTAAAAAACCCTAACAAATATCTTCCTTTTTATTAAAATTTCTTTCTTCTCCCTCTCAGCCGCCTTCTTCTTTCTTCATACGCCTCTCTCTATCTTTTCTTTTCCCTCTGGTTTTCTTCTTCCTCCCTGTTTCTTCTCCCTAAACCACGCCTTCTCTCCAACTCTCCCATGGCTGCCACCACCACCAAGCCCTCCCCTCTCTCTTCCTCTCTCTCCAAACCCACACCCCTCCCTCTAACCCACAAAACTCTCCTTCTTTCTCCCCCAAAAACCCTCTTTCCCTCTCAAAACCTCCTCTTTGACATACCACAAAGCTTCCTCCTTCACCCTCCGCTCCAAAAACCCAATTTCCGAGTTTTTCCCAAAGCAAACAAACAAAACCCAGATGGCGAGTATCGATATTATCGATAGTCTCGATAATATCGAGATATTAAAACGGTTTATGTGTTGATGTTGCTCGATAATATCCGGAATCGATATATCGGCGATATTGTCGATATTGTCGCGACAATATCGATATTTTCACGAAAACAGTTTGGTTTGTTCCCAGATTGTCGCCTACCCAAAATAACGACATTATCGACGACATTTCGGAGATATTTTCGATTTTTAAGACATTGATTTGAACAAAAATCATGTGACATGTTGTGAAGCTTAAAAGGTTCATTGGTTAAGCAGTGGTGTTGAGTTCGTATAGTCTCATTCTAATGAATAATAAAAGGAAGCAAAAAATTTCAAAATTAAAAAGAAGGTGTACAAAGGATAGACGACTCTCTAATATGCTATGCTGATATTTAATTTACATTAGGTGTGGGCATAGTCGGGTTCGGTCTGGTTTCCTTTTTGAGTTATAACTAAAATTCGGAACTTACACACCGTTTGGTTCGGTTTAGTTTTCATAGAAAGTGTCTAGAAAAAATCAAGCTAAACCGAACCTATGTGATTTCGATTCGGTTCGGTTTTCGAATTTGGAAAGATAAAAATATAATGATGTGAAGAAGAGAAAAATAGGAAGAAGAGAAAAATATGTATATAAAGGATAAAATAAAAGAGAGAAAGAGGTAGAATAGAAATAGATACAATAAGAGAGAAATAGGTAGAAGAAATAAAGAGGAAATGAAATATAAAGAAATAGATGGAAATGAGAGAAAGATGGAAGTGCAACAAGAACAGATATAAGAGTAGTTATACATGCACTGGAAGTCCTATGTTCAAATTTCCCCTTTTCCCAATATCGTTTGTATCAAAAGAAAAAAAAATGTGACCGAGTTCATAAATAAAAACTAGATGGGAACTCAGTCACCTTGGTGAACATCTTGTGAAGCTAAGCACCATCTGAATAAAATCTCATTTTGAAAAATGGAGACTTCCCTCAGAGTAGAAGATGCAGAACAAAACCAAGGCTATCAAAAAACTCTCCTTGTAAAAAGTGACGGCTACAAGCCAAGACTCTCTTTTTACCCAAAATAAGTCAACCCTAAATTTCGCCCGTTGGCAGCCAATCATTGGCTTCATTATAAGACAAAAAATTCAATAGGAAGAAAAACTTACAAGGTGGTAACACGTGAGTCTCACGTGAGAATTTAAATGAGCTAGCAGTAACGGATGACTAATCATCATGTTGACTCGATATGTCCTAATATGCAATGCATATTTTACCTTTGGACATTAAGCCTTGCTTTGTCCATAGCAGCGCACAACACACTAGTCTAAAGTAGATGAATTAAACTTGAGCTTGGTGATTTACAGAAGCAAATACAATGTTCTCCAAGGAAGCCAAAAATCCAAAAAGCAAAAGCTAACCTAACACTTATAATTTGATTCAACGGTTAAGGAATAATGCCTCATCTAAAGGCCTTAGTTTGGGCAGCCAAACCAGGGCAAAATGGCCCCCTCGCAAGCCCAAACCACCTCCAGCGCGCAGCCCTTAGCCCGAGCAAGCCCAATGGCAAGTTTCGACTGGGCTTTAGACCGAATATGCTGACGTCATTTAGCAAAAAAAAATTCAAAAAAATCCAAAAAAAATCCAAAAAAATACCAAAAAATTATAGATGTTTTCCCTATAAATACATAACAATTTTATTCACTTTCTAAGTTGTTTATATTTTGTTGCATAATCTTTTTTTCCTTTCTTGCCCTTGTCCTAGCCTTTTGGGGTGGATTCTTACCTTTGCCCTAGCCTTTTCGAGAGGAGCCAAAAAAGGCAAGGCTGCCAATAGTGGCAGCCCTTGCTTGCCCTTGCCCTAGACTTAGCCCTTATGGATGGAGATGCTCTTAGATTTGGGCTCAAATCACAAACAAAAAGCCCAAAACTACCACCAACTTATTCCAAAAACACCTAGCTCACTGAAAATCCACCATGAGCGGCCGGAGCAAGACCAGTTTCAAACTAGCTCTAGAAGGTGAAAAAGAAGAGGAAGAAAAATCATGCACTAAGCTTTCTAGGTGCAGGTGAAAATGACAGGCGCAATTGTCACCATCATTTTCTTTGGTAGAATGATCATCCATATAACATAAATATTGAACGTTTCCATTGGTTAAATACCACCTAATTTTTTTAAAAATATAATTATATCCTTTAACTACTCTTTCTTTCTGGTACAACTACTAGTACGTGGCCGTTGTCATCATGATTATATAAACATATTCTTCTACACCTCACCTTGAATTAAACAACCCTAATAGACCTTTACAAAAGGCATTTTATTTTATTGAAACACCAACGTGTCAAAGATCTTGAAAATTCTATCACAACTGATATTTGTTTTATTTTCAATAGTAATAACATATATATAGAAAATTTGCCTTGTTCAATGGTTAATCGGACTTAGTTGATATATTAGAGCCTGTTTGATAACCATTTTAAGTTTATAGTTTTTAGCTTTTATTTTTTGTGCTAAAGTATAGAAGAACAAGAGGGAGAATGAAATTGAGAATGAGAGTGGAGATGAGATTTAGAGGGAAGATGAAAGAGGAGGATGGGAGGGAGGAGTAACAAAAGTGAAAATAAAATTAAAAAACTAAAATTTATTTGAAATTGTGTTCACTTTCAATTTTTTGTTTTCACTTTTATCACGTACTCCTCCCTCACATCCTCCCCTCTCATCCTCTCTCTTAATCCTACACTCACTCTTATTCTCACTTTCATTTTCCTCTATACTCTAGCATAAAAAAATAAAATTAAACACCAAAATTAAAATGGTTATCAAACAGACCCTTAGTGTTTATTTTTTGCTTTCTTTATTGAGATTTAGTTATTGAACTATGCATGCTTTTAATAGAATTCTAATACGATTCATATCCTTCTTGTTATTTACGTTCACCTTGTGTCGAAGAAAGACAATAAGCCTATGCATATGGATCAGGACGGAAGAAACTAATATCGAATTTTGGTCAATATATACCCACTAGTCTTGACTTGCTTCTAAATGTAATATTTAAGTCTTTACCTGCTTCGATAAGGAAAATTATATCCGAAAGTAGAAGACTAGTTCATTCTCTCCAATCTATAAATAGACCTATATGCCATGAAGGATTTTCATCCCATCCTCAGACCAACTCTCTACACACAAAAAACAGTAACACAAAGTTTTAAGGCAACTGCGATGAAAGGTGATCATTTTCTCATAAGCACTCTTGCCATTTTGGCATTTGCAGCGTTCCTTGCCTCCGCCTATGACCCCAGTCCTCTTCAGGACTTCTGTGTAGCACTTAAGGACATCAAAGATGGTGGTATACATTTATATCCTGCTATCCGTACTATTATTTCCATATTAAGAATATATGAAAGACTGTTTTTCTGTTAAATATATATATGCCTTTGGTCCAAATACATATATTGTACATGTCACTTGCTGTCAACTTACTAATACCAAAATTTTGTTACTTTTTTTATTTTTGGTGCAAACAGTGTTTGTGAATGGGAAATTCTGCAAGGACCCAAAGCTTGTCATTGCAAATGATTTCTTCTTTTCTGGGCTTCAAAATCCAAGAAACACAAAAAATCCAGTTGGTTCAAATGTGACAGCTGTGAACGTGGACAACCTAGCAGGATTGAACACTCTCGGCATATCCTTGGCTCGCATAGACTTTGCACCAAATGGCCTAAACCCTCCTCACACTCACCCTCGCGCCACCGAATTCCTTGTGGTCTTGGAAGGAACACTCTATGTTGGTTTCGTCACATCCAATGGTGATGGCAATCGCCTATTCACCAAAGTGTTGAACAAGGGAGATGTGTTTGTGTTCCCAATTGGCCTCATTCACTTTCAACTCAATGTGGCACATGTCAACGCTGTAGCCTTTGCTGGGCTTAGCAGCCAGAACCCAGGAGTGATCACCATAGCCAATGCAGTGTTTGGCTCCAAGCCTCCCATCAATCCTGATGTTCTAACCAAGGCCTTCCAAGTGGATAATAAGGTGGTTGACTATCTCCAGAAACAGTTCTGGTACGACAACAATTAGAAGAAAAAAAAAACGATAATTATATGCGGAAAGCAGAAAAGGCCTTACAAATGGTTGTTTTTCACTACTTACACAAATTATTATATCTAATAATATTAATTGAATTAAAATGGTTGTTTATCAATGAATTGTCCTGTGAATTTTGATATAAATGCAATATTATAGTGAGTAGTGCTGTGTGCTCTATCTTTTAATCTCGTACTTGTAGTTTGAACAATTGACGTGAAAAATGACAAATCGATAGCATCTGCTTTCCACAAAGATATCATTACAACTTAGCAATACTTAAATTGAGGACCTTTACCTTTTCAACATTGGTAAGTTGGCCTAGGCTATAGAGAATCAGGTGGAGGCTGAATTTTCAACAACTCTTTAGTCAAATATCAACGAGTGCTCTTGAACTTTACTTGAATCAATTGATAGATACAAATATTTGAACGAAACATCCTGTAGCTAGTTAGGGCATGTTTGGTATCTTATCCAAGTATAGAACTTAAAAATTGTGATTTTTCTTAAAAATAAGGAGTTCTCTAATCCATTTTTTAAGATTCAAAAAGGAGTTTGGTATGAAACTTGAAAACTGTTTTTAAACTTTAAAATTTGAAAACTTGTTTAGTTGAATTCTTGAAAATAATATTTTTTTTTTGTAATTAAGATATTTTGATAAACATTATTTAAAATATTTTAAACATACTATTTTAACATCTATATTTTAATACCATACAAATATGATCGACAAGCTCAATTAGCATACTTATTGAAGAATAAACAACAATAAACGAAGAAGGCACATAAGAGAAAACACCTAAAAATGAGCAAGAAATCAGGAGGTACTGAGTGCTTCCAAATATTTACTAGTAAGCAAGAGAAAGAGAGCATATCCACAAGGTTTTCATACATAATCATTGAACCCATTTAAAAGTTTTCACAACTCCAATCCAATCTCCCATTAATTACAAACCACAGAAAACCAGGACAATTAATCATATATAAGTTTCAAGCTCAATTAATCTTTTAATTAAAATAAATTAAGACTAATCATTCACTCTCGTTCACTTTAGTAGGCTATTGAGCCACACTCTGCTCTGTGGATCTGACATCTTCAAGAACATCTTCCTCCAATCGAAATTCAACACTACCACACTATTTGGTAAATAAAATTTGGTGAACAAATTTATTGTACCTAATTGTACTCGAGACAAAAAGTAAGGACGAAGAGAAGACTTTGAGGAAAAGCAGGACCCATAATTACATCCACCAACTAATTAACCACAAATGGGAGGATAGTGAGAAGCAGCCGCTGCTTCTAAAAACGAAGAGCAAGACCAGTTTCAAACGAAGAGCAAGAAGGTGAAAAATGAAAAAGAAGAGAGAAAGTCAGCATGCACTCAACTTTCTACGGTGTAGGTGGAGGTGGAGGGGAAGATCACCATCAATGTTAATGAGAGATTGAACTCTTTGGTAGTATAAATCCATATGACATTAACTAGTAGTTAACGAATCTAAATTTAGTTGGTAGAATGAATTTTAGTTGATATATTTAGTTTATTGTGGTTCTCTTTTTGCTAACCTACTTGAGATTTCGTTGCTAACCTAATTGAGATTTAGTTACTGACAAATAAGGCTATGCATAATGCATTTTTTTTTTTGGTCGAAATGCATAATGCATTTAATTCCTTACCAGTAGTGAAGATTTTATCAAAGTAGCTCAAATTTTGCTCCAAGCTTAGGCGTCAAGGAGTTGGATTCCTAATCAAGCTAGGTTAAATTTCCAACATATAAGCAAGACCAGGGACGAATCCAGGATTTCAAAATACACTGGGCTGAATTTCCCTTATAAACAAACTCGACGGTACGAGTGAATTTCATTGATAACAAAAATTATACACCTAGTCAGGGGGACATATTGAGCCTTACCCTCAAAATGCATCTAGTACATAAGATATAAACGAATAAAAAAAGACAATAATAAATAAATATGCAATGCAAATACATAATACAACTATTTGAGTTGCACCCTTCTAGGCTTCAAAGAGTTGAAATCACTAATTATTGATTCGTTATCAATACTATCAGCAAATTCTTTTTCAATGTGAAGTATCATACAATCAGCAAGAAACTCATCCTCTATCTTGTTTCGAAGTCGATTTTTGATAAGTCTCATAGAAGAAAATGCACGTTCTGTTGTTGCTGGAGAAACTGGAAGAGTTAACACTAAACGAATCAATCTATCAATCAAGTGGTAGGTGTGTGCTAACCCTGTTTCAAGTAAGCACTTAAGTAATTCAGGAATAGAATCAAGATTCTTGAAGGCTGGAAGACGATCCATATCAGTCTTATAAAATCCCAACTGTTGATGTAAAGCCTGCAACTCAATGGTAGTAAAATCTTGAGGATAAAACTTCCCAGCAAGATTGCATATATCACCAATGTTAAACCGCTTAAATGAATCACGGGGATCCAATGTTGAGGTAAGATAAAGAAGTTCCACAGTTTGCTATGGAAATCTAGTATTTAACTCTACCAACTGAAAATCTATTACATTATTAAATACATCAATACGGAAATAATGCTCAACTGTAATAGAATCATGTTGTTGGCAAGAACGACCTGTACCCATTTTATGACGAGCACTCATATCAGGTACACTAATGTCATGTTGTTCACAAAATGATAGCACACTTTTGATAAAATCATCCCAACCATTATTTCTCAACTCATCAAGCTTCATTTTTGTACTTGAAACAAGATTCAAAGCATTTACAATGTCCTGAGATTTGCTTTGAAGTGAATGACAAAGAAAATCTGTGAATCCCATAGTTTTTTCCAACAAAAGTAAGGAAAACACAAATTCAAACGACATCATGGCAATATAAATACTCTCAGCTTCCCCCACGAAATTGTGATGTAGGTCCATTACGACCTATTTCATCAAGAAGTGTCTTGGTTTCACCAAATAAATCAATCAAACTTCTGATAGAACTAAAATGAGACCCCCAACGAGTAGTTCCAGGTCGTTGCAAACAACGAATTTGATTAGCCCATGTACCCATTCCAAGTTTTCCAGCCTCTAACAACCCTTGAATTTCAGCTTTTCGAGATAATTTCAACTCAGAATGACGTTTAGCAGAAGCACCAACAAAATTCACAATATTACTCAACATTGAAAAAAATCTCCAAATAACTCCTACCTCTTTAGCTGCAGCATTTAATGCTAGTTGGAGGCGATGAGCAAAGCAATGTATATAATATGCATATGGACAATCATTGAGAAATAATGCTTGTAAGCCATTCCATTGACCACGCATATTGCTAGCACCATCATATCCTTGGCCACGCATATTCTTAACTAAAAGAGTGTGTTTACCAAGCACTTTACAAATCTCAGTTTTAAGAGTTGAGGAATTAGTATCATGAACACTTATAATCTCAAAAAACCGTTCTCGAATAAACCCATCATGACCAACAAATCTTAGGATAATAGCCATTTGTTCCTTTTTAGATTCATCAAGTGCTTCATCAACAAGAATACAAAATTTTCCATCCTCTCCAACTTCCTCACGAATCTTCTTCCTTACTTTGTTAGCAAAAATATTTAGGATCTCCTTTTGTATCGTTGATGCAATATATTTCGCATTTCAGGAGCATTCTCTAAGACAACTTTTTCAACTTCTACATTCATTCTTGAAAAGGCTTTTATCAACTCAATGAAATTTCCCCTATTTGATGACTCACAAGATTCATCATTACCTCTTAAAGCCAATCCTTGATTTGCTAGATACCTAATGGACTCAATTGTGGTTGTAAGTCTCAACCGATTTTTTGTAACATCTTGTGGTGATTGCACTACTCTGTCAATATGTTGAGAAGGGTTGCTTAAATCCATCCACTTTTGCATAGCAAGATGATGTGGATAATTTATATTGCCTACATGACCAAGGAAAGCACATTTTTCCCCACCAACTCTCTTCCAATTTTTAAACCCATCTATAGTGAATGCCTTGTGTGAATGATCAGTTTCAAAAACAAAGCATGGAAAACAAAACCCTTTATCTTCATGAACAGAATACTCAAGCCAAGGGAATTGTTTGAACCAACATTGTTGAAATCGACGATTTTGATTCCCATCTAAGTGGCGTGGATATTCCCCTAACGTGGGTTGACATGGTCCTAAGAGAATATATGCTCTTCGAACGTTATCACGTTCATTAATTGAATATGTGCATATTTGACGATGTAATCCCGGATCACGTTCAAGAGAATTAGTATCAACTTGTTGATTACAATGGACTCTTTGAGACTCAACTCTTTGAAATTCAGAAGGAGGTTTCTCCCCACAAATTGGAGAAGATGAAGAAGGGCTAGAAGGCATGCTACTTGATAATCCTTCATTTTTTTTCTTAAAAAAATTCAAAATATTCTTCACTCTCTTAGGATTTCGATGATGATCTGACATTATAAGTATAACCTATAACATGAATGATGTATGTAAGCATATTCAAAAATCCCCAAATTCAAAAATTCCTAAATGTTGTTGATAGGAAAAATATAATTATAACTCCCTAATAATAAGAACTAAGTGAAGAAAATTACCTCAACAAACAAATAGAGCAGAAATTGACTTGTTAATTTGTTGACATGGAGCTGGACCAATCGCTGTTTGGTGGGGTGCCTCTGGCTTTGTCGGCTCTTTGCGTTTTCACCCAAACTAATGCTTTCTGTCTTCTTCTTTTTTACCACTCAATTATGTTTGATTCTTTGATGTGAATGCAAGTGAGCTATCTCTTTTATTTAGTTATAGATATTTTTTTTTTGGGCTAAGACTACATCACATTTAAAAGTCAAAATTTTTTTGGCATGGGCTATAGCCCATGCAGCCCATTATCTCAATTCGTCCCTGAGCAAGACGAAAAGAAGAGAGGAGGGTCTCTTCCACACAATTTATCTCAACATATTTAAAACTTATTACAATTGATCCCCAAAACAATTTCATACATATTGCAACCACTAGTAAAAAAACCCCTTGCGCGACGAAAAATTCGTCGCTAAAAGTATTACGCGACGAAATTTTACGCAACTAAACACAATCGTCGCTAAAAGCAACTTTGTGCAAAGAAACACAATCGTCGCGCAAAGTCTTTAAAAAATAAATTATTTAAAAAAATTATTTATAAAAAATTTTACGACTTTGCACGACCAATATATAGTATTTCGTTGCGCAAAGTATTGCGCTACCAATTGTGATTCGTAGAGCAAAGTCTTTACAAAAATAAATAAAATAAAAAAATTATTTTTAAAAATCTCTGCATTACTTTGCGACCAATTACTAAGCTTCGTTGCACAAATTATTGCGCTACCAAGTGTGGTTTGTCGCGTAAAGGCTTTACAAAAATAAATAAAATAAAAAATTATTTTTTAAAATCTTTGCATGGCTTTGCGCGACCAATTACTAAACTTCGTTGCACAAAATGTTGCGCTACCAAGTGTGGTTCGTCGCGTAAAGTCATTACAAAAATATATAAAATAAAAAAATTATTTTTTAATATCTTTGCATGACGTAATCCAATATTTCATCGCCTAAACCAATTTATTTTTTATTTATTTATTTTGTATGCATAACACTTAAGAAATTAAACGTAATATATATTTATTAAGTAGCTTTAAATTTATTATTTTAGTTTGGATCGGATTTTTGTTAGAAAAATATATTATTGTAGTTCAGATTGTGTTTTTGTTAGAAAATATATATTTTAAATTAATGATCGAATTAGTTCATTGTATTCATATAGAATCAAGGAGTGTAGCTATAAAAAATCATCAAAATCAGAGTTGAAATAACTGTTAAATTGTGATTTTTCGTTTATAACCGTCGAAATATTTTGCCCCGTTACTTGATCTCTGAATGTTTATTTTTTCCGATTTTTGACGTGTATGATCTCGAAGTATAAACAAACAAGTTTGACGGTTAGATCGTTGAAACTAGTTTTGTAGAATGTGTATGCCATCAAAATAATATATTCACTAACAATTAAGAGTTTATTTATACTTTTATTAAATATAACATAAGATTTTGTGGTATTCACTAGTGTAAATATTTTAAATTGACGATCGAATGCAGTCATTGTATTCATATAGGGTCAAGGAGTGTAGTTGTAAAAAATCATCAAAATCAGAGTTGAAATAACCGTTAAAACTTGATTTTTCGTTTATAACCATCGAAATGTTTTGTCCCGTTACTTGATCTTTGAATGTTTTTTTTTTATTACCGATTTTTGGTGTATATGATCTCGAAGTATAAACAAACAAGTTTGACGGTTGGGTCGTTGAAACTAGTTTTGTAGAATGTGTATGCCATGAAAACAATATATTTACTAACAATTAAGAGTTTATTTATACTTATATTAAATATAACATAAGATTTTGTGGTATCCACTAGTGTAAATATTTTAAATTGATGATTGAATGCAATCATTGTATTCATATAGGGTCAAGGAGTGTAGTTGTAAAAAATCATCAAAATCTGAGTTGAAATAACAGTTAAAACTTGATTTTTCCTTTATAACCGTCGAAATGTTTTGTCCCGTTACTTAGTCTCTGAATGTTTTTTTTTTCCGATTTTTGGTGTATATGATCTCGAAGTATAAACAAACAAGTTTGACGGTTGGGTCGTTGAAACTAGTTTTGTAGAATGCGTATGCCATCAAAACAATATATTTACTAACAATTAAGAGTTTATTTATACTTTTATTAAATATAACATAAGATTTTGTGGTATCCACTAGTGTAAATATTTTAAATTGATGATTGAATGCAATCATTGTATTCATATAGGGTCAAGGAGTGTAGCTGTAAAAAAACATCAAAATCAGAGTTGAAATAACCGTTAAATCTTGATTTTTCTTTTTATAACAGTTGAAATGTTTTGTCCCATTACTTGATCTCTTAATGTTTATTTTTTCCAAATTTTGGCATATATGATCTCGAATTATAAACAAACAAGTTTGACGGTTGGATCGTTGAGCATCTTTAAATAGTATATATATTTATTAGTAGCTTTAAATTTTTTTTAAGACTTTGCGCAACCAATATATAGTATTTCGTCGTGCAAAATATACTCTAAAAATTTGGGCGGGTACCAAAAATGGGTATTTAAAAAAAAAAATAAACGACTTTGCGCTACCAATATATAGTATTTCGTTGCGCAAAGTATACACGAAAAATTTGGGCGGGTACCAAAAATGGATCTTCAAAAAAAAAAAAATTACGACTTTGCACGACCAATATATAGTATTTCGTCGCGCAAAGTATACACGAAAAATTTGGGCGGGTACCAAAAATGGGTATTTAAAAAAAAAAAAATTTACGACTTTGCGCGACAAAAAAAAAAATTTTACGACTTTGGTACCAAAAATGGGACGCGGGAATATTTTGGTCGCTCAAAACTTTGAGCGACCAAAAGTTCGTCACACAAAGCCCTAAAAATTTGGGCGGGCACCAAAAATGGGAATTAATTTTTTTTTTTTAAAGACTTTGCGCGACCAATATATTATTTTATCGCGCAAAGTGATACGATTTTTAAAACAAAAATAACTCCTCCACCATTTTCTCAATGTCTTCTACTCTTCTTACCTCTCCTCTCTCTTTCCCTCTCCCCCAAATCCTACCATTTCTCTCACACTCACTCCTCTCACTTAATCTCTCATCTCTCTCTTCACTATCTCTCACTCTCACTCACTCTCTTATCTCTCTTTTCATCATCTCTCACTCTCACTCACTCTTTCATCTCTCTCTCACTATCTTCTCTAATTCTCTCACACTCACTCAAAATCTTGTCAAATGGTATATTCTCTCCAAATTATAAATTTTATTCATTAATATGTGTTTTTAGAGTTAGTTTTGAGTTTATGCCAATTTTTTGTTATTATTTTATGTTATTTTTTTTGATATTTGACAATATTTGATTTTTTGTAGGGAATTGTTGAGACTTTGACGGCTAAAGTTGAGGATTTGGATGCTATCGAAAACATATCCTCCACCACTACCACCACAATAGGCTTATAGATTTTATTATTGTACTTTGTTAATTTATGTGTACATTTGAATATTATATATATTGGATAATTTGACCACTATTTTTCATATGTAATTTTATTTTGAATATGTCAATTTAAATTAAAGTAATTAAAAAAATAAAATCATACAATTAAATTAAATTTAAAAAGTAAAAATGTGACAAAATTAATATAATGAAAGTGATGTAAGAGAAATAATAAAACAAAATGTCAAAAACCTTGAGCAACAAAATATTTCATTGCGCAAACTAACTAATTTATTTTTAATAATTTTTTTTTAAATAAATAAATAAATATTTTGTCGCTCAAAGTTTTGCCCGACATTATGATTCGTCGCGCAAACCTTTGCGCGACATTATGATTCATTGCGCTTTGCGCGATATTAGGATTCGTCGCGCAAAGTATATAATATTCGTCGTGCAAAATAGATAATATTCGTTGCGCAAAGTGGTTACTGTTTGTCGCGCAAAGTGGTAGAATTTGTCGCGCAAAGTTGCTTTGAGCGACGTTAGTATTCGTCACGCAAAGTTGTTATAGTTTGTCGCGCAAAGTATCTTTGAGCGACGAATAGTAATTTTCGTTGTGTAAACTTGCGCATGACGGGTTTTGAGCGACAGAACATGCGTGACCAAAAGTTCGTCGCGCAAACTTTGCGCGACGAAATTGTACTTTGCGCAACAAATTTATTTCGTCGCGCAAAGTGTTTTTTGAAGTAGTGAACCCTAACTATGTTCAAGATTGCTCTGCCATCTGCTGCTATTATTTTCCGAATGACGTTACTATTGTGATTCTACTTGATTGCTGCTAATACAATCAATTCGAGTTGACAACTCCTTGACTCAAATCGACTCTACTTTTTGATTTGCTTTTTACTTAATTTTTTTCCACAATTTTTTACTACATTGGTTGATATGTGTGGAATTCACACCACCAATCAGAGTGCATCAAACTTAGTTAACCCTTTCTCAAGGGTGGACGTGGTCTTGAAGTTGTATTTATGTATGTCTCTATCGCACTTGGAGTGGCCAAGTACGGTGGTGGCCAAGTACGGTCATTTTTCTGATGTGGGACTCAAGAGAGGCTGATGATGTGGAATCATTCTATTGGGTGATCAGTGACAGACTGACATGTGTCCTTTCCTTTTTTTAGGGAACAACAAACATATGTGGGATACGACGTAGGAGCGCGCAGGCCTCTGGGGAGAGTCGCTTGGGTTAGTGCGATGGGAAAAACATTACAATCCGTCTTTCCACCAGCTAATTCCTAAAACACCATAGCTCACAGAAAATCCACCATGAGCAGCAGACCAAGACCAGTTTCAAACTAGCTAGCTCTAAAAGGTAAAAATGAAGAGGAAGAAAAGTCATGCACTAAACTTTCTACGGTGCAGGTGGAAATGACAGGAGCAATTGGGGAGCTGTCATATTTTATTTTTAGAGTAATGAATCCATATAGCATAAATATTACTAAATTTTTTAAATATAATTATCTCCTAAAACTACTCTCTTTCTGGTACAACTCCTAATACCTGGTCTTTGTCGTCATGATTATATAAACATATTCTTCGTCACCTCACCTCGTATTAAACAACCCTATAATAGACCTTTACAAAAGGCATTTTATTTTATTGAAACAACAAACAATGCGCTGAGTCAAAGATCTTGAAAATTCTATCACAACTGATATTTATTTATTTATAATAGTAATAACATATATATATATATATATAGAAAATTTGCCTTGTTCAATGGTTGATCGGCCTTAGTTCATATATTTAGGATCCGTTTGATAACCATTTCAATTTTAGTTTTTAGCTTTCATTTTTTGTACTAAAGTATAGAGGAACAAGAGGGAGAATGGAAGTGAGATGAGAGTGGAGATAGGATTAAAAGGGAATATGAGAAGGGAGGATGGGAGAGAGGAGTAACAAAAGTGAAAACAAAATTAGAAAACTGAAATCTATTTGAAATTGTTTTCACTTTCAAGTTTTTGTTTTCGCTTTTGTTACTCCTCCCTTCCATCCTCCCCTCTCATCCTCTCTCTCAATCTCACACTCGCTCCCATTCTCACTTTTATTTTCCTCTATACTCTAACATGAAAAATGAAAACTAAACACTAAAATTAAAATGGTTATCAAACGGGCCCTTAGTGTTTATTTGTTGCTAACTTTATTGAGATTTAGTTACTGAACTATGCATGCTTTTAATAGAATTCTAATTCGATTCATATCCTTCTTGTTATTTACATTCACCTATAAATATGCATCAGGACGGAAGAAAAAAAAAAAGAGATGCAATCAGTGTGGAGTAAAAAATTCAAGCTATATGGATCAGGACGGAAGAAATTATTAATATCAAATTTGGTCAATATGTTATATATACCAACTAGTCTTGACTTGCTTCTAAATATAATATTTAAGTCTTTACCTGCTTCGACAAGGAAAATTATATCCAAAAGTACCGTAGAAGACTAGTTCAATCTCTCCAGTCTATAAATAGACCTTTATGCCATGAAGGATTTTCATCCCACACGCAGACCAACTCTCTACATACAAAAAACAGTAACACAAAGTTTTAAGGCAACTTAGCAGAGCCAACCGCGATGAAAGGTGATCATTTTCTCATAAGCACTCTTGCCATTTTGGCATTTGCAACGTTCCTTGCCTCCGCCTATGACCCCAGTCCTCTTCAGGACTTCTGTGTAGCACTTAAGGACGTCAAAGATGGTGGTATGCATTTATATCCTGCTATATTATAGTTTTTCCTACTATTATTTCCACAGCATGGCAATTTCGTATGTAATTTTACATACACTAACAAATATACATTGTTTCTTATACATATATTATATTTTATACCAAAAATTTATTGGGTCCACTCACGGGATTTTACGTCTTTTAGAGAGGAAGTAATTATATATGGTCCAAATACATATATTCTACATGTCAATGCACTTGCTTTCAACTTACTAATACTAAAATGTTATTATTATTTTTTTCTTGGTGCAAATAGTGTTTGTGAATGGGAAATTCTGCAAGGACCCAAAGCTTGTCAATGCAAATGATTTCTTCTTTTCTGGGATTCAAAATCCAAGAAACACACAAAATCCGGTTGGTTCAAATGTGACAAACGTGAATGTGGAAAACCTAGCAGGACTGAACACTCTCGGCATATCCTTGGCCCGCATAGACTATGCACCAAATGGCCTAAACCCTCCTCACACTCACCCTCGTGCCACCGAACTCATTATGGTATTGGAAGGAACACTCTATGTTGGTTTCGTCACATCCAACAGTGATGGCAATCGCCTATTCACCAAAGTGTTGAACAAGGGAGATGTGTTTGTGTTCCCATTTAGTCTTATTCATTTTCAACTCAATGTGGGACATGCCAACGCTGTAGCCTTTTCTGGGCTTAGCAGCCAGAATCCAGGAGTGATCACCATAGCCAATGCAGTGTTTGGCTCCGAGCCTCCCATCAATCCTGATGTTCTAACCAAGGCCTTCCAAGTTGACAACAAGGTGGTTGATTATCTCCAGAAACAGTTCTGGTACGACAACAATAATTAGAAGAAAAAAAGAGAGGATAATTATATGTGGAAAGCAGAAAAGGCCTTACAAATGGTTGTTTTTCACTACTTAAAAAATTATTATGATATAATATTAATTGAATAAAAATGGTTGTTTATGGCTGCCTTATCCTGTGGATTTTGATATAAATGCAATATTATAGTGTGTAGTGTTGTGTGCTCTATCTTTTAATCTCGTACTTGTAGTTTGGACATTGTCTTGAAAAATGAAAAATCGATAACATCTGCATTCCACAAAGATATTTACAACTTAGCAATACTTAAATTGAGGACCCTCGCCTTTTAAACATTGGTAAGTTGGCCTAGGCTTTAGAGAATCAGGTGGAGGCTGAATTTTCAACAACTCTTTAGTCAAATATCAATGGGTGCTCTTGAACTTTACTTGAATCAATCGATAGATACAAATATTTGAACGAAACATTACTGTAGCCAGTTAGGGCATGTTTGGTATCTTATCCACGAAGGGAACTCAAAAACTATGATTTTTTTTTAAAAACAAGGAGTTCTCTAATTCATTTTTTATGATTCAATACATATATGATCAACAAGCTCAATTAGCATACTTATTGAAGAATAAACAACAATAAACGAAGAAGGCACATAAGAGAAAGCACCTACAAATGAGCAAGAAATCGGGAGGTACTATGTGCTTCCAAATATTTACTAATAAGCAAGAGAAAGAGAGCATATCCACAAGGTTTTCATACATAATCATTGAACCTATTTAAAAGTTTCACAACTCCAATCCGTTCTCCCATTAATTACAAACCACAAGCAGAAAACCAGGACAATTAATCATATATAAGTTTCAAGCTCAATTAATAATAAATTAAGACTAATCATTAGTAGGCTATTGAGCCACACTCTTCTCCGTGGATCCGAAATCTTCAAGAACATCTTCCTCCAATCGAAATTCAACACTACCACACTATTTGGTAAATAAAATTTGGTGAACAAATTTAATGTACCTGATTGTACTAGAGAAAAAAAGAGTAAGGACGAAGAGAAGACTTTGAGGTAAAACAGGTGCCATAATTACATCCACCAACTAATTCACCACAAATGGGAGGATAGTGAGGAGCAGCCGCTGCTTCTAAAAACAAAGAGCAAGACCAGTTTCAAACGAAGAGCTAGAAGGTGAAAAATGAAAAAGAAGAGAGAAAGTCATCATGCAATCAACTTTCTACGGTGCAAGTGGAGGTGGAGGTGGAAAGTCACCATCAATGTTAATGAGAGATTGAACTCTTTGGTAGTATGAATCCATATGACATTAACTAGTAGTTAACGAATCTAAATTTAGTTGGTAGAATGAATTTTGGTTGATGTATTTAGTTTATTGTGGTTACAAGGTTGTAAACCCAAGGGCGGAACCAGGAATTTTTTAATAGGTGGGCTAGCTAAAGTTATTAGCTTAAAATCTAATTATATATATTTTTTTGTACTTTCATTTTCTATAGTTTTTCTAGAAATAAAAATATACATTAAATTATATAAATCATGCTAATTGTAAACACAAGGAAAAAAAAAAAAGAGAGCCATATTATTCACGAAAAGGTGAATTTTATTTAGAAAAATGTTTCACTTTTGGAGACAAATTAATAGAAAAAATTTTAAATTGTTGTTGGGACAAACTTTAACACCAAATACAAATCTGAAAGACCTCTTTATATGCATATTGGTGTTGAGATTATATATATTTTATAGTTAAAATATTAGACTATATATATTTATTTTATTTTTTTCCCAAACTGTCCCTGGGCTAGAGCCAAGGGCAGCCCTTGCCTTGGTTCCGCCCATGTGTAAACCCTAGTAGGGTTAAACTAGGAAAAGAAGTGGTATCCTAATTACATAATATTTATACAAAAGGAAATAAATAAAATAATATACTAATAGAATATGAATATCTTGCTAACACTCCTCCTCAAGTGATCAAAACTCAAAATATAAGAGCATAAAACAATTGTTTACAAGACTTTGAATCATCACAATGAGAATTTATTTTTTACATGATCAAAACTCCTTATACCTTCATTTACAATGATTCACTCCTTTATTGAACAACCACCAATTTATTTTGAAGGCCCAAAAAAAATGGATTTTCAATCAACCACCACTTAATCACAACTTTTTTCTTTTCTTTCACCAATTGTGTGAATATATATATTTTTGAAATGTAACACCTCTTCCCAAACCTAGTATGAAAAACACATCTCAATTAAAGCTCATGAGTTCCTTAGAAAGGTAAATATTTGTTTTACAGGCTAAGGCGAGGAAATATAATTGGTAAATGAAAGAAAAGGTTTACATGTAGGCTCAAAATGGTTAACGATGGAAAATCATGCTTAAGCATTCATAAGGTTAGCTTGAAAGGCACAAACGATCCAAAGAGGGCCTTAATATCATTTCTTAAATTTCATGAAATCAAATTGCATAAGAATGAATGACTTTTAAGTGTTCAACCAAATCAATGAATAATGAGATCAAACAACAACTTAGATGACAAGAAATTAAGAGTATGTGTATAACACTCATGAATTGAAGTACAAGGCTCAAAAGCTCACTTTATATGGTTGGTTATATAAGTCTAATTTATGCTTCATACAATTCTTTAGATCATGCAAATCCTTTAATTGAAAAATTATGAAACAAATGGCAAGTGCAAAGAAGGTTTCAAACATATCATGTTAGAACAATGCCAATTTTATTTATTTATTTAAATTTTTACTATTTTTTTTTTAATAATTTTTTTTTTTAAATAAAATAAAATGAAATCCAATTTTCATTTAAGTCATGCAACATTTATCACAATCTCATCATATGTGTTCGGAAAGTGACTCAAAAATAAAACAAAACAAAACAGGACTCAAAATTTAAAAAAAAACAAGCAAATTTTTTTTTTTTTTTTTTAAGACAAACCAAATTTACTTACTAAACTCCAATACCCCCAAACCTAGAAATGAACATTGTCCTCAATGTTTAAAAATTAGCCACAAGCAATGTCATAATAAAAAATGAAGGTATTAAAGCAAATAAAACTAACAAAATACAAAAATAAAATAAAAGAAAATAATTACAAAAATAAAAATTACAAAACAAACAATCAAATAAAAAAATAAAAAAATAAAACGAAACAGTAAAACACTCAAAACAGATAGTCATATGCAAACTGAAACCCAAAACAAAAACAGCTCAAAGCCCAAAATGAAATTAACCCACCTTGAAACCCAAACAAGGTGAAAAACCGACCCAAAAATGAAATCCGAAGCCCACACGTTTTTTATTGTTTTAATTTAATTTAATTTTTATTTTAAAGATGAAACGTGAATTGGGACTGCAAAGGCGGGATTTCTGAAAAGAGAGTACGTGGTCCCTAATGTCGTCTCTTGGTTAGTCATGGGCAGACTGAGAGAGACACGCGTCGAAGCATAGAGGCGCCGCAGACTCCACAAGCAGAAATTACGGGGCCATACAAAGTCGTGATGACTTTCCTGAACGCGTCCGTTCAGAAAGGTCACGTGGTGATAAATGAGTTGGGTGTGGTTGGAAAGAGAGAAGGTGGTGGGACTCGAGGAATGCTGGAGATTCAGAAAATGCTGGACGCTGCAATGGCTAGGGTTTGTCAAAGACTATGTCTATAAGAAGGAAAAAGAAGGGAAAACACACAAACTCAAAAACACAAAAGAGAAAAGAAGCAAGAAAAAGAAAAAAGTGAGAAATCAAATGGCCTCTTCGTACCCATTTTCGTTGGATCTCAACCTAGCTCCACCGACTCAAACATGGGGCCAAGCAGTGGCACCAGTGTGGGTACCCTACTTTGCCTCCACAAGGGGGCCTGTGACCGTCAATGACTCAATACTTCTGGACAACGATGTTGCCATTGGAGTTGGCAGAAATTTAGTGACTCCTAAAGATATACGTGTGTTCGGGACAAGGGATGACAACCGGGTCACGAGTGATGCCCTGGCACTGAGCGTGCAGAGTAAGCATGTGTTGCAAGTTTGGGTCATCGCCTACTTGCGAAGTCCCATGAGGTAGAGATTCTGAAAGGTCAGTTAGCGGCGGAGTGAAGTATGGTTGAAGAGTGTCAGAGTGCTATAAAAAGCTTGAAAAGGGAGAGGGCAAGGATAGTGGAAATGAATCGACACCAGCTAGAAGTATTGCGAGACGAGAATAAAAACCTATCAAAGATGGTAGAGTTGTATTCTCGTGACATGCGAAAGCAGCTGGAAGACCTAGACCGATCGGGTAAACGTAAGCAAGCAGATCGCGAGAGTAGTTATGCTCAAGCTAAGATTGCGATCTTTGGGAGCTCAAGTGGTGAGCCCCAAGAGGCTGTGCGTGAAACCCCGGAAGAGGACAGCCAGAGGGCCAAACTCAAAGCTCCTATGGTCGAGACACCTAGCGCTATGAAGAAATGATTTCTACTGTTTTTTTTTGGTTGTTTTTGTTTTTGTTATTTTTGTTTCAGAAAATAAAAGAGTAAAGTTGCAGAAGGAAAAAGAAAGAGACAAAGAAAACACACGTCCCAAACTTAAATCAAACAAAAACGACAAACGGAAAAGAAAGCACACTTCTCAAACTAAAATAAGACAAAAGTGATAGCCGAAAGGGAAAAACACAAAACACTAGAAAATGAAAGTAACGGGCAAAAACATAAAACACCAGAAAAACACGGAAAAAAAAAGAAGTAAAGTAAAGTGAAAGTTAATGTGCTTCCCCTTGAAGCGATTAGGTCGAGCATGCCCGGGAAATCCGAAATGGTGTTGGCTCTCTCTCATCAGCATATGCCTATTTAAACCACATCTCTACAAGCGGATGATACCCAGCATTTCTTCCTGCAAACTCAAGGAAAAACATCAAAAAATTCAGAAGCAAAACAAATGGCATCCTCATGCACTCACCTTGATGATCTCAACCTTGATCTCTCACTTGCACCACCAAATGCCCAGAATAAGGGCTCGTCCAAACCCTGTCTTCCCAAACTCTTCATATCATCACGGCACGGCCTCAAACTTTGCTGAGGCAATACCGAACCTTTCTGAGGCAATGCCGAACAGGTGCAGTGCTGCTGGGAACATTGATTGGCAGTAAACTCACTCTAGCAGATCATCTACATGTGGCACGTAGGTCTGACAAGATGGCGGTGGATGAGTCCCACGATTTAACTGTGCTCCAAGCGGTCTCGGCTACCAATTTGGGCATGCGACTCCTGGCGAGGACACGGGAGTGTGCCGCTCTGAGCGAGGAAGTGGCTTCCTTGAAGGCTATGGTGGCGGACCTCCAGAAGCGGCTCTCCTGTGCCACTCAGCATGTAGAAGCACTGCAGAGGAAAAATGATGACCATGTAGAACTACTGCAGATCCTACAAGTACGAGACAATAGAGGTAAGCCATGATGATGACGAAGATGAAGAAGAAGAAGAAGAAGAAGAAGAAGAAGAAGAAGTTTGTTTGTTTTTTTTTGTTTTGTTTTGTTTTTAATTTACTTGAATGTTTTTTGTTTTTTTGTTTTTTTTGTTTTTAATGCAGTGTTTGAAATAAAATAAAAATGTGTTTCTAACACTCAGAAATAAACTAACTAATCATACCATAAAAACAAAAACAAAATAAAAACAAAGACTAAACAGAAAATAAAACAAAGAAAATAAAAAAAACTTAGTTTAAAAACACACGAATATACAAGCAACTCACGGATGACCAGTTTAGGGCTTCAGAAAACACAGCCAAGGGATCCGGGAAGGTTGGAGGGGTCACAATGGTCCCGCTTAAAACCCAAACTTCTTAGACACTGTATTGACGGAAGTGCTTACCTGGAGTTACCATAAGTCAGTTCATATGAAAAATCTTTTTGAATTTTTGAATTTTGAATTTTTAGTTTTTAAGATAAGAAAAAAAATTAAGATAAAATGAGACAACAAACCATAAATGAAAATGAACTAAGTACTCTAAACAAACTCAAACAAATGACATAAATTGTTGTACTAAAAGAAACAAACCAAGAAATAAACAGAATTTAAAGAAGAGAAAGGATTGAAATGCTCCCCCTTGAAGCGATTAGGTTGAGCATGGATGCACTTGGAGGTCGCGACTTCTCCCACTGCTCCATACTTCCCATTCTTATGATTGAGGTTGCCATCTCTCTCCATTTTTATTAAGCTATCATAAATTGCTAAAACAAACACACAAACTTGAAATGGAATTAAAAGGGTTAGGAAATAAAAGTAAAATCAACACACATCCAATTTCATGCTTCAAAGCAACAAGCAACAAAGTAAAATAAACTAGTTTATGAAGTTCGTTCTTTCTCAAATATGATTATCCATATGGTGTGTGGTTTTAATCAAGTATTCAGAAAAAGCATTTAGCTATGGTGTTTAGTCTAAACACAAATTCCAAACCCATTAAGAACACGAAGAACAATAAAGAACCAAGTAGAATTTAAACATGGTGTTTGTCTTCAATATCTACCCATTCATTCACTAATCAGTCCAAGAGTCATATGGTGTTTATGTAAACTTGAACAAGATATTTAATTAAGAACAAGTGAATGAAACCATAAACTAGAAATAATCAACATGCTACTTGAACCTTTTTTTTTTGTATTGCGTAAGTTGGGACTCAAAACATGAAACTGTCAAGTTATATACAAAAAATAAAAATAATAAAAAGTAGGAAAACCAAATAGAATCAAACAATGTTACCGATCCCCGGCAACGGCGCCAAAAACTTGGTGCGTAGATTTCAGCTGCACCAAAATGGATTCAGCTGCATCCTCAACTTGTGATACTCGCAAGTGCACGAGCCGTTCGGTAGTATAGCATATGTAAGTGCGAGGTCGATTCCACAGGGATTGGTGATTGAATGATCCAATTCAGTTTTCCTACACAAAACAGAAATGAAAACAAAAGAAGCAAAGAGATTTTGTACAACATTTGAGAACATGGAGACTTTTGGAAGAAAGGAAAGTGGTGTTTGAGAAGTTTGAGAATTTGATGAAGGATTGGGAAGGTGTTTGAGAAAGAGAAGGGATGAGTGTTTGGGAAATGTTCGAGAGCATGGAGAACTTTGAAAGAGAATGCGTTTGAGAAACTTGAGGATTTTGGAAGAAAAGTGTTTGAGAGCTTTGAGAAGGGAGAAGAAAGTGTTTGGAAAGTGTTTGGAGAAGAGAAAGGTGTTTGTGAACTTGGAGAAGGAAGAGAAAGGTGTTTGTGAAGTGTTTGAGAACTTTAGAGAATTTTGGAAGAGAGATGTGTTTGAGAACATGGGGAATTTGGAAGAGAACGGAAGGTGTTTTGAGAGCTTTAGAGAATTTGAAATAGAATAGAGAAGTGTTTGGAGAATTTAGAAGAAAGAAAATTTAGTAAATGATCTTATTACAACAATTGAGAACTACAAAGGGAAACTAAGAGAATTTGAGGGAGAGAAGGGAAGGGAGCTCTAGAGAAGTGTTTGAGAGCTCCCCCCCTTGGGGTGTGATTACAAGCTTAGAGAACTTCCCTATTTATAGGCTTAGGGGAGATGAAAATCTGAATATACAATTGAATTCACTAACCACACTAACTTCACCTAACACACAACACTTAATTCACCAACCTAACCTAACACACAATTGCATTTGAAAACAAATCCTCTTGTCTTTAGGCTTAGTGTTGCATCATCCACTTCAACGTCTTTCAATTCATTTGGTTGCTGCAAAATTCCACTCAATTATAGGAATTGAATATGCTTCACCAAACTTTCCCACAATCAACAACACATCATCATGCATATGTCATGCATGACAATGCATTGCAGCCAGCTTGTGGGCTCGTTTTGGGCTTGTTTCTCCATCCATAAAATTCTGGAAAAATATGGATCTTGAAGCTCTTTGTCTTATCTTTCCAAGAATATGCAGCCCAACTCAAGGAAAAATCCGGAAGGCCTTCAAATGTGATTTTTGGCCCAGTAACGCAGATGCTGCCGAATTTGACCTTAAGTTACCAAAACATGTATAACTTTCTCTAGAAGACTCGGAATCATGAACCGTAAAATTCAACAGAAAATAGACTTCTGTATCTTTCCAATGATGTATGGCTCATTATCTGGTTTTTCTTGAGTAAGTACAGTCCAATCCGTGAAGTTGACTGATCTGCAGACACCGTTTTGAGCTAATTTGTCTCCAAAATGCAATTAGTGAGTCTCAAGCTTATTACACTGAAACAAACACAAAACTTATTAAAAGCACAAGTTTAACTCAAAAACATAACTAAATCATAAGTTAGAAGGGTACAAAATGATATGTAAATATGCACTGATCACTAGGGGTATCAATCGGTTTACAATCCAACATTCCAGTTTCTGTAAGTAAATCCAAAACATACTTTCTTTGGGATAGAAAAATACCATGTTTAGACCTGGCAACTTCAATCCCAAGAAAATACTTTAAATCACCAATGATTTCATCTCAAACTTGGAAGCCAGATACTTCTGAAGACTTTGTATTTCTACATGATCATCTCCAGTTACAATCATATCATCAACATAAATAATTAAAGCCGTCAATTTACCTTTATGAGAAACAAAGTATGATCAAAGTTACTTTGCACATACCCAAACTTTTTCATGGATGCAGCAAATCTTCTAAACCACGCTCTTGGAGACTGCTTTAATCCATACAAAGATTTCCGTAGCTTGCATACCACACCCTCCTTAGAGGTCAGGGGATACCCGACGAAAGATCCATGGAGGAATGCATTTTTGACATCAAATTGTAACAACGGCCAATCATGGTTAGCAGCTAAGGACAAGAGCACGCGCACAGTGTTGAGCTTTGCTACCTGGAGCAAAAGTCTCCGTGTAATCCACTCCATAGGTCTGAGTATACTCATTTGCTACCAAACTTGCCTTGTAACAGTCAATAGACCCATCAGCCTTGTGCTTCAAAGTAAACACCCATCTGCACCCAACCTTTTTTTCCTTTTGGTAGAGGAACAAACTCCCAAGTGGCATTTTTATTCAAGGCTTCCATCTCAATATGCATTGCATCTACCCAATTTTGATCAGATAGACCATCCTGCAACTTAGTTGGCACACATACACTAGGTAATTGACACAAATATGATGCATATGACTTAGATAAACGATGAGTTGACATATAATGGTTAATGGGAGAATATTGTACTTTATGTTTTCCATGGGTATTGCGTGGAGGTAAAGAATAATTAGACACATCACTAAAAAGTACCTTATTATCACGAGTTGATTGGGGCAGTGGAGGGCAGAGATTTCATCTGTATGAGAGTTGCTAGTATCACTGCTACGTCCCTCTTATGAAGAATCAAAAAATTTCCAAATTTTCACCCGGAGACCGGTCGTCGCACTCAGGGCGACCGGTCGCTTCACTTGCATCGTCACTGTCGTCACTCGTTGAGGAAGGCAACGGTCGCTTACTTCCTTGCGACCGGTCACTTCTTGTGTCTCGGAAATTCCTTCCAGGCTGATTCGTTGATGACCGGTTGCTTCTTCCGTGCAACCGATCGCTTCCTGTGTCTCAAAAAATTCTTCTTCAAATCCAACTTTTTTCACATTGTCTGCTCCAAAACTCTTCAATTCACTCCCCCTCTCCCTCTGAATTGAAGAGAAGGGAAAAACTTAATATGGAACTTCTTCATGAAAGGTGACATCCAAAGTAACATGTACCTTCTGAGTAGGTGGGTGATAACACTTATAACCCTTCTGAGTAGTAGAATAGCCAATGAAGATGCAACAGAGAGCACAAGGATCAAGTTTACTCCGTTGATGAGAGTAGACATGAACATAAGCAACACACCCAAACACCTTATGAGGTAACTTAGAGACCGAAACCGGAGAAGTATGGGCACACAACACATCAAGCGGAGTCTTGAAATCAAGAACCCGACTAGGAGTACAGTTAATGAAGTAGGCTGCGGCCAAGAAACCATGTCCCCAAAGATGATGGGGAACAAACATATCCAACATAAGAGAGCGGGCAACTTCAAGTAACTGACGATTCTTCCTTTCAGACACGCCATTCTGTTGAGGAGTGAATGGAGTGGTAGTTTGGTGAATGATACTGTGATCACGAAAGAACTGAGTCAAGGTATGATTCACATATTCACCGCCATTATCCGTCCGAAATACTTTAACATGAACATGAAACTGAGTAGACACCATGGCACAAAAATAAGGGAGAATATAGGCAACATCATATTTATTCTTCATCAAATACACCCAAGTTAAGCAAGTGCAGTCATCAATAAAAGTAACAAATCAACGGAAACCATTAGAAGTCACACGAGCAGGACCCCACACATTAGAATGTACTAATTCAAAAGGCAAAGCAGCTTTATTATTACTTAAGGGAAAAACAGTACGGTGGCTCTTGGCCATTACACAAGTCTCACATTTGAAGCTAGACTCATCATAGGAGCGAAATAAAGATGGAAACGGGCGCTTAAGGTAGCCAAATGACGGGTGTCCCAAGCGACGATGCCATAACCAAATTTGCTGTTTGTCTTTGACATTGCAACTTTGAACTGGATTAACGACACGATCACGAACTGGAGCAAAAGGCAATGTCAAATAATATAACCCCCCTATCCGTTTACCATGCCCAATCACCTCGTGAGTCTTGAGATCATGAAAAGAGAGCAATGGGTAGGATAGAAAGTAGCAGAGAAGCATTAAGTGTATCAAGTAATCGACCAACAGATAACAAATTATAATGGATATTGGGAACTAATAACGCACGAGACAAGGACATAGTTGGAGTGAGAGAGATTGTGCCCTCGCCAATAATTGGAGAGGGCAAGCCATTAGCACTAGTTATGTATGGGTCACGGGTGTTACTAGACAACTCATCAAAAAATTTAGCATCATAAGAAGCACCGACGTCAATTATCCAAGTATTGGAGCCAGGAGCTGGAATAGAGTCAAAAACACGCAAATTTGCAGAAGTAGCAGCACCACCAACAATGGAGTTATCACCCATGATTGTAGCAGAAACTCAACAAAGCACGCAGAGTATACAACAGAACACAACACATACACAAATACGTCAGATGCACGAAAGACAGGAGAGGCACGAACACGCAGAGAGTCACAGCGAAACACAGCAAAGGCACAGGCACAAGAGCCCTAAGAGAAATTAGGGCACACGGTAGGAGAACACGGGTGGGCACAATACACACAGGTCACCAGAAAGTCGGCTCTGATGCCAAGTCAAACAATATGGTAGAATATTTTCTGATATATTTCATTCTCTGAAAGGAGGTATTTATAATACAAGGTTGTAAACCCTAGTAGGGTTAAACTAGGAAAAGAAGTGGTATCCTAATTACATAATATCTATACAAAAGGAAATAAATAAAATAATATCCTAATAGAATAGGGATATCTCGCTATCAAAAGTGTTGGGCCTATCCTCGCCCTTTTCCCTTTCCTTTCTCTCATTTTCTATATTTTCTCCCGTCCGTTTTAAGTTTCTTCTTTCTCTATTTATAGGAAATAGGGAAGGTTTGTGCCGCAAGCCGGTCATCTCGGCTCAGTGCCGAGTTGTTTGCGTCACGTCAGGCCTGCCAGATGAAGAACGCCCCTAATTCGCTCCTGGGGCCGGGTGCGTACAATAATAGCCTTTTCTGTGTGACAGCGCTAGTCCCATCCGGAAAGGAGGGGGAGTGCTCTTCGACCAACACCTAACTTCTGAGGGGACAGGGCACGTTTTACGAGGTGAGATGGGTCAGGAGTCAGAGAGGGTCTTGTTGCTGACGTGGGGTTCTCCTGGCGTGGTATGAGGCCCATCCGTTGAGTTTTCTATCGGGCTGCTGGGCTTTTAGTAGGTGCTGAGTGTCAGAGTTCTACAGGCGTAATACGAAGCCCATCTCTTGAGATTCTATTGGGCCGCTGGGCTCGGTGAGTACTAGCTTCAACAAGTCCCCCGACTCTCTGGGCAAGTTTCCTTGGGTGGGGAGTTGTCTACTATTTGTGTTTGCCCAATAGAATGCGCCTCTCTAGGTACGCTCGATCTTGGTGTTTTGTGGTCGAGTGCCTAAGGGTCGGCTCGGGTTAGGCCGGCTGCTTGGGTTAGTCCCCCAACTCCCCAGGGAAGGGTAGTCTTGCCTCGGGAATGCGAACGGTTTGGACAGGTGTCAGGTACTCGGGCGGCGTGCCATTTATTACAGGTGAAATAATGGGGCATCCTGGGAGACGAAAGGGCGGGACATTTAGGGTCGCGTTGATTGATGGAAACGAAGATGTGGCGCCATGTGTCGTGATATGAAGTAGGGCGGCAGGTGGATCAAATGATGGGTATCCAGGGTGTTCGCCTATATATATCGTGAGTTGGGGAGTTTCGCCATTTTCACAAAGTTTTCAAAGGTTCGAATTTCCGTGGTGTTGTTTCTGGTTGTGGTTTGGAGAAGCAGAGTTGGTGCGTGCGAGGGAGGAACTCAGGGCCAGAGTTATGCAAGGAGGTCATCTAAGTTAGGTGAGAGACCCTTTTACCCTGCTTTTTGTACTTATGTGGTGAGGGAGAGCGGGTGCAGGGGGAGGAGAAAGAAATGGCGTCTGGAGAGGGGGGTGAGAGTGGGTCCAGGAGGAGTAGTATCAACTTTGGCGTTTTGGATGATGCCTGGCATCGGCTGGGTGATAGGCCAGGGGGTGTAAGGGTGGGGAGTGCACCCTCGGTGGTGTTGGTGTCAAGCTCGTCCGAGGAGACTGAGGGGAGGCCGAGGCGGAAGGGGAGAATTTGGAGAGGCATCTAGATGCTGAGGCCGCTGAGACAGAGGTTGAGGTGGAAAGGATTGAGTAGGCCGAGGACCCTTATCGCCCCAGGGTAGATTTGGATGGGGTTCCTTTGGCGGTCAACAATGTGCGGGGCTCGGAGGAGCCATCGTGTTTATATAGGCTGGAGTGCCTGTGCATCCGTACTTCTATGAGGAGGGGGAGTGGTCGGCGGATGGGGTGCCGAGCCGCATGACACATGACCTTCTGGAGAGGATTGGGAGGAGTACGATGTCCCAAAGAATGTCATTTTTGCACTACCGCAAGAGGACGACCGCCCGAGCCGACCGCCAAGGGGTTGGGAGACCTTGTACTGGGAGATGTTAGTGGATGGCTTTTCTCGACGTTGCCCCACATCAAATGAACCCCAATCTGCTGAGGACAATTTTTCAATGTTCGTGTTGTGGAAGAGGCACCATAACATCGAATCGAGCACGAACATTATGAGGTGTTGCTTCGGGTTGAGAAAGAGCCCGAAGCAAGCTGGTTTTTTCTACTTGCAGGTGCTGCAGGGGAAATTGTTAGAGAACAACCCAACGTCTCAGAAGTCATGGAAGGATCACTGGTTCTTTGCCATTGGGCATTGGGAGGTGGCCTCAGGGGTAGATAGGCTGAGGGCACTGGTGGCGAGCCGTTTTAGGGAGAAATGTGGGGTGTTGTGACTTCGTAGCGAGGATTTTTTTTTTTTTTTGGTGTGTTAAACTGCTTTGCTCTGTCTTATACTGACGCTCCTGGCTTCGTGTTTTGGTCAGTTGATTGGGAAAGCGGCAAGCTCTCATAGGACGAGGAGGGGCAGCTTGAGGTGATCCGAGCGCTGCCGCCAAAGGATCGCGACGCGTGCGAGCTCTTGTCTGCTAGTTCGTTGAGAGAGTCCGGGCTTTTAAACCCAATTTCAGAACGTATTGTATTCAGAACTTAGTTTGTGGTGTTGTAGTTTTGACTTGCCGATTGTTAACTATTACATTGTGCAGCGATGGGGATTGATAGGAACGATCGAAGGCCCGACAATTGCTAGAAAAGTTGTTGACGGAAGGAGGTGGAGCTTCGGGCTCTGCAGCGAGAAGGCAGGTGCCGCCCGTCCGAGCGCACAATGAGGGTGGGGGGCTCTCGGCTCCGGTGGCTCGACTTGAAGTCCAGTCTTTGTCTCGTCTGCATGGTCAGGATAGAGGGAAGAGGCCGATTGGCGAGGAGGAAGATGTTGCGTAGATTTAGCTGCACCAAAATGGATTCACTGCATCCTCAACTTGTGATACTCGCAAGTGCACGAGCCGTTGGTAGTTTAGCATATGTAAGTGCGAGGTCGATTCCACAGGGATTGGTGATTGAATAATCCAATTCAGTTTTCCTACACAAAACAGAAATGAAAACAAAAGAAACAAAACAAGAAGAAAAAAAAGAACTAAGACAAGATGGTGAGGGTTTAGAATCCACCCTAATTATTCTAATCATGTTATGGCAGCAAGTAAACAAATTGATTCACTTATGAAGATGCTCACAAATAAGTCCATGGTGTTTGAATCAAATTGTATTGAACATCACAAGGACCCCAAGCATGGTGTTTACATTAGGAGACCTAGAAACCAAATCACATAAGTTGCTAATGGATGGAATGAAGATGATCCCCAAACCTTCCCAACAAGAGCATAACGCATAAAACCTTAGGTGATCAATCAAAGGATGCAAAACATCTCCATTAAAATAGTGAAGAAGAATTCATGAATGAAATCAAACTTTATAAACTCAAACTATGATACAAGACTAGCAAGATGTTTATTACAACTAATAACAGAAAACAAAGTGAAACAAAGAAAATACAAGAAGAAAATAAAAGACAAAGGGAGGAGAAGAAGATAAAGACAACATGCTAGAGATGGAAAAGAATCATCTCCATGGCTGCCAGGAGGCCAAAGCCTCCCAGCTGCTGCCTTCTCCCTTCTCTCCCTTTGTGACTCTCAACTTTCCCTCTCTTTGTGTACAATGGAAGTGTAAATGATGGAATGAAATTCTGGCTCTCTAAGCTCTCTAGAGACTCCCTATTTATAGGCACAAGGGTTAGGTGAATCAGATTATACAATTAAGTTCACCAACCACACAAATTTCACCTAACACACTTGCATTAGATAATCAGAAATGGTTGTTGCACTTCACCAATAACTTCCACCAGCAGCCCTAGCTCATCAATATGTCAGCATGACCAAGCATCCATCCAGAAACCAATACCTCATGCCTAGCTCACCATGACCAAGCATCCATCAGCTCATCCTTATGTCAGCATGATGTGCAGCTTCAAGGGCTTACGAATTGGGCTTGGCTGAATCAAATGACAACTTTAAGATGTCCATTGTGAAGTTCAGAATGTCTCTGATCCAACCACACAAGTATTGGCCCAATCCAAGCTCCGATGAAGAAGATAACACTGAAATGAACGTCTACCTCAGTCTCCAGTTTTTGCACGTTTTTGCACCATATTGCTTCAAATGCTCTCATGCTCTATTGGCCTACAAAACACACAAAGAGAGGCAAATAACTAAAAATTCTAAGAAACTAAGCAAAAGAAGTAAGTAAATAGGGTACGTATATGTATGAAATTATGAGCTTAACACAAGACCATGCGGGTGCGAAGAGAGCTCGCGTGGAGGAGAGGGGAGAAGGAGGAAAGGGTGGTGACGCCGACGCCATCCATTCACCCCAACCACCTAAAAGACTTCTTGGATACTATCTGTTTAGTGCTGTCGGGAGAAATGTCCTGGGAGGGTCTTGCTATGAATGAGAGCACCTATGCGACATCGACAATGATGGCATTTGAGCAGAGCGTGAGGGTAGGTTCTTTGACTTGCTAACTCCTGTTTTGATTTTATGGTGTCTGACGGCTTTGTTGGCTTTGTTGTAGTTTCTGTTTTCTCAACTATGATGCGGTTAGGTGTGTCATGATCCACCAGGAAAAAGATGTAGCTAGGGTGGTCGAGCTTCGAAGAATCCGGGAAGAGGCGGGTAAGCAGGACGCTGATGTGAAGGCGGTGGTGGACCGAGCGAAGCGGTCAGTGGAGGAAGCTGACAAGAAGAGGGTTGAGGCCGTGCTGGCACTCAGGTCGGCCCAGGTCCAAAAAGGGAGTTAGCCAAGGAAGTGGAGAGTTTGAAAGCCGAGGGCGTTCAGTTGAAAGAGGAGAATGTGCAGTTGCAGAGAAGGCGGTGGAGAATGCATGTGAGGCGCAGGTGGAAGATGTGAAGCGGTTTCCGGATTTCGGCCGAGGGGCCGAGTCTAGTGGGTGAGATCCAGCTGTTGTGGGGGGACTGGACTTGCTAGAGAAAATTCAAAAGCGCTTTCGGATTTTGAGTTTAACGTGGAGGACCTGGTGGAGGATGAAGAAAGGGCCGAGCCAGGAGAACGCGGGCTGAGACCAGGCGGTGGAAGTTTTGGTGGGCGAGGCCGTTGTGCCGACCGAGGGAGTGGTTGAAAAGCCCGATGTTGAGGCTCAGGGGGCTTAGAGGGCGTTTAAAAAATAACTTTTGTTCTGTGTGCCTCTTTTCCGGTTCCGACTGACTCTTTGTTTAATTGTGAACGATATTTTGCAAGTGTTTTTTGGTATACGTTTGTACTATTTGGTATTTTAAAGTTTTAAGTGCAACTTACCTTTGTACGCTAAAGTTTGCTTTAAAAGGTACAACGTTTGTTATGGTTTAAATTGCACGTTCTTGTGTTTGTTTGTTCGTCGAGTGTGTGAATGAATGTGTGAGTGGAGCCGATCTGGATATAACAAAGAGTAACTAAACTTTAAGGATAGATGCAGAGCCTAGAGGCCTGGTGGATAAAAGCTGTAAATAAACTTGAAGGATAGATGCCGAGCCAAGAGTCACAGTGGATATAAAATTTTAAATAAACTCAAAGGTAATACTAGCGGAGGTGCTCGGCATTCCACGGGTGAGGGAGTGGTTTTCCGTCGAATGTCGTGAGGGTGTACGATCCTGGTCGGACAATGGCGACCACTCGATAGGGGCCTCCCAGTTGGCCCCAAGGGTCCCGGTTCGAGCGGTCCTTTGTGGCCAATAGTACGGTGCGTAATACAAGGTCACCCGGGTGGAATGCTCGAGCTCGGACCTTCGTATTATAGTAGCACGTGGTGCAATGTTGGTAGGTGGCGAGGTTTAAGATGGCTCGATATCTTCGTTCTTCCATAAGGTCGAGGTCGAGAGCGCGCTGCTCATCGTTTTGTTGTGCGTCGTAATTGTCGATCCTATGGGTTGGCAGACCGATTTCGACGGGTACGACGGCTTCGGTCTGAAGGCCAAGGAGAAGGGCGTTTCACCTGCTGAGGTACGCTGGGTGGTGCAGGAGGCCCATAGGACTTCGGGCCAGTTTCCCTTTTGGTACCCAGTTTCTTTTTCAAGGTGCGCTTGATGATTTTATTAATGGCTTCGACTTGGCCATTGGCCTGGGGTGTGCTGGTGACGCGAAGCAGAGGGCGATATTGAAGCTTGACAGGAACTAGCGAAAGCGAGCATTGTCAAACTGCCGACCGTTGTCAGGAATCAGCACTCAGGGCAAGCCGAACCTGCAGACGATATTTTTCCACACAAAACCACGGAAACGTGCCTCGGTGATAGTGGCGAGGGGCTCGGCCTCTGCCCATTTAGAGAAGTAGTCGACCGCTACGATGATGAATCTTATCTGGCCCTTCCCCTCCGAGCATGGGCCCGATCAGATCCAGTCCCTATTGGGCAAAGGGCCAAGAACTGGTCATGGATGTAAGTGGCTCTAGCGATTGGTGAATGAGATTGGAGAAAATTTGTCACGGTCGGCATTTACGGGCGAGGGTCTGGGCATCGTTCTTCATGGAGGGCCAGAAGTAGCCCCTACGGATGGTTTTGGCTGCCATCATTCGAGAGGCCGAGTGGTCTCCGCAGACGCCCTCGTGTACTTCGCGGAGTATTTCGTGCCCGTCCTCCGGGGTTACACACCTCAAGTAGGGTAGAGAAAACCCTCGTTTGTATAGGTGCTTGTTAATGATCGTTTACCGGCCGACTTGAAATTGCAAACGACGGGCAGCCTCGGCATCAGTGGGGGTGACGCCGTTCGTTAGGTAGTCGAAGATAGGGGTCATCCAGTTGGGAGTACTTTTGCGGCCAAGGTCTCGCCAGGCCCTTTCGTGATGGTGGGTTTGGGGAGATACTCAATTGGGATGGTCCGTTTGATGCTCCTGTCAAGGGATGAAGCCAAATTGGCCAGGGCATTAGCTCGGCTTTCTTCTGACTATGCGGGATTTGTGAGATGGTGAAGTTTGAAAACGAGGTCTCCAGCCGTTGTGCCTCCCGTAGGTAGGCGCCCATGGCCTTGCCCTTGACCTGATAGGTGTTGTTGACCTGGTTGACGATAAGCATTGAGTCGCTGTGCGGCCACTCCCTCGGCCTCGAGGTCTAGGCGAGGCGGAGCCAGGGGGGTAGGGCCTCATATTCGGCTTTGTTGTTCGTGGATTTGAATTGAAAACAAAGTGCATACTCTACCTCTGCCCCTTCTCTGGAGAGATGAGAACAATCCCCGCACCACTATCGTGTAGATTAGATGCACCGTCGATGTTCAGCGTCCATGCGGGCTCTCTCTGGGAGGAAGCTCGGCGTCCGTGGGAGGTGCTAGTATTGTTAGCTCTTCTTTCGTCGAGAGAACGGTCGGCGTGAACTCTTAGCTGAAATCGACGACGGCCTTCCCTTTGATGGCGGGTCAGGTTTTGTAGTTGATGTGTAATTCGCTAAGCTCGATAGATCACTTGATGAGGCGCCCAGATAACTCCGGGCGACGGAGAACTTGCCATAGCGGTTGGTTAGTGAGGACTGAGATGGGGTGAGCTTGGAAGTATGGAAGAAGGCGGCGAGCCGATACTATTAAGGCCAGAGCTAATTTCTCGATGAGGGGGTAGCGTGTTTCTGCCTCCACTAGCCTTCGGCTAATGCAATACACAGCGCACTGCACAGCATTGGTCTCTCGAAGAGGATCGAGCTGATTCAGGCGGGAGAGACAGATAGGTAGATACCTAGAGTTTCTCCGGGTTCTGGTTTGGAGAGAATGGGCGGGACCCCCAAGTGCGTTTTTAAGTTTTGAAACGCTTCGTCGCATTCTTCTGTCTAGTTGATGTGGCGTTGTGCCCCTTAAATGGCTTTGAAGAAGGATAGGCACCGGTCGGTGGATTGTGAGATGAAGCGGTTGAGGGCAGCCACCCGTCCCCGTCCCTTAAGGTTATGTACTTCTTTTTTGTTCCAGGGTGGGACCATTTTGACTAGAGATCGGATCTTCTCGAGGTTCGCTTCGATTCCTCGCTGGCTGACCATGAACCCCAGGAATTTCCCCGACTCCACGTCGAACACGCACTTAGCTGGGTTCAATCGCATTTTATATTTTCGTAGGATCGTAAACATTTCGGCGAGGCGGTTGACGTGTTGGTCAGCCGTGTGACTTTTGACGAGCATGTCGTCGACGTACACTTCGATGGATTGGCCTAGGTGTTTAGCGAACATTCGATTCACCGCTGTTGGTAGGTGGCACCAGCATTTTAAGGCCGAAGGGCATGACTCGGTAACAGGATAGTCCTTGGTCGGTGATGAACAAGGTGTCCTCTTCGTCGGCGGGGTCCATGCAGATTTGATTGTACCCGAGTAGGCGTCTAGGAAGCTGAGGAGGGCGAAGCCGGCTGTTACGTCGACGAGCTGGTCGATCCTGGGGAGTGGAAAGCTGTCCTTGGGGTAAGCTTTATTTAGGTCCGTGAAGTCCACACACATCCTCCACTTGTCCAGTGTTTTCTTTACCATGACCACGTTGGATACCCATTTCGGGTAGTCTACCTCGCGAATGCAACCGACCTCCTTTCAGTTTCTGTACCTCATCCTTTATGGTTGTGTACTTGGTGCTGTTGTATGGGCACCTTTTCTGTCCGATGGGCCGAGCGTTGGGGTCAATCCCTAGGCGGTGGGTGATGATACGGGGGTTGATCCCGGGCACGTCGGCATGGGACCACGAGAAGCAATCGGTGTTGTCGCGTAGGAAGGCGAGGAGATTATCCCGATTGACTGTTCCTAAGTGTCTCCCTATCCAAATAGGCAGATCCGGGTGAGCCTCAGAGATGATGGCGGAATCTAGGTTTCTAGTGGTCGCTCGTGATACGGATGCCTGGGTCGAGCCACTAGGGCATCGGTGATGGTCTCGGGGTGATCCACATACTCTCCAGAGCTTGCCCCTCCTGATTAGCGCTTCGATTTCTTCTTTCAGTTGATAGCAATCCTCCGTCGAGATGCCCGTACCCTCGGTGGTACTTACAATGCCTGGCTTCGTCTCTCTTTCCTAGGTACTCATTTCGTCCTTGACTCGGAGGAGGTAGTTCCTTCCCCGCAATTGCTAGGATGGTCCCCTTGCTAGTGTTGAGGGGGGTATAACTCGAGTAGCGCTTAGGCCCGCTGTTCCTTCGGTCGGCATGTTTTTGTGGCCGACTCTCCCTTTTATGGGGGTTCCCCCTCATATCCTGGCTTGGGTGAGGGGTTCGGACTTCGTGCCCTGTCCCCCCAGAGTGCCGGTTCGAGCAGGATCGAGCGCTCAGCCCGGCTATAGCATGTGGCTTCTCGAAGAAGATCTTTATATGTCTTGGGTGAATTTCGGATGATGTGGAAGAAGAAGTCTCCTCCTAGGAGGCCTCCCATAGGGCATTGTGCGCTGTTGCCTCATCACAGCCTTCACAGCGGGCATGCTCGTTGTTGAAACGGGTAATGTAGTCCCGGAGGATTCGTTCGCCATTTGTCGAACGGCCGAAAGGTCGTTCGCAGGATATGAGTCGGCTCGAGATGATCATGTATCTGTCCAGGAACGCTCGGTGAAAGAGTCGATGGACGTCGGATTTAGCCGTTTGAACCAGTTTAGTGCCGCCCCTTTCAGGGTGGTCGGGAAGAGTCTGCACTTGGTGGCCTCATTTGCTCCTCTGCCCTCCATGGCGTAGCAGAAGCTGTCCAAGTGGTCGTACGGGTCGGTAAGCCCTTCGTAGATGGCGATTTTAGGTGCCTTCGTGTCGCGGATGACGACGGAGTCGAGAGGTTCTATGGAGTAAGGGAGCGGTGGTTCGTCCTAGGAGAACGCGGGGATGAGTGGGTTGCAGGTCTTCTCGACCTTCCCGAGCCTATCCCAGACGCTACCCATTTCTCCTTTGATCATGGCCTGCATTGCCGCCCTGAGGTCCGTTTCCTTGGTAGTGGAGGCTGGGGAGTTCTCCTTGGCGGGGCTGTCTTTTTGTTTTCTGGGGTGTGCTCAACGGAATCGCTCGTATTCGGACCGACATCTTCAGGGTTTGGGGGTTCTCCGTCACCTGTTTCGGGAGTATGAGCCGATGCTGATTCTTCGCCGAAGAGGCGCCGTTCCACTCGTCAGGTACGACTTGAGTCTTTGAGGGCTTTTTTCTGGGCCATCCGGGGGTTGGCCTGGAGGCTAATGTGTTGTTCTTCTAGGCGCTCGTTCCGGTCTTGGAGGGTTTTGGTGAAGTCTTGCATGGCGCCGACGTTGTCCAGGAGTAGCTCGACCTTGGCCTCGAGGGCGACCATTCTTTGTGTTTCGGCTTTTCAGCGCTTCATGCTCTTGTGATCGGGGGTGCCAGGGGTATGGAACCCCTTCATCTTTCGGCCCAGCATCTCGGTAGTAGACTGGGCTGAGTACGTGACCTTTGAGTGTGGCTTCCCACAGACGGTGCCAAATGTTTGACCCAATGATAGTTACGGGATCAAAATGAAAATGAGCTAAGAGCTTTTCTCTTTGGGTCCAGGTAGTGAATGATACTTCAGATGGTAGATCTGTGCGTGGTAAAGTGTTGGGCCTATCCTCACCCTTTTTCCTTTCATTTCTCCCCTTTTCTATATTTTCTCTCGTCCTTTCTAAGTTTCTTCTTTCTCTATTTACAGGAAAAATGGAAGGTTTGTGCAGCAAGCCGGTCATCTCAGCTGGCGCCGAGCTGTTTGCGTCACGTCAAGCTTGTCAGATGAAGAACACCCCTGATTCGCTGCTAGGGGCTGGTGTGTACAGTAATAGCCTTTCTCTGTAGACGGAGCTAGTCCCATCCGGAAAGGAGGGGGAGTGCTCTTCGACCAACACCTGGCTTCTGAGGGGACAGGGTGCGTTTTAAGAGGTGAGATGGGTCGGTAGTCAGAGAGGGTCTTGTCGCTGACGTGGGGTTTTGCTGGCGTGATATGAGGCCCATCCGTTGAGTTTTCTATTGGGCCGCTGGGCTTTTAGTAGGTTCCGAATTGTCAGAGTTCTCAGAGGTGTAGTACGAAGCCCATCTCTTGAGATTCTATTAGGCCCCTGGGCTCGGTGAGTACCGAGCGTCAACAAACCTAATTGAGATTTAGTTACTGACAAATAAGGCTATGCATAATGCATTTAATTCCTTACCAGTAGTGAAGATTTTATCAAAGTAGCTCGAATTTTGCTCCAAGGTATTTTGGGCGTCAAGGAGTTGGATTCCTACTTAAGCTAGGTTAAATTCCAACATATAAGGAAGAAGAAAAGAAGAGAGGAGGCTCTCTTCCACACAATTTATCTCAACATATTTCAAACTTATTATAATTGATCCCCAAAACAATTTCATACATATTGCAATCCTAACTATGCTCTGCCATCTGCTGCTATTATTTCCCAAACGACGTACTATTACTGTTGTGATTCTACTTGATTGCTGCTAATACAATCAATTCCAGTTGACAACTCAAATCGACCCTAGTTTTTGATTTGCTTTTAACTTTATATTTTTCCCCAATTTTTTACTACATTGGATGATATGTGTGGAATTCACGCCACCAATCAGAGTGCATGAAACTTAGTTAACCCTTTCTCAAGGGTGGACGTGGTCTTGAAGTTGTATTTCTGTGTGTCTCTATTGCACTTGGAGTGGCCAAATACAGTCATTTTTATGATGTGGGATTCAAAAGAGGCTGATGACGTGGAACCATTCTATTGGGTGATCAGTGACAGACTGACATGTGTCCTTTCCTTTTTTAGGGAACAACAGACGTATGTGGGATATGACGTAGGAGCGTGCGGGCCTCTAGGGACAGTCGCTTGGGTTAGTGCGATGGGAAAAACATTACAATCCGTCTTTCTACCAGCTAAATCCTAAAACACCATAGCTCACAGAAAATCCACCATGAGCAGCAGACCAAGACCAGTTTCAAACTAGCTAGCTCTAGAAGGTGAAAATGAAGAGGAAAAAGTCATGCACTAAACTTTCTACGGTGCAGGTGGAAATGACAGGAGCAATTGGGGAACTGTCATATTTTAATTTTAGAGTAATGAATCCATATAGCATAAATATTACTAAATTTTTTAAATATAATTATCTCCTATAACTACTCTCTTTCTGGTACAACTCCTAATACCTGGTCTTTGTCGTCATGATTATATAAACATATTCATCGTCACCTCACCTCGTATTAAACGACCCTATAATAGACATTTACAAAAGGCATTTTATTTTATTGAAACAATAAACAATGCGCTGAGTCAAAGACCTTGAAAATTCTATCAGAACTGATATTTATTTATTTACAATAGTAATAACATATATATATAGAAAATTTCCCTTGTTCAATGGTTGATTGGCCTTAGTTCATATATTTAGGTCCGTTTGATAACTATTTCAATTTTAGTTTTTAGTTTTCATTTTTTGTGCTAAAGTATAGAGGAACAAGAGGGAGAATGGAAGTGAGATGAGAGTGGAGATGGGATTAAGAAGGAATATGAGAAGGGAGGATGGGAGAGAGGAGTAACAAAAGTGAAAACAAAATTAAAAAACTGAAATCTATTTGAAATTGTTTTCACTTTCAAGTTTTTGTTTTCGCTTTTGTTACTCTTCCCTTTCATCCTCCCCTCTCATCCTCTCTCTCAATCTCACACTCGCTCCCATTTTCACTTTCATTTTCCTCTATACTCTAACACGAAAAATAAAAACTAAACACTAAAATTAAAATGGTTATCAAACAGGCCTTAGTGTTTATTTGTTGCTAACTTTATTGAGATTTAGTTACTGAACTATGCATGCTTTTAATAGAATTCTAATTCGATTCATATCCTTCTTGTTATTTACATTCACCTATAAATATGCATCAGGACGGAAGGAAAAAAAAAGAGGTGCAATCAGTGTGGAGTGAAAAATTCAAGCTATATGGATCAGGACGGAAGAAATTATTAATATCAAATTTGGTCAATATGTTATATATACCAACTAGTCTTGACTTGCTTCTAAATATAATATTTAAGTCTTTACCTGCTTCGACAAGGAAAATTATATCCAAAAGTACCGTAGAAGACTAGTTCAATCTCTCCAGTCTATAAATAGACCTTTATGCCATGAAGGATTTTCATCCCACACGCAGACCAACTCTCTACATACAAAAAACAGTAACACAAAGTTTTAAGGCAACTTAGCAGAGCCAACCGCGATGAAAGGTGATCATTTTCTCATAAGCACTCTTGCCATTTTGGCATTTGCAACGTTCCTTGCCTCCGCCTATGACCCCAGTCCTCTTCAGGACTTCTGTGTAGCACTTAAGGACGTCAAAGATGGTTGTATGCATTTATATCCTGCTATATTATACTATTATTTCCACAGCATGGCAATTTCGTATGTAATTTTACATACACTAACAAATATACATTGTTTCTTATACATATATGAAATACTATATTTTATACCAAAAATTTATTGGGTCCACTCACGGGGATTTTACGTCTGTTAGAGAGGAAGTAATTATATATGGTCCAAATACATATATTCTACATGTCAATGCACTTGCTTTCAACTTACTAATACTAAAATGTTATTATTATTTTTTCTTGGTGCAAATAGTGTTTGTGAATGGGAAATTCTGCAAGGACCCAAAGCTTGTCAATGCAAATGATTTCTTCTTTTCTGGGATTCAAAATCCAAGAAACACACAAAATCCGGTTGGTTCAAATGTGACAAACGTGAATGTGGAAAACCTAGCAGGACTGAACACTCTCGGCATATCCTTGGCCCGCATAGACTATGCACCAAATGGCCTAAACCCTCCTCACACTCACCCTCGTGCCACCGAAGTCATTATGGTCTTGGAAGGAACACTCTATGTTGGTTTCGTCACATCCAACAGTGATGGCAATCGCCTATTCACCAAAGTGTTGAACAAGGGAGATGTGTTTGTGTTCCCATTTGGTCTTATTCATTTTCAACTCAATGTGGGACATGTCAACGCTGTAGCCTTTTCTGAGCTTAGCAGCCAGAATCCAGGAGTGATCACCATAGCCAATGCTGTGTTTGGCTCCGATCCTCTCATCAATCCTGATGTTCTAACCAAGGCCTTCCAAGTTGACAACAAGGTGGTTGATTATCTCCAGAAACAGTTCTGGTACGACAACAATAATTAGAAGAAAAAAATAAACGACAATTATATGTGGAAAGCAGAAAAGGCCTTACAAATGGTTGTTTTTCACTACTTAAAAAAATCATTATGATATAATATTAATAGAATAAATGGTTGTTTATTGATGCCTTATCCTGTGAATTTTGATATAAATTCAATATTATAGTGTGTAGTGCTGTGTCCTCTATCTTTTTAATCTCGTACTTGGTAGTTTGGACAATTGACTTGAAAAATGACAAATCGATAACATCTGCATTCCACAAAGATATCATTACAACTTAACAATACTTAAATTGAGCCCTTGCCTTTTCAACATTCGTAAGTTGGCCTAGGCTATAGGGAATCAGGTGGAGGCTGAATTTTCAACAACTCTCTAGTCAAATATCATGGTCCTCTTGAACTTTACTTGAATCAAACGATAGATACAAATATTTGAACGCAACATCTTGTAGCTAGTTAGGGCCTATTTGGTATCCTATACAAGTTGGGAATTCAAAAACTGTGATTTTTCTTAAATTATTTCAATTTGTCACGATTTTATCTCTTCCCAAACTTGTCAAACAACTTATTTTCTATCACAACCCACTCATTCTTATCTAAAGTATTAGTTTGCAAGCCTTTGTTTGCCTCTTCATATAATAGATGAATAAAATGGTCTTTAATAGGCTTTGGCCAATTAGCTTTATCATCAAGCTCATTTTCAAGGTCCTTGTTTGACATCTCTACTATGATGGTTCTCCTAATAGCATGCTTTCTCAAGCACATCTTGAATTTGAGGAGAGTACTGATACAAGTCAAACTAGTCGAACCACAGATCCTTCCTCCAATGCATGACTCGTATGTCCAACAAAATTTTCCTTTTTCTAGCCTTCCGTTTGATTGATTGGAAGAATCCTCTTGCAGCTCTTCATAATCATCAGATGAGTCTTATACATCATTGTGAGTTACAAGGCCAGAACTAATCCTCCTCAAAATCCTATGGCATCAACAATCTTCCTAGACATTTACCAAAGACGTTTAATCACGCCCAAAAACATGTTTGAATAAATTAAAAAAAGAAAACTAAAGCAAAAATTTCAAGCAAAAATTAAAACTTAGCAACGACCATTCACCTACCGGCCCAGCTTAACCTATTAGGGTTTGTTTTGTAAGAGAAAGAAAACATATAACAAAAAGTAGTTAAAAGGCACTAGAAAATGTTTATGTAGTATTTCTTTTGTTGTTGGGCTCCAGCCCCAATTCTACCCCCAAAAAAAAAAAAAAAAAAACGTTTCTATAATTTTTATTTTATGTGCATTCTACATATTTTCTCTCAACTTCCTCCCACGTCTATCAATTTATATTTTTCTTCCTCTATCTTCTTTCAATAATAAAAATTTAAACAAAAAAAAAAAAAAAGAAATACGTTAGCAAACAAATTCGTTACTTACATTAAAAGGTATGCGACTTTATGTTATCGCTCACATTAAAGTTTGAGGCAATGCCACCCCATTGGTGTCGGCAACCTTCCTCCCTTCCCTCTCCCTTTTCCTCTCCTCATATCCTCTCTCATCTCGTCCCCTCTCCTTTGCTCCCTTTTCCTCTTTATTATACTTTGTTATTGTATTTTGTGGTGTGAAAACAACTGACGTAAAACGTTGTTGTCGCTTTGATCGTCGTCATCTTTTGACCCAAGTACACCAGGATTTGGCTCCAATTGCCAGCCTTTAACATGGGTTTGGAGTTGCAATGATAAGAAGATGACTAGTTGTATTGGGTTTGGATTTATCCGGTATGATGATATGGCTCTCTTCAGGTTAACTGGAAGGATGTGAGTTGGCCTAGGCTATAGAGAATCATGTGGAGGTTGAATTGTCAACAACTCTTTAGTCAAATATCAGGGTTCTCTTGAACTTTACTTGAATCAAACGATACATACAAATATTTAAACGCAACAGCTTGTAGCTAGTTAGTTTCTTTATTTGTGTTTGGTCATCAGAGGTTTAAAGAATTCATCAGTTAAATATGATAATTCTCTTAAAATCATACTATCATACTACATGTCGTTGTGTTATGTAATTTGTATTATAAATATTTATTTTGAATATGATTATCAAAGATTATATATGATGTAGAATAGATGGCAGAAGCAATTGAATAGGACTTGGAGAGACGCGCGCGCAAAAGTAAATCAAGCAAACTGCAGATTTGGGCTCCAAGCTTATAATTAGGCCTATTACCTATCAATTCGAAGAGAACGGCGTCATCGAGTAAAACTCATTGATATACAATGATTTATGTGCTTTTTTGGGCATCTAGATCGTTTAGCAGACCGAAATCTAGTTTTAAAGTTTTTATAGTTTTTTGAAACTTTGTTATTTTCCTATTTTAATTCCTTATTTATTCTCAGGGTTTCTAAAAGTATTTAAACAGATTTTACCTGTGCCTAGGGTTATATTTTGTTATTCCAATTTATCAAATAAATTTTAAGATTTATTCATATTTTCCTGGTAGCTTCCAAAGTTACATATTTTAAGCTAAGATTTTAGTTGACGTCCAAATCATGACTATAAGAGGTGGGAGGCCTATTTTTTAGTTTCCATAAAGAAAAGGCAGGTCATTTGTCACCAATATGACATGACAGGTTGATCTATAATAGTACTTTTCTTCTTCTTTTTGATAAGTGGTTAATTACTTTTGTTATTACATGTCTCTTTGTCGGTTTCAAAAGTTAAGTTCGCAAGTAGACACGAAAAATAAGAAAGTTTGCAACTGACTTAAAATCCATTGTGCACAAAATTCACTCATTTGCATCAACTGGAAAGATTCCATCCGACAAAACCCACAAAAAGAAGAAAAAAAAAAAACCAAGGTCGATTCAACAAGATAAACTTAATACTTTCAAAAAACAAGTTTTATTTAACAAGATATACTTAATACTTTCAAAATGTGTAGCCTTTTACAAAGTTCATAATGATAATAGTTATTGCCATTTAATCTAAATCTAGTTCGAAACTGAAATCATTTGTTGCATGCAAAAGACCACTCAAAAGAGTAATAATTTTTATTCGGACAAAACGAATCTCTTTATGAAATTTTTACTAAAGATTCACAGGTTAATTTATTAACACTTGGTACGTCAAGTACTTCTTGCGGATACAATATGAAATTTTTTTCACATAGTCACGTCATATTACAAATTCTCAAGTTATACTATTATTGGGCTTGCCCTAAGAATTTATGCTTAATTTGCTTAAGAATGGAAATGACCAAATCAAACATGTTATATATATATATATATATATATATATATATATATATACATCATATATGAATAAATTCAACACTACCACTCTATTTGGTAAATAAAATTTGGTGAACAAATTTTATGTATCTCATTGTACTCGAGAAAAAAAAGTAAGAACGAAGAGAAGACTTTAAGTAGGAAAAGAAAGTACCAAAATTACATCCACCAGCTAATTAACCACAAATGGGAGGACAGTGAGGAGCATCCGCTGCTTCTAAAAATGAAGAGCAAGACCAGTTTCAAAATAGCTAGAAGGTGAGAAGAGAAAGGCATCATATGCACACAACTTTCTACGGTGCAGGTGGAGTTGATTATATCCTTCCTGCACACTGCTTCTAGGGCTAGCATATATCCTTCCTGTTATTTACATCCACCTTAGCTCCAAGCTAGACAAATAAGGCTATGCGTCATGCATTTAATTCCATAACAGTAGAAGCAAAAAAATATATATTATATTTCAGTCTTTAACTACTTCTACAACACCAGTTCATTTTCTCCAATCTATAAATAGACTTCATATCCCATGAAGGATTTTCATTCCACCCTCAAACCAACTCTCTGTACACAACAAGTGTGAGGCAACCTAGCTAAGCTAAGCCAACTGCGATGGAAGGTGTTCATTTTCTTATAAACACTCTTGCCATATTGGCATTTGCAACCTTCCTTGTCTCTGCCTCTGACCCTAGCCGTCTTCAGGACTTCTGTGTTGCACTTAATGATACCAAATCTGCTGGTATACAATATATTATGTACTATATGTTATATTTTTCCCTACTATTTATTTTCACATTAATTATTTTTGTAAGGAATTAGGAATATTATGAAGATATTGGTTTTCTGTTAACTATATATGCTTGGCTAAATGTGGTCCAAATATAGTCATACATATATTGTTCACGTTAATGTATGCTGTCAACTCACTAATACTAAAAGTTTGATTGCTTTTTTTCCTTTTGTTTTGTACAACCAGTGTTTGTGAATGGGAAATTCTGCAAGGACCCAAAGCTTGCCAATGCAGATGATTTCTTCTTTTATGGGCTCCAAATTGCAAGAAGCACACAAAATCCACTTGGTTCAACAGTGACAGCCGTGAATGTTGACCAAATAGCAGGACTGAACACTCTCGGTATATCCCTGGCTCGCATAGACTTTGCACCAAATGGCCTAAACCCTCCTCATACTCACCCTCGTGCCACCGAAATCCTTTTAGTCTTGGAAGGAACACTCTATGTTGGTTTCGTCACATCGAATGCCGATAATAATCGCCTATTCACTAAAGTGTTGAACAAGGGAGATGTGTTTGTGTTCCCAAGGTAACGCTGTAGCCCAAGCTGCCCTCAGCAGTCAGAACCCAGGAGTGATCACCATTGCAAATGCAGTTTTTGGTTCCGACCCTCCCATCAATCCTGAGGTTCTGGCCAAGGCCTTTCAAGTGGACAACAAGGCGGTTGAGTATCTCCAGAAACAATTCTGGTACGACAACAATAATTAGAAGAAAAAACTTAATTAATTGTATGTGGAAAGCATAAAAATTAAGGCCCAGGAAGAAACGGTTGATGCGCTTGGTTTGGATGTATTAAGTTGACCAATATGTTTTTCACTACCTACAAATTACCATGTATTATCTGAAATTAATTGAATAAGATGGTCGTTTATGTATGTGCATGCCTCATCTTTCAGTAGATATTGATAGAAACATATTATTATAGTGTGTAGAGGCTGAATGTTTTGAACAACTCTTCAGTCAAAAATCACGATCCATATATAAGTGAAAAGCTTACACTCAGAAACTTCAGAGTAATTGTTGCTGTAATTCCGTACTTATATTTATTACTATTTCTTGCTTCCATTGAGTCTCCATAAACTCTGTTACCTATTGTTTTCTGCATATTTTCTTAACGACTATAAGTACAATGACGAAATTGGGAAAATTGAAATTTCAGTGACCAAATTTAAATTTGAGCCTAACCCGAGTGATAAAATAAAAATAAAAATTTATCCACAAAGTTTTGGAATTATGATAATTTTTTGGTGAATTTTGAAAACTAGATTTTAGTTTTTAGTTTTCAATTTTCAAATTTCTTTAGGAACTTCTTTGGTAACTAATTTTATACTAATGCATTTGACTATAATTGTTTATCTTATTAGAGGCATTAGGCAATGAGATTTTCTATTTAAACCCCGCACTTCTCTTTGTTCACCCCAATACTTAAATTATTAAGCTATCAGTTTTATTATTGTGTAAAAAGACAAAAAAGGTCATTCAACTTAATATTTAATCCTAGTACATCTATCTATATATACACACACCCCACCACTCTTCATATTAAGTTTTAGAAAAATACAAACTCCTCTATATCCTATTGCTAATGGAGTTTAGTCCCGTAAAAAATGGTCATCACTTGCATGTCAGTGGTCTGAGGTTTGAACCCTACCACAAGCATCTTTGTCTGATTAGTTAACCTTTTTAATCACATGAAAAAAACAGCCTTGTGAAAACAACAAAATTTCATTTATACTACATATATTGTTTAATGATTTAAGTATTGCGGTGAACAAAGAAAAGTGTGGGATTTTAAATAGAAAAACTCTTTTATTTCTCTTTTTTTTTATATAGATTGGGGTGTATTTAAGGGTAGTTTGGGAATATAGTTGGGTTTTCTTAGTAAATTATGGAAATGTAAATTAGAAGTTGGGGTGAACTTAGAACATAGGGTGAACAAAGAGAAATATGGGGTTTAAATAGAAAATCTCTTAGGCAATTATAGAATAAACTTCTTTAGGGGTTGTTTGATAACCATTTCATTTTTAGTTTTCAATTGTTTATCTTATTTTCTCTCTCTTGTTTTTTTAAGTGATAGGAAATTTTCAAGCTTTTCCGTATGATTTTTCAAAATTTAAATTAAGTCATATCAAATTCAACATGAAACTAGTCATTATGTGTAGACTAAGCTTGAATCCTTAATATATTTCGGAATTTTCAGAATCTTGAAATACATTCTAATTCCAATCCTTTTCCTTTTTCCTTTTTTCTTTTTTTCAGAATGTTTTGTATTTCGGAACTTTCGAATCCTAGTTCTATTTGATTGCGATATGAAAATTTCCAATTTTGGCGAGTATGCTACTAAAATCCATCCCCAAAATGCTACTAAACAAACCCTAGAGAATTAGGGATGAGACAAAACCTTGCAAAACCAAGGAGCAGACAGAACCCAACAAAAAGTTGGGAGGGAAAATTTTGAAATATGTAAGTTCCAAAAATTTCCAAATCCGAAAATTTTGAGTTTTGCAAATTGAAATGGATGTTAAAATTCCGAAATTCTTTGGAATGAAATTGGAAAAGAATTTTCATTCCGAATTCTTTTGGAATGGAATTGGAATCCCCTTTTTCAATCCGATTCATCCAAAAATCAACCCTAGGTAAATCTCTATATTTTGGAGGTGGAGCGGTTGGATTTTGTTGGATCTGATTGGAATCCTCTGCCGGTTTCAAAAGTTACGTTCGCAAGTAGACACGAAAAAGAAAAAAGTTTGAAACGTACTTAAAATCCCTTTTGCATGCAAAATTCACTCATGTGAATCAACTGGAAAGATTCCATCCGACAAAACCCAAAAAAAAAAGTTTGATTCAACAAGATAAACTTAATACTTTAAAAAAACAAAATGTTAATTACATGGTTTCAAATATAAAAAAAGTGTAGCCTTTTACAAAGTTCATAATGATACTAATTATTACCATTTAATCAAAATCTAATTCTAAACTGAAATCATTTGTTGCATGTAGAAGAGTCTAATATTTTTTTATTGGGACAGTCTTTATAAAAAATTTACTAACACTTGGTATACGTCAAGTACTTTTTAGGGATACAGTATGAAACTCTTTTCCCATACGACAAATTCTCATGTTATAATACAGTGCACGGTGCACCATCTCAAATTTTGAGTTATTGAAAACAACTCAAAACAAAAAGAGATTATTAGTACAAAGTCCGGCATGAGTTGCTATACCTTGTAGCCCCAAGGTGGTGCAGCCCGTCATTGATTCATTGTGCTTGCCAAAGATTATGCTTCATTACTTAAGAATGGAAATGACCAAATCAAACATGCCATTTATGTGGCATATATGAATAAATTCAACAATACCACGCTATTTGGTAAATAAAATTTGGTGAACAAATTTAATGTACCTAAATGTACTCGAAAAAAAAGCAAGGACGAAGAGAAGACTTTGAGGAAAAGCAGGTCCCATAATTACATTCACCAACTAATTAACCACAAATGGGAGGATAGTGAGGAGCAGCCGTTGCTTCTAAAAACGAAGAGCAAGACCAGTTTCAAACTAGCTAGAAGGTGAAAATTGAAAAAAAAAAAGAAAGTCATCATGCACTCAACTTTCTACGGTGCGGTGGAGGTGGAGGTGGAAAGTCACCATCAATGTTGATAAGAGATTGAACTCTTTAGTAGTGTGAATCCATATGACATTAACTAGTCGTTAACGAATCTAAATTTAGCTGGTAGAATGAATTTTAGTTGATATATTTAGTTTGTGGTTCTCTTTTTGCTAACCTAATTGAGATTTAGTTACTCAACTATTATACATGCTTTTAATAGAATTTTAATACAACTCATATCCTTCCTGTTATTTACATCCACCTTAGCTCCAAGCTAGACAAATAAGGCTATGCATAATGCATTTAATTCCTTACAGTGAAGATTTTATCAAAGTAGCTCGAATTTTGCTCCAAGCTATTTTAAGCGTCAAGGAGTTGGATTACTAAGCAAGACGAAAAGAAGAGAGGAGGCTCTCTTCCACACAATTTATCTCATCATATTTCAAACTGATTACAATTGATGCCTAAACAAATTTCATACATATATGTTGAAGATTGCTCTGCCATCTGCTGCTATTATTTCCCAAACGACGTACTATTCCCGTTGTGATTCTACTTGATTGCTGCCAATACAATCAATTTGAGTTGACAACTCCTTAGCTCGAATCGATCCTTCTTGTTGATTTGCTTTTTACTTAATTTTTTCCCCAATTTAGTCAAGTCTTGTTTTTACTACATTTGATATGCGTGGTTTTCACACAACCAATCAGAGTGCATCAAACTCAGTTAACCCTTCCTCAAGGATGGACGTGGTCTTGAAGTCGTGCTTCTGTATGTCTCTATCGCAGTTTGAGTGGCCAAGTGTAAGACCCTTAGAGCACTTCCAGCAGTTGCCCCTTGCCATGGCAAGAGGGGGGCTAGGGCAGCCACTATTCATGTGAATAGTGGCTGCCCTAGCAATGTTGGTTTCCAGCAGTTGCCATGGCAAATGGCAAATACTATTCATTTTTTTGTTTTTTTCACAAATTTGTTTACCTAAATAATTAATTTGGACAATATTTTAGAATAAGATTTTTTGGTTCCTATGTGCATTGGCGGACCCATAAATTTTTTAGCGGAGGTGCAATATTGACTAAGTATGAAAAATGATTTTTTGGAATAATCATTTTCTCAAGATAATTTTTGGCGGCTTTTGTTCCTTACACATCAAATAACAAAACTTGATTTTATGGGATTTTAGTATGAAGTATATATTAACTTAATGAGCCATCATTTTTTGCCTAAATCGTATTTTGCACTAAAACCGATTTTTCATACTTTGATTTGGTGGGAATTTGATTTTCTAGTATTTTTATTTGAATCCAAATGGGGGGTACTTCCTTATTTATATTGTAAACTTAAGTAAATGGAGTAATCACTACTACATTTTTGCGTTTGCGCGACGAATACGAAATGGTCGCGCAAAGCACAAAGGTGTCGCGCCAATAACAGAGCGAGAGAGATATCATCGCGCAAATTCAGTCGCGCAAATATCGTCACGAAAGCCTTTGCGCGACGAAAATAAAAAATATCGTCGCGCATAAACCTTCGTTGCGCCAACAGTTCAGGGACGACAAATATTCTATCGTGCAATATTTTGCGCGAGAGGATACAGGCGTTGCAGGAAGTCTGCGCGACGCCAATTGTCCCTCGTACAACAGTTTGCGCAACAAACAACGAGACGTTGCAAGAACATAGTGCGACGACTGATTCTCGTCGCACAAAAGAGTTTGCACGATGAATAAGTCGTCGTCGCAAAGACTTTGTGCGACGATTCATGATCGTGACTCAAATCCTTGCGCGACGACGATTGATTTGTCGCATTTTCTTTAGGGGACAAATATATTCCGTCGCGCAAATTGAAAATATATTCGTTTAAAATTTATTTTTATGGTTTTTTATTTTTTAAAACGTGATTATGCGCGACGGGTATGTTATTCGTCGTGCAAATATTAGTAATTAAATTTTTTTTTTATGTGAAAAAAAAATTTTGGTTTATTTTATTTTTATAATTAAATCAAATTGCAATTGGAAAATGTAATGAAGAGAAATAGTTTTTTTAAAACATAATATAAATGTATAATACAAGAGAAATATTTAAAATGTAATTAAGAAAGTTAAAAACTAATTAAACAATGTAGCTAAATCTACTTCCTCGTCTGGCAAATGCGGCTCGAGGTCTGGACATTGGGGACAGGGGAAGAGGTTTGGTGGCCATATGCAGAGGTGGACGGGGGAACAAAAGACGGTACGGGACACCGGACTGGGCCATGGACTATATAATCTGAGCCATCTGGGTTTCAAGCTAGGCCACCTTTGCTGTCAAAACACCTTCGACTACGACGATGAACGGGATCTAGGTTCCCGCCGCCAAGCATTCCCCATCCCTTGACAGTATATCCCCTGGCCGCCTCCCCAGAAGTCTGATCCAAGGTGTCCGTCAAGATCTGAAACCCCGCATCCTGTGGAGGAGCCACAGACTCGAGCGGCGTATCGGGAGGAAGCTGGAGGCGGATTCCTGAAGAACCAACTGGCTCTTCTCCATCATGGTCGTCTGTCTAACATAACATAAAAAATGAATTAAAATATTCATAAAATAACTATGAAACTTGAACGCATAAGATAATAATTAAAATTAAAGACTACTTACATGAAGGGACTCCGCCAACGCACTCCCAGGTCGAACATAAAAGTCGCCGAAGACGTCAATCTAAATTGAACAAGAAAAGAAAAATGTTAGTACGAAAAAAAATAAATTAATATTAATGACATATTTAAAATTAAATAAAAACAACTTTATTATTACCCGCCACCGGCCTCCATCTTATAGGAGAAGGGCTGGGAACCTGAATGGTGGAGAAGAGTCTTCTTCTCCCTATTGCCATTATTTTCTTTGGCCATCTTCTGTTATACAAAAAATAAAACGTATTATTTGAAATTCAAATAATACATATAAAAAAATTAAATAAACATTAGTAAGAAACGTGTAATAATTTTAAACTTAGTATAAAAAAATACCACATAATCAGCCTCCTGAAAATGACCGCAGAGCCACTCCCAACTATCCTCCCGCCCCTCAAGCTCCTTCGGCAACCCTGCGAGGAGCGACCTGTGGATCATCAAATGCCTGAAAATGGTGGTGCAGGTCGCTCTTCCACTACTTGTACCTGCTAGCGAAGAGTCTGTTGATGTACATCAACAATTGTCGTCTACGTTCTCTAAATTCTAGTTCATCTACCATAAAGTAATTACATATATTAGAAATATATAAAATTTGAAGGGAAAACAATTAAAAGGTAGGATACATACCGACAGGTGTCCGCGCACCTCAATCTGCACCTCAGGAGGCATGGCCTTCCAAGACTTCCATTTCATCGGACATTGGGTCCGAAACGACTGAACCAACATCGTGCACCAATGAGCTATGTTGGTCCGCTGTTGGGGCAGTCCAATGACGATCGTCGTATCTAATGCTGATACGAGAGTTGGTCACCCGAGTGATCTTCGACGTGTTCAACTGGCGACACGGTCCCGGGTGTTCTTCTTGGCTACAAAGAAACATGAAATTAATGTTAAATAACAAATTTGAGTAAAATCTTGATATGAAACATCTGTAGTTGAAGGACATCTTTACCTGGTCCGCTGAAGTGGTGTCGGTGGTGCTGGAAGGGCGATGACGCCGCCTGGTGCTAATAGTTTGCGTCACTGATGACTCTGATGACGCCGGTGCATGGGATACGCTGGGACCCACAGGCATGTCGGGCAACTGTGGTGGGGCAGAGGGAGGTGACGTCATAGTCGGGGGAGGCAAACTACGTGAAGGCGTCACCGTTTTATGACTTCTGCGATTATGTTTGACATCTTGCAATAAAAACAAACACCAAAGTTTTAAAAAAATAATTACTATAATACAACAATCTTGCTAATTTTCTAACATTTATTTCATTTCATTTAAAATAGGACCAACGTCTAATAACAAATTTAACAAATAAAACAAATAAAACAAATAAAACAAATAAAATATAACAAAAATATAAAACATTCTTCATTAATTATAAAACATAAAAATTATTCCAATTTAGGGTCATTATATAAACTAAGCTAACAAACATAAAAATAAATCAAATTTACCAACATATAAACTAAGCATATTTTAACAATATTAAAAAATTAATTAAAGCATATATGTTGGCGTACGCTTTGCTATTTTGGAGTATCAGGGACTCCGATCCACAATCCGTTGAATCCTATACGATCCTAGACATACAAGGTACATCATACGTGAGTTTGAGTTTGATCCAATGGTTCGAACAAATCAAACTGTTAAATCTCACAATAGGCGAAATCCGTTCGAGGCTGAAACGGTATCCACATTGGAATCCGAACACACCTATGCGCTCATGACAACTAGGGGATCGCATTGGGACACAATGTGGTATTGCTACAGTTCCCACGTGCCGCCACACGCGGCAGCAGCGCATGGATGTGAAAAAGCGATAACGATCGCCGGAAAAGAACTCAAAATCAAGGGCCAATCTTCCTACCCTAGGTTCAGGACATTGAATAGAGACACTTTTGTTCTCGGACATAGGCCAAAATCAGTGGCCGGAATTTCATCCCTAAATCTGGCCAAAATCTTAGTTACAAAATTATACAACGTACGCTACAAATTTAACAAATTCTACCCAACCATCAGCTAGATAATGAAAAATATGGGGAAAAGCATACCTCACCCGTCAGATTTGGAGGCCAGAGGAGAGAGGAGGGACAAACGAAGCCGGGGTTATTCGCTCAAAACCGGACGAACTCCCGCCGGTTTTCCAAAGACAATCCTCACGCGCGCGGCTCGGAAAGGGCTGGGTTCGTTGGCGGTGGCCGCCTGGTCGTTAACGTGGAGAGTTGAGGTGGTGGCCGGAGGAGAGAGAGAGAGAGAGAGAGAGCGCGCGAGAATGAACCAGAAGGTCTGAAGCTGTCGAATTATTATCAGACCTTTGCGCGACGAATCCTACAATTTCGTCGCACAAATCAATAAAAGGATAAACGACGCGTTTTGGCTAAAAATATTCGTGAAATTGCACGACAGAAAATCTGAACTGTCACGGAAAGTTGAAAATATTAACTTTGCGCTACGAACTGAAGAAATCATTGTCGCGCAAAGCCGTTGGAGTCAGCGGCAATTGAACCGCCAAAATTTTCGCGAGCTTGCATGACGGTGGACAGCTATTGTGTCGCGTAAAAACCATACCCTAAACCCTAAACCCTGACCACGAAAACCCTGAACCCCATCATCACATTGCGCAACGAAACATGAGATATTCCTCGCAAAAAGGGTTTTTGCGCGACGTCCTTTACTCGTCGCGCAATTGGTTGTATAAAATATTGAACAAATTGTTTTGATGGCATACACATTGTACGAAACTAGTTTCAACGATCCAACCGTCAAACTTATTTGCTTATACTTAGAGATCGTATACACCAAAAATGGGGAAAAAAAAAGGTATAGAGATCAAGTAACCGGACAAAAGTTTTCGACGGTTATGAAGTACATCATCGTCGATTTAACGGTCAATTTTACTCTGATTTCAATGATTTTTTACGGATACACTCCTTCACCCAACTTGAATCCAATGACGGTATTTGATCTTCATTTCAAACTATTTACACTAGTGGATATCACAAAATCTTATGTTATACTTAACAAGTTTATATATAAACTCTTAATAGTTAGTGACTATATTGTGTGGATGACATACGCATTATAGAAAACTTTTTTCATTCGATCCAACCGTCAAACTCTTTTGTTACTACTTAGAGATCGTATATGCCGAAAATTGAAAAAAAAAAAGGATATAGATACAGGTAACGGGACAAAAAATTTCAACGGTTATAAAGGAAAAATCACGATTTAACGGTCAATTTTACCCCGATTTCGAAGATTTTTTACGGATACACTCCTTCACCCTATATGAATCCAATGACAGAGTTTGATCTTCATTTGAAACTATTTATACTAGTGAATACTCAGTTTAAATTCCTAAGTGTTATGTATAGAAATATTTTTAAAAAAATTAAATTGGTTTAAGCGACAAAGGAAGAGTTTTCGTCTGTATATAGGTTGCACGACAAATATTGTCTGTCGCGCAAAAGTTTATGTGTCGAGGCATCCTACGTTTCGTCGCGCAAGGGGCACTTCGAAACTATTTCCTGACACTTGTCAATTTTTTTGGAAAATCTAACCTTGCGAGACGAAGTTTATCGTCATGCAAATCTTTAGTTGACGACGACATAGATATTTCGTCGCGCAAGGGACATTTGTAGATTTTTTTGAAAATCTAACCATGCGAGACGAAGGCTATTGTCGCGCAAATCTTCAGTTGACGACGACATCGCTCTTTCGTTGCGCAAGGGGTACTTCGAAACTATTTCCTGACACTTGTATATTTTTTTTGGAAAATCTAACCTTGCGAGACGAATGCTATCGTCGCGCAAGGGTTACTGTGACGACGCTATCATTGTTTCGTCGCGCAATGGGCACTTCGAAACTATTCCCGGACACTTGTATATTTTTTTGGAAAATTAGTCTTGCGAGACGAAGTTGATCGTCTCGCAAACATGACTTTGGCGACGCCAACCGATTTATTTGTCGCGCAATATGATGTTTCTAATTTTTCAAAACATATTGATATTTAGTGTAAATTAAAACTTTTGCATTTTACCTTATTTTACCAAGTCATTAAATTCAAATCATATGATGGTGCACATAACAATGGTCATTCATCCCTTTTGACCAAGACTTTAATTTAAAATAATGTATACTAACTCCATAAGAAAAGAACTAAATATTGAGATAAAACCCACATTATAATTGAGACATTTTCTAAATAGATGTGCTCCCACATCTTCAACCAAAAGAACATAATAGAGCATGTGTTGCAAATTGCAATTCATTTGCGATGAAAAAAAACGCGATGTAGACATCAAAATGAAAGAATATGCATAGCTAAAACGATATAAAAAAGCACTTCTTTTCATTTTTCTTTTCCCTTAGACTTTACGAACCCAATCACATAAGTTTACCAATTGTGTGACGTTAAGTAGTGGAAGTCACTCACACAAAGAGAAAACATGTACATTTCATTTCAGCATATATTTATAAGGTTTTGATATAACAAATACATTTCATTTCTTTACACTACCCTATTAAATTACAAATAAATTACATTATTCATCAGATGAACTATAATAACCTTCATTATCATCACTATCCGTCTCCCAATCCTCTTCCTCCTCCTCCTCCTCCTCCTCCATAAGTACATCATCGTCGTTGTTCGGGCCCATGGTTGGATCGTATAGCGGAAGATCACCGAAGTCAATTGTAATTGACTGAATCGGTATTTCTCTTGAAGACGCTCCGTCAATCTGAAATGGTTCTTGAACAACATTTGTATATAGAAGTATATGTGCATCATTTTCCATGGAAGAGTCTAAACGTTGGTCAACGACGTCGACGTCGTTGTCAGATGGGTCTAGTTCTGGTATAGCATACACGTTCCTCTGATCCATATGCTGAACAACTTTCCAATCGTTCCCCGCTTTAGGGTCATTTAGATACACAACTTGTTTTGCCATGTTTGCCAAAATGTAAGGGTCGTCATCATAGCAAGTTCTGCTCATGTTCACAGATAGTAACTCATGATCGATTTTAATACTTCCCTGCCTATTTGGGTTTGTATCAAACCATCGACACTTAAACATGATTACTTGGTATCGGTCTTTGTAAAGCAATTGCACGATAGTTGTGAGTTTATCATAGAAATCAATGTTCGTACTTTCGCCTCCACCTGGAACATGGACATCGCTGTTTTGCGTACACAACTTGTCATCTCATGCAGTCCCTAAAAACTTGACTCCGTTAACATGGCAACCTGAGAACAATTCTGCTCTGAGTGGGCCGAATGCCAAGTTATATAACTCTTCACTGTAAGTGGGGGAATTCTCTGATTTCAACTTATTCACCTAACATTATAAAAAAAAACATTCATATGTTAGTTTGGAAAAATGTAATAGAACAATATATATATATATATATATCAATTACAAAACACTTATAACTTACATATTCCAAAAACCATTGTAGAAACAATTCACGGTGTTTCTTTGAATACAAATGTGATGGATGTTCTCGCTTCATCATCTGTTCATGCTCATCTAAGTATGCCAATATCTCATAACAATTGTTCAATATGAACCAATGAGCTACCTCCATGTCATTTCTGGAAAACGATTCTCCTCGTCCAGGATCTCCAAAGGGTCGTGCGCTTTGGGCAAAAACAGAAAGTTGCTCATTTCTCAGACCTCCGTCATTATTGCGCTGAGGTCGATTGAAAGCTGTGTCCACATCCTTTAAATACATTCCACAGAAACTAAGCGCCTCATATTGAACCCAAGCCTCTACAATTGATCCTTCGGGCTTCGCTCCGTTGCGTACGCTTTTTTCAGCTCTCCGAGTAGCCTGCCAAAATAAAACGAAAGAGATGCAAATTAGCAAGTAGGAAGCATGAGATAATGATGCATACACAAATGATGATCATTATATACCTTTCTATTGGATACATCCAGCGATAGTTGACTGGACCAGCAAGCAATACCTCTTCTGGCAAGTGAACCATCACGTGAATCATACTCGTGAAGAAAGCCGGAGGGAATATCATCTCAAACTTGCATAAGACTTGGACAATGTCATGGCGCAACTGATCAATGTCTATCTTTCGCAACGTTTTTGCCGTCAGTTGGGAAAAAAATCTGGACAACAATATGATTGGCTTGACTATATCTTCCGGCAATAGGTGTCGAATCCCCACAGGAAGTAGGCGTTGCATAAACACATGGCAGTCGTGACTCTTGAGTCCAGTAAATTTACCCCCGTCAACCCTCACGTAATGTACGATATTAGAAGCATACCCGTCAAGAAACTTTACAGACGATACGAACTGTAGAAACTCTTTGTTGTCATTCGGTTTCATGGAAAAAAAATGCAAGATCCCGTATAGCTTTATCATTGCCCATTTTCAGCCATAAACCCTTTCGTATGCCCATTCTTTCTAAATCAAGACGAGCTTTTATCGTGTCCTTTGTCTTACCCTTGATATCTAGAATCGTTCCCATCAATGTGTCAAACACATTTTTCTCAACATGCATAACGTCGAGATTGTGCCTCAATTTCAGTTTCGACCAATATGGGAGCTCAAAAAACATAGACTTGTGCGTCCAGTTCATATGTGTAGCAGGTCTGGTCCGACTAACTGTTTTCCCGAATGGAGCAAAATCCAAACGGTTAAGCTGTTCCAAGATCTGATCACTGGACCATTCTCTAGGTTTTGCACGACGCTCTTTGTTCCCGTTGAACTCTATATCCTTCCCCCGCCACTCGTGGTCCCATGGCAACCATCTTTGATGCCCAAGGTAACACACTTTTCCAACGTGCCAACCAAAAGATACATCTTCCTTGCATACAGGGCATGCCATATAACCCTTTATGCTCCACCCCAAAACCATTGCATATGCGGGAAAATCATTCACAGTCCACATAACTGCCACCCGCAAAGTGAACATCTTCCCAGGAGATTTATCGTACGTGCGCACCCCGTTTGTCCATAAATCTTTGAGCTCATCAACCAACGGCCTTAAGTACACATCGATTGACTTGCCAGGATCCTCAGTTATCAAAACAGTCATCATCATGTACTCTTTTCTCATGCATTTCCAAGGCGGCAAATTATATGGGAATACGAAAATCGGCCAAGTGCTGCGGTGTTGGTTTAGAACCCCGTACGGATTGAATCCATCTGTGGCAAGTCCCAACCTCACATTTCGGGGATCTGCAGGAAACTCGGGAACGTTCGATCGAAATCTTTCCATGCCTCCCTATATGCAGGATGCCACATCAAATCGTCGTCTACCCGTTTTTCCTTATGTCATCTCATATATCTTGTAGCAGTATGCGTCGACATATACAATCGCTGCAACCTTGGTTTCAGGGCAGATAACGCATGACTTTTTGTGGAATCTTACTCATTCTATTCTGAGATGTCTGTTTTAATCTCGACTCATTGCATATAGGACATGTATCCAACGTTTCACACTCTTTGTAGAATAACATGCAATTATTTTTGCAAGCATGGATCTTTTCATAACCAAATCCAAGACCACTCAACATCTTTTGCGCCTATCTGTGATCTTTCGGCAAACAATTGTCCGTTGGAAGCATTTTCTTGAAAGCCCCCAAAAAGTAATCGAAATAGAGGTTCGACATACGATACTTTATTTTTCTGTACATTAGCTCCACAATCGCCGTCAGAACGGAAAAGCTCTCGCACCCCGGGTATAACTCTTGGTTGGCATTTCTTAACAGGTTTTCATATTGTTCGAACTCTGCACTGTCCATTGGTGTAGGCACGTCATCTTCTCTTTCTTGATTGCTGCTGATCGATTCAAATGGAAAAGCATCATTTATAATATCCCTGACTTGTTCATTAGAATCCACAATGGGTTTAACATTGTCCACTCTTGCGGCCCTTGAAGACAAAGCGATGTCTAATTGTTCCCGCGATGGTTCCAAGTGCTGTATGTCTCAATCATTCCATTTCTTACTAAATGAAATCGAACATGTTCAATTGTCTCCCACAACATGTTGTTACACCTCCTGCAAGGACACCGAATTCTAGTTGCACTCGGGTTGTGTGTCCGTGCAAAGTCAATAAAATCCTCGATTCCATCCAAGTATTCGTCTGCGTACCTATTCGGATTCTGTATCCACCTCCTGCTCATCATTCCTGGAACCACAATCACAATAACAATCATGTTGTATTCTTACAAAATCTTTCCTTATGCCTCCGGTAAGGGCCCTATCCTATTCGGAAATGCATAGTCATGTCACGTAATTTACAGCTACATGAGATTAGATTTCAACGTGGATGAATTTCGGCAACATCTCGGTACAATTCTTGAGGTGTACCGTAGATATAAAATACCTACGTACCACCCGAAGAACGTACCGAGATGACACCGAAATCTCCACAATTCGAAACCTAATCCTCTAGCTGTAAACTACATGACTATGCATTTCCAAACTGTTGAAAATATGGGACAATTCAAGAATTAATTGGACCATAGTCGTGGTTTACCCACCCATGCGCGGTCCAACTAACCTCGAACGGGAACTAAGTTTTACAAAAAAAAAAGTACGAAGTTAATTGAAATTAACTTCGTACATTAACGTACATGCATAATTTAACAACATATTATAAACATAATTTCATAAATCAATATAAACACAATGTAATAAATTTTATATTATTAAACAACGAAAATACCTTCTAAATCGTTATCCACCAATCGCTAATCACATATAATATTCCTATATACAAGGAAATTAATTGCGTTAGTATGAATTTATAGTAAAATTTTTACACTAACGACAAAAAATGCATACCCAATGACTGGACCAGAGGCAGAAGTAGCTCAACTGACAAACAAAATGAAAATGACGAGTTTTGTGGGATGATACCGCTCGAGACAAACGTAGAAACAGGCTGAACTGATCTATGTATAGGACGACGCTTTTGCGCGACGGATACATTCTTTCTTCGCGCAAGGTGTCTCCCTTTGCGCGACGAAGAAAAATTTTGTCGTACATAGTCTGTCGCGCAAGGTACTGTCGACATCAATTTTTTGCGCGACGCAAAAGAACTATTCGTCGCATATAATATCGTCTCGCAAGGCTTTGCGCACTTTATTCTTACGCGACGCCCCTACTTCGCCGTTCTGAAATGCGCGACGAAGGCCTCGTCGCGCAATGTGCCGTTTCGCAGTTTTTGGCCCAAAATACTACCAACAGTGGTTCGTTTTCCTCGCGTTTTTTTTGCGTGACGAATAATTTAAATTGTCGCACAAAATATCTTTGCACGACGATAGATACTGTCGCGCAAATTTCACCTCCAAATATGTTTTTCCCGCATTTTCCCAATAGCTTTATGCGACGATTTGCGCTACGCTTTTGTTCCGTGTCGCGCAAGATTTGCGCTACGCTTTTGTTCCGCGTCGCACAAGATTCTTTTGCGCGACGAATTCTCCGTCGTCGCGCAAGGACTAAAATGTAGTAGTGAATATAAAAATAAATAAAAGTAAAAGGACAAAGACATTTACTTAAATGTTGAAAATGAAAATAGGGTGTTGAAAGTGAAGAGTTTTGGTAAGTATTTATAGAGAAAAGAATTTCAGAATTTTTGGGTATTTTTTAAATTTTTTTTCATTTTTTTATTGCATACAAATTGGATGTCGTTGGATTGGAGGAAAAAATCATATCGGAGAGCCCAGGCGCCGACACGTGGAAGCTAGCTGTTGGGGATACTGTAGCGGGCCCCTCAAACATGCTGACGTCAGCCTTGCCCTCGGGCCAACAGGCCATGTCATGATTTTGATGTTTTGCACCATGCCAAGGCAAACCAAAGGTGCAGCGGAGGTGTACACTGAAAGCAAGTCAATGTTAGAAGAAGTGAGTTTTGGGCTAAGAGTAGGCAGCAAGACTTGGCAGCAGCGCAATGCAAGAAGGAGTGCAGCGCAGGGGCTCCTAGCGCGCACATAGCATGCCAACATGACATGCATTGGGACGTGGCAGGATGCTAGCAGACGTGCTGTAGAGGGATTCTGACGTGGCTGAATGATTTTGAGTAGTTTCAAAGGAGTTTGAACGTGGTTGAGAGTGATGTAGCTTAAAATTCGGGATGTGGATAAGTGTTGGAGCAAGTGGGGGCGGTTACATGCTCCATGTACCAAATAGTGCCCTCAAGGCATAATGGGCTAAAAGGTGGAGCCAAGAGTGGGCTGGACAAGTTTGTGATAGAAATGAATGTCTAGGTGGCATATCTAGAGGCTGCCAACGTTTCCTTAGTAGATGGGGGTGTCATCTACATGTTTTATGCTTATAAATACATTGTGAAGGTTAAGTTGAGATACCAGGTGATGTGGTAGTCCAACAAAAAGTAAGAGCTTGTAATCCTTTACTATTTGAGAGAAATAGAAGTTGATAACTTTGCCTATATATTGTGTGTGAGAGTTTTCCTGTGTAGGCAAATCTTGCTTAGGTGTGTTGGTATTCACTTGTGTCACTGCGTGAAATCTGAAGTCTCACGAGTTGGAAGTGCAAGAAGTCTAACTTAGGAGGAGCCTAAGTGCCAACCAAGGGTCGAAAAATTAAAGGCGTTTTTCACCCATGTTACACCAAGTACAGTGGTGGGTATCTTTGGCATACATCACGTCTTGATTGATACCCTTGTCAAATTCATATGTAGTAATTTTTGTCACCACAACATCTCTTTCTTTTATCAATGGTTCTTCCAATTGATAGGTTTCCATAAATAATTGAAATTCACTTTCTTCATTTGTATCTTCAATTTCTAGGAACATGAAACTCTTTATATATGCCAATTTACCTGAACCTAAATTAGTGTATCTTCATTAGAGCAAGTTTGGTGAGGTGAATCGGTTTCTCCTCGATTAGCCCCAATGAAAAGATTCTGAATTTGACAGATCCTTTATCTTTATATACAAATATATAATATGATGTACAGAGAATTTCAATTGCAAATCTCTCAAATAAACTTATTTGACAAAATTTGTTACTTGTAACTTTCAAATAATGCTGGAAACAAAGTCCTCGTTGGTTTCCAAACTCGTAGTTATCAGATGGTGTGTGTGGCTTAACTTTCTTTTGGAAGAGACTTGGCAAAAAGGTCAAAGGAAGCAAATAGGAAAAGCGAACCCCATTGTCAATTGATGTTTAGGAAAAATAAAAGAGGAAAAACCACTCGTGGATTCTCATTTGATCAAATACCCCATTATTGGTTCGTTTTGACCACTCCATCTCTCCATGCATGAATATATGAAAGTAGTTCATGATCTGACTGACGAAAATATATTCAAAATCATTGTTATGCTTTTTCTTTTCCCATTTATGCCAAATCGTTTTCTCTCCCATTCATTCCCTAGCTACCCCTAGCTAGCTAGCCGAACAGATGAAATGGGCATTAAGTTTAAGTGGAATATTTTGTGCTTGATGCGTAGCATGATAATTAGACCAACAGGACTAAGCTACCCTTGTGCTAGTAGTTTGATAGGAGTCTGTCCACCAGGACTAAGCTATCACAAATCAAAGCCTAAGCATTGTGGCTTTGATTTCTAGCGAACTGTGATATGCTTTTTCTCTCAGTAAGTATTTATGTGTGAGAATGATAATGCAATTCCAAATTCTATATCTTCTAGTTTGGACGAATTGTCAATATATAGAGGTCTGATACCTCTTCATCCAATAGTTATAATAACTGTTTAAACATATTTGAATTTCAGATAATGATTTTATCTGAAAATGAATTTCTAATTAATAAAAAGAAATATTAATTAAATCAACAGAGCCCCAAAGGCCCAAGACCCATCTTTTGACAATTAAATATAGAGATTTTCTATTTAAACCCCGCACTTCTCGTTGTTCACCCCAATACTTAAATCATTGAGTTGTAAGTTTTGTTATTATCTAAAAAGACAAAAAAGGTCATCCAACTTAATGTTTAACCCTATTACATCTATGCACACACCCCACACTAGGGATGGGCATCTAAAACCGAAATATTGAAACCGTACACTAACCATACCGTACAATACCGATTTCATACCGTTTCATTTGGGATGGGGAGATAATCGGTACCATACGGTACCGTACCAATAGAGTATGGTATGATAGCGGTATCAAGTATTTGGTACCGGTCAATACCATACCGTACCGAAATATAAACATGTTCAAATAGAAACATATAGTTGTTGTGATGAACTGTGAAGGAAGGAAGGAGATTTTCCGAAGTCTCGTTTTGCAAATTTGTACATATAAAAAAGAAAAATTTCTTGAGGCTGCTGGGGATTTGGGTAGCTGTTGTTTACTTTATTTGATCAATGTCTATGAATTGTTATTTTCTTTTTGCATCTTGTGTCAAATTTTCTCGGATAATCATATCTATAAGTTCATTTTCATGGCTTAGTTAATGTAAATTTAATTTCCTCAATTTTTGTTTTCCCCATTTCTGCAATTGAGTTGGGTTTTTCCCCTGCATAATTAATGTCTTGCACATATAAGAAAATGTTGTACCTGTTTTTCCCCTGCATAATTAATGTCTTGGCATGGTACGATATCAATACCAACTTTAGCAAACGATAATCCCATACCATATCATACCTGTTTTAATTTCCGGTATTGGTAGCGGGTTTTTTCCCTCGCATAATTAATGTCTTGCACATATAAGAAAATGTTGTAATTTAATCTGGGTAGCCAACATTATGACGAACAAAGTTGTCTTTTGTCTTCAAGCTTTAGTCTAAAGCTCTAGATTCCTAGGGCATATCATATGAATAAATTATGAAATTTAGTAGCTTTTTTTTTTGTCTTATTCATTCCATCTTGCATTTTTTAGTCGTGTCATTTTAGTACCGAAATGGTACCAATACTGATTTGGCACAGTGACGATCCAGGTACCAACTTTAGCAAACAATAATCTCATACCATATCATACCTGTTTTAATTTCCGGTATTGGTAGCGGTACGAGCTTAATACCGTGCCGTGCCCACCCTACCCCACACACCCTACCACTCTTCATATTAAGTTTTAGAAAAATACAAATTCCTCTACATCCTATCGCCAAATTACTCCTCTTTAAAGACGTAAAACATTGAGGAGCCTACCTCTTTAAAAATCTTTATTTGGTATTGTTAACAGTATAGATGCTGAGGTGTGCAAATGTTGAGGCGTGAAAACTGAGCTATGAGCTGGAGAGTGGTCATGTGCTTAACACGTGATTACTAGTTAGATTACTTAAATGAGAAGAAAGATTGTTAGCTATATAAACTTCAGATTAAGCTTTGCTTAGGTTCAGTTTTGATTGTAACAGTTTTTCATAACAAAAATATACAGAGCTAATTTCTCTCTCTCTCTCTCTTCGACTTTCTCTGTCAAACCTAAACCTAACTTTCTTTCCTCCATGGTTAACATGGTATCAAAGCTTCGGCTCCTTGAATCCTGATCCTTTTCACTTCCGCTCTACTATTTCATAATCAATTTCTGAGACTCAAACTATCAATTGCATCAATGGCGATTTGCTGGATGCAGATGCTTTTCTCAAGCCTGACTATTTTTTGTGATTCTGCAAGTGTTTGTGGCCAACTTTCTGCACACACTCCTTTTTTTTCACTCAATGATGTCTTCATCTCCGATATGCTGATCTTGCTTTCAATTTTTGTTTAAGTATGATGCAATTTCATTAAAGTACAAAGCATGCTCTGTAATTTCTTGAAGCAAGAAGCCGAGTTTTCTGATATCTTGAAGTACAAAGCAATTTCTCTTTCTTGAAGCACAAAGCAATTTCTCTGTTTTCTTGAACCACGAAGCAATTCCTCTGATCTGTTTACTTGAAGTACGAAGTCATTCCTTTGATCTGCTGTTTCATTGGAAGAACATCATTGATTTGTTGAAGTATTTCTTATCTTTGACTATTGAAGCACGAAGCTTTCTATTTCTTTGATTCTATACTGCCATGACTATTAATGCTGCGAAAATTGAGACCTTATTAGTTGTGTTGACTATTAAGTTGAATGACGATAATTTTGTGAAATGGAATTATCAATTAGAGTCTGTTCTTCAAGGATACGACCTATATGGCCATTTTGATGGCTCCTCTGTGTGTCCTCCTAAATATGTCATCACTGAGTCAAAAGGAGTTACAACTATGTTAACTGAGAACTATCGTCAATGGATTCAAATCGATAAATCCTTGCTCAGTTTGCTTATCACAACATTATCTGATGAGGCAATAGAGTATGTGATTGGTTGCAAATCAGCCAGAGATGCATGGCTAAGCCTCACAGACAAATATGCCTCGGTTTCAAGAGCTCGAGTAAATCAACTCAAAACTGAGTTGCATACTATCCACAAGGGTGGTGATTCTATCGAAAAATTCTTGCTTCGTCTAAAGCACATAAGAGACCAATTGGCAGCAGCTAGATTTAAGCTCTCAAATGATGACATTATCATTGTAGATTTAAATGGTTTACCACAGGAATTTAACATGATCAAAACTGTGCTCATTGCTAGAGAAACACCTATAGCTCTTAAGGAGTTTCGAGCCCAATTACTGTCTGTTGAAAAGAATATTGAATCCAGAATGTTAGCAATGAAGCACTCTATGACCGGAATGATGAGTGTCAATCCATTTGAAATTGGCTCATCTTCTCACTCTCAGACTTCAATTCCTATGGGGTTTACTAGGGCTAAGTCACAGACCAATACTTCTCATGGATCTTATTAGTCATCAGACTCCTCTGCTTCATCCTACCAGCCTAATAATGTCTCAAGTTCTTCCACTCATTTTGTACCTCGTGATAGAGGCTCCACCAATGGTCGATTCTATAATAACAATAACCACAGAGGTGGGTTTTCACCAAGGTTCTCTTCTGCCCCCAGATCTCAAGCCATACCTGAGTGTCAAATATGTAATAAGAGAGGTCATACAGCTCCAAACTGCTACTACAGGATTCCAGATAACTCATCCACACCTATCCTTGAGTGTCAAATCTGTGGCAAGAAAGGGCACGTTGCATTGAACTGTTATCACCGAGCCAACTTTGCATACTAAGGCTTTCCTCCTCCACAGTCACTTCAGGTTGCATACCAAGGCTCTCCTCCTCCATAATCACTTCAGGCTATGACAGCCAATTTGTCCTTTCACTATACTCCAAATGACCTTTGGATGGCAGACAGTGGAGCTTCCCACCACATGACACCCAATGTACATCACTTGCAAGCGTCTGCCCCTTATTCGTCTGAAGACAAGATCACTATAGGCAATGGGGAAGGTCTGAGCATAGACCATATTGGCCATTCTACTTTATCAGCCTTACCATGCACTTTACACTTAAATAAAGTGTATCATGTTCCTAAACTTGCTGCCAATCTTCTATCTGTCTATCAACTCTGTAAGGATAACAATTGTATTGTTATATTTGATGAGTATCACATATATATGTGCAGGACAAGCACACTTACAGGATTCTGTACAAAGGTCAGAGTGACAAAGGGCTCTACCCCATCCCACAGTTTCATTCTCAACTTTCTTAGATTCACAAGTCACCCTTCACTTCTTCAACTTCTGTCATAGCAAATAAAGACGCAGTAGATAATAAAGCCTCAAATTTGTTTCCAACACAAGGGACTTCAAGAACTCATGCACTATTGGGTCAACAAGTCAAAACCAAGATGTGGCATCTTCGACTGGGCCATGCTTCCAATGATGTTCTTCATCACATGTTAAAAGTTTCCAAAATCCCCTTGTCTATAGATTCAAATACTGAGATGTGTGATTCTTGTTTACAAGGCAAAATGCACAAATTGCCTTTTTCTTCTTCTTCTTCTACCACTAGTGTTACACCCTTTACTAAGCTGCATACAGATGTTTGGGGTCCTTCAACTGTTGCAGCTCTAGGTGGCTATAGATACTTTCTCACCATTATAGATTATTGTACACGCTACATGTGGGTATTTCCCTTGATCAATAAATCAGAAGTTTCATCTGTTTTCATACCGTTTCATGCCTATATTGTGACTCATTATCAAGCTCAAGTTCAGTTTCTACAATCCGATGGTGGTGGTGAATATATTAGTCACATGTTCAAAGCATTTCTAGCCTCTAAAGGCATCCATCATCAGCTTTCCTGTTCTTATACACCTCAGCAAAATGGAATGGCTGAGAGGAAGAATAGACATCTTATTGAGACTACTCTTATTCTACTAACTACAGCTGGGTTATCACTTCCCTTTTGGTTTTATGTTGTGAATCACGCAACATTCTTGATCAATCGCATGCCAAGTCGAGTTCTTAATATGCTCTCTCCAAATTATAAGCTGTTTGGTAGCCATCCAGATTTACTATCTCTCAAAGTCTTTGGGTCTGCAGTATATCCTTTGTTGCGCCCTTGTAATGCTCACAAATTGGAATCAAGATCCCATCAGTGTATCTTCTTGGGGTACTCCATGGGTTATAAGGGAGTACTGTGTTATGATATGCAAACTCAGAAGGCTCTCATTTCTCATCATGTTATACACAATGAGAATGTGTTTCCGTGTAAGACAAACCAGGTTTCAACTCAAACTTAGTCCTCATAGCCAATCTACACCTCTCAATCTACCCTAATGAAATCTACCCCAGTTGCTATTGTTATGGCCTCCATACCTCAAACCCAGGTCTCTCATTCACCTGTGCTTACGTCCTCTACATCATCAAGTCATCTCTCCACTTCTTCTTCTTCTTCCAGGCCTTAGGTTCATGTTGATCAGATTCTACCAATTTTCACAGATGCACAGTTAGAGGTTCTACTTCCTCTTGCCCCTGCATCTTCACCGATGGCTAGTTCAGCACACTCTGAGCAGGTGCCTCATGCAAGCTCTATGAATAGTCACCCTATGCAAACTTGATCCAAGTCTGAAATTGTACAACCCAAGCAATTTCCAGAATTTTCTAGTTTTCATACGCAATTAACTTCTATTACAGAACCAGACACTCCATCCCATTTTAAACAAGCTCTTGGTCATCCAGCCTGGCAACAAGCCATGACTGAAGAAATTCAAGCTCTTGATCAGCAAGGTACCTGGACTCTTGTTCCTTCTCCTATAGATACAAATATTGTGGGCTGTAAATGGATTTTTAAGATAAAAAGGAATGCAAATGGCACTATCTCTCGTTATAAGGCTAAATTAGTTGCTCAGGGATTCAGTCAAGAATATGGATTGGATTATGAGGAAACCTTCAGTCCTGTGATACGTCATACAACTGTGTGACTCATTCTTGGTTTAGCTATCAATTTTCAATGGGAATTACGGCAGTTGGATGTGAAAAATTCCTTCCTTCAAGATGAGCTTCAAGAAGAGGTGTTCATGAAGTAGCCTAAAGGCTTTGTCGATTCGCAATATCCTGATTATGTGTGCAAGCTTCAAAAATCCCTCTACCGCCTGAAGCAAGCTCCTCGTGCATGGAATGCAAAATTCACGGGCTATTTACCTACCCTAGGGTTCTCAGTTTCACACTCTGACCCTAGCTTGTTTGTGAAGAAAACTGAGTCTGCTGTTGTTATCTTATTACTCTATGTAGACGACATAATAATCACAGGTTCCGATCCCTCACTGGTGACATCTTAACATCCCGGTCCTAAAAAGAAGTGAAATAATTAAATAAAGAGGAAATAAATTGGAGTAAACAATAAAATAAAATGATTTGAATTAATTAAGGTTTTTGAAATTTTAAAATATTATTTTAAATAATAGTAAAAAAAAAGGTTGCAAAAAGGTCATTTTAAGTTCGGGAAGGAATTTGGGACTTCCATTTGTACCGTTGCGAAGAGCACGGCGAGTTGAGTCCGTAGACACGTAGTGGACTCGATTTGGAGTTGTAACGAAGAAGTTACGAGGTAAACACCCTCAGTGGCAAAACTGTAAATAAGTGGAAAGTGAAATTTTAATAAAACTCAGAATTTCCTCTCTCTCTCTCCTCACTCTCTCCCTCTCCCGTGCGTTTCCTCCCCTTCAGATTTTTCAGCCGCCTCCTCACCTTTGCAGCCACCACCACCGACCGCCACTTGAGCCAAGACCGGACTCGATTCGAACCGCCACCTCCTCCTCTCTCTTCCCCGGCCAGCGCAGCTCCTGGAGCTGCTGGAATTTGCCGGAAGTTGCAGAAAAGTCGCCGAAAATATAAGAAACTTCGACAACTTCGTTCTCCTTCGTTTCTCCACCGAATTGGACGAGTGAGGTATGAAAATTCATCTATTTTTCGTGCTCTAGCTGCCTGTTGGTTAGGGTTCCTGAAATTTTGAGAATTTACAAGTTAAATTTCGAAGTTTAGCTTCAGCCGATTTTCAGTTGGCATTTCCGGCCACTTCCGGCCACTTTTTGGCCATTGTCCAAGAACAAAAGTGACTCCAAATTAGGGGTATTACCTAGGGTAGGAGTTTGGAGCCAAGATTCTAAGTTTTTCCGGTCACCGGAATATTGATCAAGCCACCCACGCGCGGCAGCGGGTGGGGCGGCGTGGGTGGTCCGGCAGAGGTCATATTTTATCCTAAAATGATCCTTGTGTTGTCACGAGCGCGTAGGAATTTACGGAACTCAATTCGGATAACGTTTGAACCCCGAACGGATTTTACATATTATGTGATTTCCGGGTTCGTTATGTTAGAACCGTTGAATCGCTTCCAATTTAATATATGTTAATCTAGGCATTCCTAGTATTGTGTAGGATTTCACAGATCGTGAATCGGAGCTCGGATGTTTCCGATTCAATAAGTTAAAGTTTGTATTTTTACGATAGCCGTCCGTTCGTGCGAACGTGAGTGATCCGACCGTCCGAATTCGACCAAACTTGAAGGATAGGTTTACTAAACCTTGTGGAACCCTTAGGGATGTTCGCATCGTAAAACGGAGGTCGTGGGCCCGCGGGCCCGGTTGACCAAATTTGGAAAGTTTGACCCTCGGTTTGCGTGAGTTTTCGAGGTAGTTTCACACCTCGAAAAGTATTAGGATAACCTTGTAAACGAGTCTTAATTGTTATTTGAGTTATTTGGATTATATTGGGAGTATGAGTTTGTTTATAATATCTTATGGGATTCTTGGATATTATTTGATAATTGAAATTATGAAATGAATAGTTATGGGATACTCAATTTGTAGAGTTGTGAAAGTGAGTCTTGGGACTTGGTTATGATTATTAGGAAGAGAATGGGTATTGCTTTCAAATAAATGGCATGGTTTTGAGATGAAAATGTTATGCATATGAATTAAATGGTTTATTGTAATGCACTTTATATTTAACATTTAGATTATTATTTTGTAAAGTAGTTGTGATATATTTGTGGATTTGATATGTTCGAGTGTCTTGGAGTTTATATATATAATATTTGAGAAAACATTATCTTAGGTACTTCCCCGGTTATGGGTTTTATGTTTGAGAGTTATTTATCTACTATGAATATGTATTTTGTTTTGGGGAAGATTGAACTAAGGATGAGAATATTATTTATATAATATTTGTATAAGGATTACGAACTCCACCATCATACGTACCTCCCCCTTGGATGATGATATTTGGAAACAGTGGATATGGACACTGGGATACATGGAAATGGATATATGGATATGTTTTGGATATACTATTCACACACGTGCCGGGTTTCGGGCGTGTGGGCTTATTTGGTCATGGATCCTGAAATTGTGGGATGCCGGAAAAATTATGGATATGGTATGGATATGACGGAACCCGGGGCATACCTTAACGGGTGTCGCTGTAGACCCTTAATTGGGTAGTCTGCGCGTAGGGCTGTTTTCAGACGTACGGGTCTTGATTCTTCGTCCGTACGAGCTGGTTGAGTTTAGTCCCCCAGTTGGACGGCTCGTCCCTAGCCACATAGTCCGTTTGAGGGCTGATAATTGTGAGCTAGTCAACAATCCCCTGTTGGATTGTTTCCCCCTGGTACATGATGATGGTGAGAGGTGGGTGTATGTGGATATATTTATGTATATATATAATTATTCTTTTCTTGTTATACATATTACATATATGTATATGTGTTTTTTTTTTTCTGGTTTGAGCTTTGTGAGCCTGTACATGTATGAACGTATAAGCCCTAGATTTGGGCAGTGTTGTACGGCAACATACGCCTTGAATAGGGTATGGTTGCAGGATTGAATGGATATAAATGGAAGAAATTGATGATGTGTTTAATGTACATACGCTGTGGATAGGGTATGGTTACGAAATTGAGAATGTGTTCATTGTGTTTTTGTTGGATTTCAGAATTGTGTCAGATCTGAAATGTATAGATGGTTTTGTTGTAAATAATTGATTATTATCGGAGTTGTGACCGTTGAGATGAGAACTACGTGTGGCTTGATCCCTTATCCAAGGGTACGTAGGCAGCCTGGGGTCTCACTAGGTGCAGCCGCGAAATATTATTGTGTTTAAAAGGTCTATTGATTCTGTGTATGTGATTGCATTTCTGATGTGGTTTTCGATGTGATTGTTGGATTTGAATCCGGTTTATTTGTAAAGTTGTTTGGGACCATTAATTGTTTGGTTTGTGTATTGTTCGACTTAAGAACATTGTTGGTTCTGTTTCGAATTAATTGAAGGCTTGGAGACTTATTATACAATCGCATGTTGATGACTGTGTGTGTTGCATTGTGTGTGCTGCCAGTTGTGTTTTTAACAGGTTGAAATATTTGGGAAATGTCCAATTTACAGGGGAGACTCTGCCGAAATTTCTGCAGAAAGTCACGTGGCCTTCTCCTTTTCGGTAAAGATGCTCGATTTTTGTAAGTGGGCCCGACATCGGTATGCTGTCGAAAAATTTCCACAGGATTCGTCTCGGGTTCCGAGGAATTGGGGGCCGGTCCTGTCAACATCTGTTATTCAAGCTCTTGGTGAAGTATTTGAGCTTAAAGATCTGGGAAAGCTCATATATTTTCTTGGTCTTGAGGTGCAGTACCATTTAGGGGGTAAAATCTTTGTTACGAGATGAAGGTATCCTTCTTGCAAATCCTACCTTCTTTCGCAGTATTGTTGGTGCTCTACAATACTTGACATTCACCAAACCCGACATTGCTTTTGCAGTCAACACTGTCTGCCAGTTTATGCATAGTCCTACAGATGCTAATTTTGGCCTTGTTAAAAGAATCCTCCGATACTTGCAAGGTACTTTGTAGTTTGGTGTCATGTTTGCTCCAGGATCCATGAGTTTATCAGGATATTGTGATGCGGATTGGGCTGGCGACATCAATACACGAAGATCAACCACTGGGTATGTGGTCTTTCTCGGCTCAAACCCTATATCTTGGTCCTCCAAGAAATAAACTTCTGTTTCTCACAGCTCTACTGAGGCAGAGTATCGATCTCTTGCTCACTGTGCTGTAGAGATCTCTTGGATACGGCAAGTCATATGCGATTTGCATATGATAGTTCCTGAATCACCACTTTTGCACAGTGATAACTTGTCTACTCTAGCTCTTAGTAGAAACCTCGTTTTTCATTCTCATATTAAACACATGGATGTGGATTATCACTTCATTAGAGAGCGTGTTCAGAGTAAAGATCTCATCATTCAATACGTACCCATAGATGAACAAGTTGCTGACATTTTGACAAAAAGGCCTTCACAGCCCAATATTCGTAAAACATTGCTCCAATCTCAGCCTTGGCTCTCCCCCAGCTGAGCTTGAGGGGGGATTTTAACAGTATAGATGCTGAGGTGTGCAAATGCTGAGGCGTGAAAACTGAGCTATGAGCTGGAGAGCGGTCATGTGCTTAACACGTGAATATTAGTTAGATTACTTAGAGGAGAAGAAATATTGTTAGCTATATAAACTTCAGATTAAGCTTTGCTTAGGTTCAGTTTTGATTGTAACAGTTTTTCATAACATAAATATACAGAGCTAATTTCTCTCTCTCTCTCTTCGACCTTCTCTATCAAACCTAAACCTAACTTTCTTTCCTCCATATGGTTAACAGGTATAAGATCTCTTTCCATTGACAGTAAACGATATACTGTAATAGTTAGCGAGTTTATCTGTCTTGCGGCAAGCACAAGGACCTTCATCTTCTTCTCAAAAAATAGGGGCCTTCTTCATCTTTTCCCCCCACTATTCAGTTTAGATATATACTTTTTTTTATAGTTTGTAGTAGGAAGATAGTGGGGTTTAAACAGAAAAACACTTTTATTTATTTATTTTCCAACTTGGGGTGTATTTAAGGGTAGTTTGGGAAGATAGTGGGGTTTTCTTAGAAATTGTAAAAATTAAATTAGAAGTTGGGGTGAACGAAGAGAAGTGTGAGGTTTAAATAGAAAATTTCTTAAATATATATATTTATTAGTCATATATATATATATATATATTTCAAGCTCAAACCAAGATGAGGCCCAACTTTGCTTCCACTAGGCTCATTCCTGATTTTGGGTTTCTAAAGTGTTGGTGCTTATAAATCTTGAAAGGAAACAACTCCCTTCCAATGTGGGACTAAGTGAAAGTGTATTTTCCTATATGAACTCTAACAGCCAATGTTCTAAAGTGTTGGTGCTTATAAACCTTGAAAGGAAACAACTTCCAATGTGGGACTAAGTGAAAGTGTATTTATAAACTCTAACAGCCTATGTTCTAAAGTGTTTGTGCTTATAAACCTTGAAAGGAAACAACTCCCTTCCAATGTGGGACTAAGTGAAAGTGTATTTTCCTATATAAACTCTAACAGCCAATGTTTTCACTATGCTTCTCACCCGTGAAAGGTTTCAGTTTCTTGTTCCCAACCTCAAAATCAACATATTTTCATTTCTCTTGCAGGGGTAAAGAGAGTTATCCCACATTTACGCATTCTTATCCCTCAAATCTGCAATCAACGACATCATATCCTCCAATAAGTTTGCAGTTTTCAGCCACCCCATCTTGATTGCCCTTAATTATCAAGGACAATTCCTAGAATATCTGTACTTCGGGATAGCTTAGATTGATTTGTGTTATTTACTTACTGTAAATAGGGACTCTAGAAAGTCTACGTCTCAATCCAAGTATTCAGGAGACAATCAAGGTCATTCACATCCTAAATCTTTCAATTCTACATATATATCTTCCAATTTGGGCCTACAAACCACAATTTCCACTACTATAGCCTTTTCCTTTTCTCTTTCATTTTTTTCTTTTGGCGTGGTAGTGCGGGTAATAAGAACAAACACCTGCCCTAGCAAGGTTAATTACTACAGGACACAGTGAGTCAGTGGCCAATCTCATGGTCAAAAGTAACACAACAATGCAGCTTAAATGCTAAGATCCCATAATCAGAAGAAATAATCCATAAGTTGAGTAATTGATGTTCTTTTTCAAATTACTTAGGTCGGCAGCTATACAATACTTAGGTCGGCTGCTATACAATATCAAAGCCAAGGGAACATGAGTTTCTTATGTTGCAGAACAATTTGATACGAGAATCGTGTGGGAGAGAACAAATTGCATCAAATACTAATTAATTAAAGAAGTAAAACAAGAGGGGGACTAATTCAATCTTATCTCATCTCATATACATTCACAGTATATTGCATATGGCCATATACAATGCATTTTTCATGTGCTTATGGAAGTTAATCAACGAAAGATGAGTGTTTCAGTGGCTAGCCTATAGTTTTACAACTCTTATCACTTTCGTGTACACTCACTAGTGGTGGGGAAACTAAATTATTCGTATTCAAAAGTTATGCATGTGCACTTGCGTGTAGGGGTACGTGTATTTGATTGTCATTATGCAACACTTAGAAAACGATAGAAAATGCGTTTTTCTTGTGGGCATATATATATCCATTGTTTTGAGATTTTATTATTAGATGGCCTATAACGTTAATTTCAACTCTAATAAGCTATGCAAACAGTTGAAATTGACGTTAATTTGCGTGACGTGAGACGGCCGCCTAGAACTATATGATACTATTTTATTTTCTTCATTCAAACACAACGTTAATTTCAATTAACTCTAGAATCATTAGCCTTAATTGAGTCAGTAAATACCAAGTTTTCAACAAAAACATAACCAGAGAGAAGTATATATGCAAACCGAAAAAGCTTTTTAATTAACAGTAGTCAACTAGAATCTTATCAAACTAGAGTTTTCATTATCCTTTGTGCATAAGTACATGGGGATTTGAAGTCAGAACCACATGGGAGCACACCAAATACCTGTGCCAATCCAACCAACACACATGAAACATCCCACATCGACCAACGGAGAGGGGTGATGTACCTTATATGTACATGCCCACGTCCATTTACCATCGAGGCCTTTTGGGAGCTCACTGACTTCGGCCAAAGCAATCCCAGGATGAGTGACCCACTGGGAAGTTGCTAGTGAGCTCCCATAAACAAAACCGTGAGGGCAGAGGCCCAAAATGGACAATATCGTGCTACGATAGAGCCAATCTGGGATGTGACAACGTGCACCATTGGTAAAATTGATTAGTTGTTTGGTATACCTTTTTTGTAAATTTTTTTTTTTAAAAAAGCTTTATATATGAAGCAATAGATAGAAATATCATAATGTAGTACACCAAATAGCTAAAGAGGTCCATCTTCAAGTCATACATGAAAATCAGAAAACAAAATTGCATTGCATTCTTCGAAAGAGTATACTCACCAGGTATATACTGACAATGACAAATTACAGAAAATTAAAAGGAAAAATGCGATCTTGATTCCTCCACAAAAGCTCTCCCTTTTAAACATAATTTTTTTATTTATAAAAAATATACATTTGAAAAGGAAATTTAGGGTTATACATATTTAAAACGAAAAAAGAAATTTGGGTAACCATTGAAATTGAAGTGCACCACTTTTCACATGGCAATATGCAATTTACACTACTAAACAACTTGGTAGAAACAAAACTGTTCAAATCGAAGGATGGTAGCTGTCAGCCCTTTGTATTTTACCATGTCACGACTTAAATGTGGTCCACCTGCCCTTTCTCGTTGTCTAATCTTCAATAATTCAAATTAGTAATTAAAACATGCCGATTAAATACTAAGTCTTGGTCTTTCTGGAAAAAAATAAAGTAAGTACTCTTGGTCTCTATAAATAGTAGCTCCACTCCTCGTTGCAAAGATGTGCACGCATTTGTGTTGTGTTTGTTGCAAATTTGATCTCTCCTTGAATTCCTGGCTATATAGACAAGTTTCTTGAAAACTTACACGGTTAGGGCAAAATTTAATGTCTTTATACTATGTCTTTAGACTTTAGCTTACTTGATTTACACTTTTGCTTTTATAAACTGCATGCCATGCATTTGACAAACTATTCTGAATGTTACTCTGCACTTATGTATGCATTTTGTAAATTTTGTGAGTGGATTTTGCACGTTTTGATTCAAATGCCTTTTCGTTTTGAAATTAAGGAACGATTTGCAAATTGAAACCCCTTTCTGCCAAACCAAAAGGATTTCCGACTATAAATTTGTAAAACTTGTGAACATCTGATTTAGAACTTCATTTTATATGTGTCTACTTGTTAAGTATTGTTAGTGAATGGAGCTTTCGTGAAGTACACACATTAGCTTGAGTGGGTAGAGTAATTAACAAAATTTGGAAGAAATTATATTTATGCATGCATGAGTAGTGCTAATCTTTCATTAGAAGCCTAAGCCAGTTTTAATTAACTTGAAATGAAAAACACCCATTTAATTTAAGAGAAAAACTACTTGCCCAAATTTTTTTAAATAAAAACTAGCGAACGTTAAGAGGAACAACTATATATATATATATATATATATATATGTACACACAAATATATACTTATATATATAATATATTGAATATTTTCTTCTAACTAAGTTCGTGATACTTTGAATGTGCAGAAAAGAAAGTAGGCAATGGCTAGCCAATTGGCCCTCCAACGACTGAAGAATCTCCTCAGGTACTCATTATTATTTTGCTATTTAATTTTTGTAGATTCCTATGATTGACCTTGTTTCAAGAGCACACACAACATGGAAAGAAAGTACACTTAAAGATGTTATTGGGCTCAACCAATTGAGCTATACTCAACATTTCCGTGACATGCTGTATATCTTTAATTTATAAATTATAACCAAGTGTTCATAGACTATATATGAAAATTCAGCCACCAAAATTTTAAAAAAAATCATGGCTAAATCTAATATTTGGCTACAAAATCTTTTCCAAAACCATGTGCTTAATTTATAGTTTAACAATATATGCAAAATTTGACAATTTTGGTTGGTATAATGGTTGCAGTGAGAAGGGAGAGCTGGACGATGTGGCTGCTGCCAAAATTGAGAAGTTGACGGCTGAGTTGGAAAAACCTGGTGATTTTAACCCAGTTCAAAGGATTGTGGATGGCTTCATCCACTTCAGGATCAACAAATTCGAGTAAAAGATCGGATATACTTTTCAAACGTTTTTCTTTTTTATGAAAATATACTTTTCAAACGTTAAATCATATATGAATGATTAAATTCGTGAAAAGAATCTCAACCACTGCCACAATTCAGAAAAAAATCATCATTGAAGGACTTTACGTTGAATAACGTAAAGTCTAACATCCAAAACTTTGAGAAATAAAGTACAACATATAATGAATTGTTCCATTATCAATAACATCGAGATCATTTGTTATAAAACCTCACACTTAATGAATTTTATGATATTAGTGTTGGTAGTAATTAGCCGTCTTATACCCAAAGTACAAAATAAATAATAGGTGGATATTCTTGAAAATTTTAAAATCTAATAATATTTTTCATTGTTTCTTACATATCTTTTTGGGCTGATCTTGCAGAAAATATCCAGACTTTTTCAATGAGCTTGCTGAAGGACAAAGCCCCAAGGTACAGTTAGGCCTAGCATCTTAAAATTAATTAGTATATAGCTTAACATATTAATAAAATTTTATGTTTTGTTTCAATGCAGTTTCTGGTATTTGCATGCTCGGACTCCCGAGTAAGCCCCTCACATATCCTTAATTTCCAACCTGGGGAGGCCTTCATGGTTCGCAACATTGCTAACATGGTTCCTGCATTTAACCAGGTTCAATACTCTCTCTCTCTCTCTCTCTCTCTCAAGTGATTAGTTATTCTAATCAAACTAAATATAATTTTTAACAATTTATCTCACACTAATCATGTATTAGACAGCTAAAATAAGTTCGTTTATATGGCTTGCAGCTAAAATACGTAGGAGTTGGAGCGACCATTGAATATGCTATAACAGCACTTGGGGTGAACATTCCAAACACTTTAGATTTAATTAATTAATAAGTACTTGGTATTTTCTCTTCACTTCTTATTACAATATTTATGAATGATAACAAGAGAAGAAAATTTGACAGGTAGAAAACATTTTGGTCATTGGACATAGTCGTTGTGGTGGGATCAAGAGGCTTATGACTCATCCAGAGGATGGTTCTGTTCCCTTGTAAGGCTTTTTGCATACAAAAGTTTAGCTTGTGGAAGATTTATAATCGTTTATGAGGATGAAATGCTTTTTGTTCATTACCAATTTTTTAATAATTAATAACGCCAATACTAAAAAAAATTCAAAGAGCATTTGTATCCACAAATAGAGTTTGTATTAGCACTTTTTCGTGCACAATATACTATACGACACTCCTTTAAAATATTGGCCATGAAGAGTGTCAATGCAAACTCTATTTTAGTCAAACTCTATAAATGCCTTTTTTTTTAGCCAATCAACTAAGCAATGAAAAACTTTATTACCAAAAGGGTGCACAAATCATAATAACTTGCTAATGGTATACAACGTTGCATGCGTCCATTTTGATTGGAATTTGCAGTGACTTCATAGATGAATGGGTTAAAATTGGTCTACCAGCCAAGGCTAAGGTTATAGCAAATGGACTGGGTGGGCATGATATTGATGAACAATGTGAGGCTTGTGCAAGGGTAAGCTAATTATATATCACCAACTCTTTTATACTTTTCCATCTTTAACTCAATGGTAAATTTACAAGGCATATATATGCATTGTACACTCGGTTCAGTTCTCCATGATTGAAATAAATCTCACTCAGCATCTTCTTGAACAATGATTTTATGCAGGAATCAGTAAATTTATCACTGGTAAACCTGCAAAGTTATCCATACGTTCAAAAGGCGATTTCTAACAGAAACCTAGCACTCCGGGGTGGTTACTATGACTTTGTCCATGGAGTTTTCGAGCTCTGGGAGCTTGAGTCACACATTTCACCCCCTATCATCATACCACCAGCACCTTAATTGCCAGCTTACATGAAGCATCATCAAGGTGTATATGTGCCTCTGCCAATAAAAGTGACAATATATAAATAAAGCAGATGAGGCCCTAGTGATAGTGGTACTGCTTGGTCTTGTATCAGTTTCTCGGTTGGTTCTTTTGTCAATGTTTGTGTAATGTTGCTTGTTTTCTTCAGTTGAATTAAGAACTTCATGTCCCCTTTGTAATTTCAAGGAAACTGTGTAATAATTAGCAGCTATTATCTGCTGCCCTCTATATGATGTTTGTTTGGCATACTTAGTTGAATTGTCGTTTCTTTCTTGGGTTTAGAAGCAGCTCTTAAGCAACTACAAATCTGTAATTGATTCATCCCTAATTTCAGCACGCTCAAATAACGATTCATCCACTTCGCTCAAATAACGGTTCATCCACTTCTCTGCTAATGCTATCCCACCTCGCCAATTAGAGAATTAAGAAACTCTTAATCTAGTGATACTTCTTTTCCTAACATTGAAAGACATTTCAAATTTGAACCCCATCATCGCTAATATAAAAATAATAAATAAATAAGTAAATAATTAACTGGTCATATAATCAAATTTGATGTAAAAAGCTAGTAACTAACACCCCTCCCTTTTTTTGGGCTTAATTCCAGTTTTACCCCTAAGCTCGAATGTCGATCCTAATTTACCCCCTGGAACTCAAAAAGTCGCACACCCTCCAGAACCCTACTCTATGTCCCAGTATACTATTTTTGTCCACAAAACCATTAAGTTGCTGATGTGGCATGAACATTTTGATAATTTTAGCTATTAATTTAAAATATATTTAAAGAATTTTAAAAATATTAAAATGTATATAAAAATAAATAAAAATTCACAAACAAAAAAACCAAAACAAAAACCCAACTGTCCTTCCCAAAGCCTAAGTACACATTGAGTTGAGTGGTCCTTGGGCCGGGCCCATACTTGGGCCAAAGCACCATCCCATTTAACGTCGAATTTTTATAATTTCATTTTGTTAAACTCATGGTAGCATATTAATTTGATATTAGAATATTATAATATGTTCATTCTTTTCATTAATAAATTCAAATGTAAAATACAATTTTATATGCTTGGGCCAATACATTGTATCTGGAGATATCTGATCTAAAACTTCTAGCTGATAGAACTATGAAATCCCAATTTATAAGAATAAGGAAACAAAAGGAATTTTAAGACAATTAGAGATGTAAAAGGAAGAAGTTATGGAACTGCTTTGAATTCTGCTTATCTATTTCATTCATCAAATGGAGTTTATATACAAGTTCATCGTCCTAAAGTAGCAAACTGAAAATAGCAAGTGTTTTTAAAACATAAGAGTTGAATGGTTTTAAAACACCTACGTACATAAGCCATACAAAATTGGTGGTTTAAAACCAATTGTTTTAAACCACAAATTATTTATGGTTTTAAAATAATTAAATAATGATATAATGGTATATTATTATTTAATTATTTTGTTTGTATTAGTTAATTGTTTTGTTTGCAAGATCCTCCTAGATCATGGCTCCCCCATTTAAGATGCTTGAGCTCCTGGTCAAGCTAAATTGTGAGATGAGAAAACTCTGTTATTGTCTTGTCACGAATATACCACTTCGACTTGCTAGGAAGTTGACCTTTTCTGCTAATGCTGAAATATTCATATTTTCCATGACGGGTTTAACGAACCTTCTGCTCTAAAATACAATCCTCCTACAAAGGGTCTTCTCGTTCAATCTAAAGTCATCAACTAATGGAAGGTGAGTGTTTCGTCGGGATCATCATCAAGTAGAGATGGCTCAAAAAGCTTAAGATTTTCGGCATTGATGACCGACTACATATGCATGTGTGGTGGTAATGCAAGCTGAAAGGCAATATCACTAATTTGTTTGATGATCTTGAACGGTCCAAAACGAATAGGGTTCAGTTTCTTGTCTTCACCGGTTAGCCACTCCTTTCCAAGGTGTAACCATACTAGGTCACCTTCTTTGAAGTTACATGGCACATGATGCTTATCATGGAGAGCTTTATATCGTTTTGAGAACGTTGCAGTTGTACCTCCACTTTAGTATGAATCTTTTTGACTCGTTCAAAAAATTTATGTGCTCGAACATGTTCTTCTTCTTCTTTGCCACTTAATGGCTAGTCACTCATAGTGAATGCTAAATCAAAAAGACTCTGGGGTAAATAACCCAAACAAACCTCAAATAGAGATTTGAGTGTGGACCCATGAATTGCTCAATTAAAACCAAACTATAAGTAAGGGAGACTTTCATCTCAAGTCTTCAGATGCTTGGAATTATAACCCCTCAACAAGTGTACCATAGTCCGGTTTACAAGCTACGTTTACCCATCTGCCCGTGGATGAAATGCAGTGCTTCTTTTCAATCTGGTATCCATAATTCCCCATAACAACTTCCAGAAATAGGCTAAGAATTGACCGTCTTTGTCAAAAATAATCGATATCACCCCATTCACAACATTTTTAGGCTACACATCAACTTTTTTATATCTGGATTCATGACAAATAGGACATGATTCAAGTTTCTCATCCTCATTTCTAAATAACACACAATTATTGGGACATGCATCCCATATATTGTATGTGAAACCCAGGTCTGCCGTTATCTTTCGAGCATTGTTATATGAATCTAGTTGTTGTACTTCATTGGGGAAAGCTTCTTTTAGAAGAGTTAACAAAATTGTCACTTACTTGTTGGTCCATCCACAAAGTACTTTTGTATGTAGCAGCCGAACAATAAATGATAATTTAATGAAATTTTTACACCCCGGATACAAAGGACATTCTGCATCTTGTAGCAATTTGAAATAATTTGTAATCTCATCATTTGGCCCCTCACCATATTCATTTTCTGTTGAGCCATCATTCCTCATACTAGAATCCAAATTTGGATGCTCAAATGCCTCATGTACCATTCCAATTATATCATCATCCACAACTGAAGCAGAACTATTCCCCATATATTTTTCAACATATAATGATTGGTGTCTCTGACTATGAGTCCAATTTTTGTACTTTGACCAAAACCCATCAACAATTATATGTGCTCTTGCCACCTCCCTTGTAACAAAGTAACGATTGTAACATTTTTTGCAGGGACAATAAATTCTTGTATCACCCAAGTTGTTGTCAAATGCAAAATCCAAAAAACTTGCAAGCCCATTGAGATATTGATTTGATGACCTATCAGTTAAATCGATCCAATTAACTCTTGTCCATACCTAGTTTCTATTCAAGAATAAAGAAACAAGAAGGCATACCCTTATAATGATCCAAATATTTATTTTATAAGACAGATAGTAGGTATTAAAATGCATCAAAAGAAGAAAATGAAAACATACCAAATAACTAATAGCAGTCCTTGATTTGATCTTGTTATCAACAAACGATCCTACAATATGCAATATGCTTTTCAATTAAAAATTTGCATGCCCAGTACCCATTATTAGATAAAGCACATAAGTTCACATAATAAAAGAAAAACAATCTGACCTCCAAATAATTAAACAATTCTATAGGAAAAAGCAGTCAATCTACAATAAATAAATAAATAATAGCAATTTAGTATAGATCAATTCCAAACATACCAGGTAATGAGAGAGAGAGAGAGTGAGTGAATTCCAAGGGAGGAGTTGATTTAGGATTTAGGAGAAAGAAGGTGAGAGTGAGAGGGAGACTAGACGTGGGTTTGTTTTTCATTTGAAAACTAGGCGCACTAATTGAAAACTTTTTGGACAGTTTGTGCGTGTCATATCAAATATCCAAACTTGTCACTAGAATATTATACACGACTCCTATTTCAAGCAAGTCACACATAGATCAGTTATATATGGGTATTTGCGACCTCTTCTCCGACGTTATGTATAAGAGTGTTGCAAATACCTTCGCGCCATTACTCCGTGGGCTAAAGCTAAAGCAATTGCGAGGGCCACATGCTCTGTCCCAAAAAACCCGTCGCAAAAGGGGCAATTTCTTGTAGTGGATGTAGGTAAATCAAAATGCTTCCAAATATGTTGGAAAAATAACTTAGCACTCATTCTCCAGTAACGATCTTCTTGCATGGAATTCGAATCACCATCTTATTGAAACGATCTACCACCACAAACAATTAGTCATTTCCAAAACTATAGCCTAGTTGTTGACATTGATGTCCAGAACCATTGACAGGACCCGCCCCGAATTTTTCGAAATCCGAGACGAATCCTGTGAATTCCCGACATCACCCGATGTAAGGCCTACTCATTGAAACTATATCCTCGTTTCCAAAAAAGGATTAAGGGCACAAGAGTTCCTACCGAAATTTCGGCAGAGTCTCCCCTGTAAATTGAACATTTCCCAAATTTCAACCTGCATAAAACACATTTTAAAACACCAACTGGCAGCATGCACAAATTAACAACATGCAATCACATAGTAGGCCTCTGGCCTTCAGATAATTCGAAACAGAACCAACAAAGTTCTTAAGTCGGATACTTCATAAACAATACAATTAAAGATCTCAAACAACTTTATGAATACCACCGAAAACATCAAACCTGATTCAAATCCAACAGTCACATACACAGAATTCATTAGACCTTTTAAACACAATAATATTTTCGCGGCTGCGCCTGATGAGACCCCAGGCTGCCTACGTACCCTTGGACAAGGGATCAAGCCACACGTAGTTCTCATCTCCACGGTCACAACTCCGATAATAAACAATTATTTACAACAGAACCATCTATACATTTCAGATCTGACACAATTCCAAATCCAACAAAACACAATGAACACATTCTCGAATTCTTCCTTTATAACAGTTCAATATCGTAACCATACCCTATCCAAGGCGTATGTACATTAAACACATCATCAATTTCTTCCATTTATATCCAATCAATCCCGCAACCATACCCTATTCAAGGCGTATATTGCCGTACAACATTGCCCAAATCCAGGGCTTATACGTTCATACATGTACAGGCTCACAAATCTCAAACCAGAATTAAAACCACATATACATATATGTAATATGTATAACAAGAAAAGAATAATTATATATTTATATATATACATAAATACATCCACATATACCCACCTCTCACCATCATCATGTACCAGGGGAAAACAATCCAACTGGGGATTGTTGACTAGCTCACACTTATCCGGCCCTCAAAAGTCCATGTGGCTAGGGACGAGCCGTCCAACTGGGGGACTGAACTCAACCAGCCCGTACGGACGAAGAATCAAGACCCGTACGTCTGAAACAGGTCATACGCGCGCAGAGACTACCCAATCAAGGGTCTACAGCGACACCCGTTAAGGTATGCCCCGGGTTCCGTCATATCCAGACCATATCCATAATTTCCATGTATCAGTATCCAAGGGGAGGTACATGTGATGTTGCACATCATGTCCTGGGGGAAACAATCCAACAGGGGATTGTTGACTAGCTCACACTTATCCGGCCCTCAAACGTCCATGTGGCTAGGGATGAGTCGTCCAATGGGGGCTGACACTCTAACCCAGCACGTACGGACGAAGAATCAAGACCCGTACGCCTGGAACTGTCCTACGCGCGCAGACTACCCAATCAAGGGTCTACAGCGACACCCCGTTAAGGTATGCCCCGGGTTCCGTCATATCCATACCATATCCACAATTTTTCCGGCATCCCACAATTCCAGGACCCATGACCAAATAAGCCCACACGCCCGAAACCCGGCACGTGTGTGAATAATATATCCAAAACATATCCATATATCCATTTCCATGTATCCCAGTGTCCATATCCACTGTTTCCAAATATCATCATCCAAGGGGGAGGTACGTATGATGGTGGAGTTCGTAATCCTTATATAAATATTATATAAATAATATTCCCATCCTTAGTTCAATTTTCCCAAAACAAAATACATATTCATAGTAGACAAATAACTCTCAAACATAAAACCCATAACCGGGGAAATACCTAATATAGTGTTTTCTCAAATATTATATATATAAACTCCAAGACCCTCGACATATCAAATCCACAAATATATCACAAATACTTTACAAAATAATACTCTCGACTATTAAATATAAAGTGCATTACAATAAACCATTTAATTCATATGCATAACATTTCCATCTTAAAGCCATGCCATTATTTGAAAGTAATACCCATTCTTTTCCTAATAATCATAACCGAGTCCCAAGACTCACTTTCACAACTCTACGAATCGAGTATCCCATAATTATTCATTTCATAATTTCAATTATAAAATATTATCCAAGAATCTCATAGGATATTATAAACAAGCTCATACTCCCAATATAATCCAAATAACTCAAATAAAAATTAACACTCGTTTACAAGGTCATCCTAATACTTTTCGAAGTGTGAAACTACCTCGGAAGACTCACGGTCAACCGAAAGTCAAACTTTCTAAATTTGGTCAACCGGGCCCGCGGGCACCACGACCTATATTTTTCGATCCGAACATCCCTAAGGGTTCCACAAGGTTTAATAAACCTATCCTTCAAGTTTGGTCCGAATTGGACGGTCGGATCACTCACGATCGCACGATTTTGACGATTATCGTAAAAATACAAACTTTAACTTATGGAATCGGAAACATCCGGGCTCCGATTCACGATCCGTGAAATCCTACACAATCCTAGGAATGCCTAGATTAACATATATTAAATTGGAAGCGATCCAACGGTTCTAACATATCGAACCCGGAATTCACACAATATGTAAAATCCGTTCGGGTTTCAAACGTTATCCGAATTGAGTTCCGTAAATTCCTACGCGCTCGTGACAACCAGGAGATCATTTTAGGATAAAAATGTCTCTCTGCTACAGTGCCAAGCCACACGCACCGACAGCACGTGGGTGTCCAAAGCGATAACCACTCGCCGGAAAATCTTAACATCTTGACTCCAAACTCCTAATCTAGGTAATACACCTAATTTGGAGTCACTTTTGTTCTTGGGCATACCCCAAAAAGTGACCGGAAGTGGCCGGAATCGGAGGCCGAAACCGGCAGATTTTCTATCGCTTATTTCAGTCTCAAAACGCAGAAATTTCTTAAAACTAACACCACTAACAGCAAGAACAGCTCGAGAGGTTCAAAATCCATACCTGGTTCGACCAAAACGGTGGCCGGAAGTGGGAGAACGAGCTCCCTAAAGTTTGCTAAAAATCTGCCCAAAACAGCTCGGATTTCTGCAATTTCCGGCCATCACCGGCGGTTCCAGCGGCTGAGACTGGTCGGGATGAAGAGAGGAAGGCGGCCCGGTTCTTTTGAGTCCGGCCCCGTGGCCGGAGGTGGCTTGTGGCGACGGCGGTGGCTCTTGGAAGCCACCGGCTGTTTTAACATAAAAAAAGGGGGGGGGGGGGGGGTTCGCACGGGAGGGAGAGAGAAGGAGGAAGAAGAAGAAGAAAAAATATATAAAACGTCGGTACTGTAGCAGCTACAGTAATAATAATAAAAATTTCATTTATGTCCTTTTTGTTTTCAGACTTTTTCTCCTTCGTTACAAATCGGAATTGGGCATGCCGCATGTCTACGAACTCGTATCGACGAGCTCTACGCAACGGTACCACTCATTTTCCCAAAATTCTTCCGGGTTAAAAAGTGACCAAAATACCCCTATCCCCAAGGGTAAAATTGCAATTTCTTAATCTAATTAATTAAATCATTAAGTGGATATAAAAATTAGGGTCGGGGTGTTACAACCATAGCCTGCCCAAATCTTTATCTTAAGTGTTGCCACTTATACCATCTTTCATGTTCATAGCCAACTAGATATAAGTGTCACTACAAGAAATTGCCCCTTTTGCGACAGGATTTTTGGGACAGAGCATGCAGCCCTCGCAATTGCTTTAGCTTTAGCGCGCGGAGTAATGGCGTGAAGGTATTTGCAACACCCTTATAAGTATCGTCGGAGAAAAGGTCGCAAATACCCATATAACTTATCTATGTGCGACATGCTTGAAATAGGTGTCGTGTATAATATTCCAGCGACGGGTTTGGATATTTGATACGACATGCACAAACTGTCCCAAAAGTTTTCAATTAGTGCGCCTAGTTTTCAGATGAAAAACAAACCCACGTATGTCTAGTCTCCCTCTCACTCTCACCTTCTTCCTCCTACATCCTAAAGACTCCCTCCCACTCTCACCTTCTTCCTCCTAAATCCTAAATCAACTCCTCCCTCGAAGATCATGGAGGCCACCATCAATCCAATCTCATGTAATTCACTCACTCCCTCTCTCTCTCTCTCTCTCTCTCTCTCTCTCTCTATGTTTTGCTAATTACCTGCTATGGTTGGAATTGATCTATACTTAATTGCTTATTTATTTTTTATTGCAGATTGACTGCTTTCCAATAAAATTGTTTAATTATTCAGAGGTCAGTTTGTTTTTCTTTTATTATGTGAACTCATGTGCTTTATCTAATAATGGGTACTGGGCGTGCAAATTTTTAATTGAAAAGCATATTGCATATTGTAGGATCGTTGGTTGATTACAAGATCGAATCAAGGACTGCTATTAGTTATTTGGTATGTTTTCATTTTCTTCTTTTGATGCATTTTAATACCTACTATCTGTCTTATAAAATAAATATTTGGATCATTATAAGGGTATGCCTTCTTGTTTCTTTATTCTTGAATAGAAACTAGGTATGGACAAGAGTTGGATCGATTTAACTGATAGGTCATCAAATCAATATCTCAATGGGCTTGAAAGTTTTTTGGATTTTGCATTTGACAACAGCATGGGTGATACAAGGATTTATTGTCCCTGCAAAAAATGTTACAATCGTTACTTTGTTACAAGGGAGGTAGCAAGAGCACATATAATAGTTGATGGGTTTTGGTCAAAGTACAAAAATTGGACTCATGGTCAGAGAAACCAATCATTATATGTTGACAAATATATGGGGAATAGTTCTGCTTCAGTTGTGGATGATGATATAATTGGAATGGTACATGAGGCATTTGAGCATCCAAATTTGGATTCTAGTTTGAGGAATGATGGCTCAACAGAAAATGAACATGGTGAGGGGCCAAATGATGAGACTACAAATTATTTCAAATTGCTACAAGATGCAGAATGTCCTTTATATCCGGGGTGTAAAAATTTCACTAAATTATCATTTATTGTTCGGCTGCTACATACAAAAGTACTTTGTGGATGGACCGACAAGTCAGTGACAATTTTGTTAACTCTTCTGAGAGAAGCTTTCCCTAATGAAGTACAACTACCAGATTCATATAACGATGCTCGAAAGATAACGGCGGAGCTAGGTTTCACATACAATACATGGGATGCATGTCCCAATAATTGTATGTTATTTAGAATTGAGGATGAGAAACTTGAATCATGTGTTATTTGTCGCGAATCCAGATATAAAAAAGTTGATGGGCAGCCTACAAATGCTGTGAATGGGAATAGAAAAATACCTGCAAAACAAGTAAGATACTTTCCATTGAAGCCAAGATTGCAAAGACTTTTTATGTCATCAAAAACTGCTTCGCATATGAGATGGCATGCAGAAGAGCGTCCTGATGATGGTGTGCTAAGGCACCCTGCTGACTCACCTGCATGGAAAGAATTTGATGCAAAGAATCCAGATTTTTCTAGTGAAGTTCGTAATGTTAGGCTTGGTTTATCATCAGATGGTTTCAGTCCATTTAGAACAATGGGCATACCTCATAGTACATGGCCTGTTATTCTCATGCCTTATAATTTGCCACCATGGATGAGCATGAAGCAACCTTTCTATATTTTGTCTGTGCTTATAGATGGCCCGAATGCACCTGGTAATAAGATTGATGTATATATGCAACCAATGATTGACGAGTTAAAGGAATTATGGCATGAAGGTGTAGATACTTATGATGCTTCCAAGAATCAGATGTTTAAACTACGTGCTGCATTACTCTGGACAATCAGTGACTTTCCAGCATATGCAAATTTGTCGGGTTGGAGCACTAAAGGTGCGAAAGCATGTCCTTGTTGCAATAAGGACACTAGATCTGTTTGGTTGACTAATGGAAGAAAGTATTGTTACATGGGTCACCGACGATTTTTACCTACAAGTCATAGGTTTCGAAAAGATAGAGTGTCCTTTGATGGCACACGAGAATGGGGACATGCACCATTGAAACTTTCTGGGTCTGATGTTAAAAGACAATTGTAAGGAGTACTGACTGAGTACAAGAAAGAAGACATCAGAAAAAGGAAAAGACAAGAAGTTGAGAAGAATAATGATGAATCCTACCTGGAAGAAAAGAAGTATTTTTTTCGAGTTACCATATTGGGAGCATAATTTGATTCGTCATAATCTCGATGTCATGCACATTGAGAAGAATTGTTCTGAAAATATACTATGGACAGTGTTGGGTGTTGCTAAAAAAACCAAGGATAACTTACAGGCTAGACGTGATTTACAAGAATGGGGAATAAGGCAACCATTACACCCACAAGAACGTGGTTCTAATAAGGCATACTTACCTCCTGCATGTTTTACTATGAATAGGGAAAATAAAGATGTGTTCCTAAAAGTATTGAAGGAAGTAAAGGTACCAGATGGTTATTCTTCCAATATTTCTCGACGTGTACAGCTAAAGGAACGTACTATTTTTGGTCTTAAGAGCCACGATCATCATATACTAATGCAACAATTACTTCCTATAGCAGCACGTAGAGCTTCGCCAAAGCATGTTGTTGAAGCATTAATTGAGTTCACCAATTTCTTTAGACAACTTTGCTCAAAAGTGAACTTACCATTTGATTTGGAAAAAATTCAAGATCGAATTGTGCATACACTTTGCCGAATGGAGAAGATCTTTCCAATGTCCTTCTTCGGTGTAATGGAGCATTTGCCTGTCCATCTGGCTCTAGGGAAGCATTGACTGCGGAGCTGTCCAATTTCGATGGATGTATCCTATTGAGAGGTATGTAAACATGCAGCTGTACTTTTTAATTAATTTAATTAGATTTGAAATTAATTATTTTTCTTATAGGTATCTATTAACACTTAAACGTTATGTGCGTAATCGTGCGCGTCCTGAGGCCTCAATTGCTAAAGGGTACTTGATGGAAGAATGCATGAATTTTTGTGCACTGTACTTAAATGAAGTGGAAACGAAACTTAATAGACCAGCTCGTAATGATGATGGTGGTAGTGACTTTGGTCGTCCTATAACTAAAGGAGTTAAAATACGTCTTGATGATGTTACATGGACACAAGCACATAGATATGTGCTAGTCAACACAGATGCTGTCACACCATTTCAGAAGTAAGTCAAAGTATAGTTATATTTCTTATCTTCAATTCTTCTTAATTCACTTTTTGAATAATAACTTTCATGTACACAGCCAACACCTTGAAATACTTTCATGTAGGTTTTATTGCTTAATACACAGAACAACAATAATGTAACTTGAGATGCAGTGTTTTGGCCCTTGAATTGTTTAATATATATTTCAATTGAAACTCGTCCCTTCATCTTACAATGCCCACTTTTTATGCAGATGAATTGGGAGAAACTTATGAAGATGGCTGTTCGCACCACTTTTGCATAACCCAAGGGAAGGTATCGTATAGTAGTGTAGCTCCTAAAGTCCAGTGTCGGATCCACAGAGAGCAGTGTACAGAAAATAACAGAAAATAACAGAGAGATGAAAGAAAAAAAAACAAGTGTGATTGAGAGGTAGATTTATGCAAGATTTGATTTAGAGAAAATTTAATTGATTAAAACACTAAGGCATTGGGGTCCACTTTTAACATAAACATGCAACTCTTAATAATTTGATCCACAAAATATTTTTCAATGTAGTTGTTCAAAATAATTAAAGCTCTTTTTAATTTCCTTTAGAAGTATTCTAAGCATAACTTGTACCATTGGCAACAAACTATCAAAAAATAATCTTCATCAAAATTCTATTAATCTTTAGTAATTCTCTTCTCTTTTAAAAGCATGAAAGTTTTTACTACACAATGGGAAAAACATGATTGAACCCATGAAATAGATTATCAAACATTCATCAATTAATTAAAAAGAAAACTACAAATTCCATTTGAACAAAAACTACAAATTCACATTAAAGCTTAAGTTTGGAGCAAACTAATAAAAATTACATACTTATATTAAAAGTTTTCTCCCTAGCCTTAGCTAGGGAGTTAGTTCCCCATAAAAACTAAAACATAAATTAAAACTATAAAAGAAGTGGAGAAAGGAGAGAGCTCATAGAGTTTGAGGAGCTTGGTTGTCTTTTCCTTCTACGGCAACACTCTATTTATAGAGAATGAGAATTGCTCATGTTGCAACTTGCTTTGATTAAACTATTATTCCACTTTGCTACTACCAAGTGCTTCACCCGTCAATTGCCATCAAATACTTCCTTTACTTAATTCATTTTGTTGATCACTCCACTTTCTTTGTTTATTTCACTCTAGTGTTGGCAGCACCCTCCAAATCTTCATTCTTATTAGTTTGGCTGCCACACATCAACGAGCATGTGCTTATAATTGCTTGCTAGTGGCTGGCCATTCTTCATGCTTTTATTTTATTTGTATCAATGCCATCACCACTTCTTCCTTTGATAAATCTTCTTTGCAAGTGCTGCACTCCATGCATTCTTTTTAATTCTTTTCTTGCTGCCATTTGCCTACAAAGAAAAAGTAGTAATTTTAATTTCCAATACTTTTATTAGTATAATACCCAAATTTATAAAAACCAATCTTTAGCCTAAATAGCTCAAAATCAAATAAATTACAGCACTAACAAATATATATTTAGGGATAAAACTTGTAATAATTATGTGCTCATCAAATACCCCCAAACCTATAATTTGCTGTCCTCGAGCAAACTAAAATTAAAAACTAAGCATAAATGAAAACTAACTAAGCCACTTTCGTAGGGATCTCGATTGCATTTAGCGTATGCAATAAGCCTTTAAACCCCTAGGTTACCCTAGTGGACGAGTTATAGTCTCGTGAGGGTTTTCAGCGATGATACCCACAAACATCTAAAATTTTAAGTAACTCTCCTGCCAAATCATCATCAAGAATGTTAAAGCTCAAAAACCAAGATTCTCAATTCATGAACAAATTTAAAAGAGCGAATACAAATCCAAAACTTTAAGTTCTCCCAGTCTAAAGTCAAAGTCATTTATCACCATTAATAAACTTTTCATTTGCTTTCTTTGGTGTAAAGTGAACTAACACATTTGAGAAGACAAAAATTCAATCATAATCACACCATCCTTGCTATCTTAGATTTTTTTTTTTTTAAAAAATAATAAATATATACATGCTATTATGTAGATTGTGCAATGTTTAGCTCCCTTAAGCTTTCTAATTAACTCATGTAGCAAGTGTTAGGCCAATGACTCTCAAACACAAAGGCTTTAAGGCATTAGGTGTTGAGACACCCCGATGAGCTTAATAACTCGAGTTAAAAAGGCTACAAAGCTAAACAAGTCACACATGCATTTTTTTTTCTTTATTTTTAAGAACTTCACGGTTTGACGCGAACACTCACTCCTGATTAGGCAAGAGGCCCGGTTACTAAGTGAAAGTTTTTTTTTTTTTCAAGACAACAAAGATAAATACAATCAATCTCAAACTCTATCTTCTCAAGTGCATTAGTGTGAGTGTGAATTTTTCAAAGCCTAGCTTATAAATCATTCATTAAGTAGAAATAAATGAAAAAGACTAAAGACTGGATTAGTTATCATATCGGTCAAGTGTTCTCAATTTTAAATTCATGCATGAATATCAAATCTCAATTTAATGCAAGTCTGTTTTGATGACAACAAGCGTGGAGGTTTCTTCTTTTTTTTTTTTCTTTTTTTTGGTGGAAAATAAAATTTACAAACAAACAAATTGCCAAAAATAAATCCACTTCCCCCCAACTTGAATGAAACATTGTCCTCAATGTTAAAGAATTTAGGCATCAACAATGTTATAACAAGAAATAAGAGGGTTTAAAGCAATTAAATAAAGAAAAAAAACAAGAATTTAAAATTACAACACAGTTGTAAAAACATAACAAAACCAAACAAAACAGTAAACCCTAACAAACAGTTCTATGCAACTGAAACCCAAACTTCGAAGAAGTCCAACCCATTTGGAACGCCCAAACGAAAATGAAAACCCAACCCAAACGAAAAACCCAAACACTTCTTTTATTATTATTTATTATTATGATTAAAAATTAAAGAAAACAAAGAAGCGTTGTCAGAAGCGCAAGGAACGAGATTTCTGAAAAGAGAGAAGGGGGGCCGGATGTCTCGTTTACTAATAGGTCACGGGCCAAAAGAGGTGAGGGATGTGTCACGCACAGAGGCCACTTTCACATCCCCAAAGCCAGAATTATTGGTTTCGTAGGAAGGTGCGACGACTTTTTCACGTGAAGGTGGTGAAAGGTGAAAATGCAATTAAGGGGGGTTGGCAAACGGGTGCGGCGACATATAGAGATAAGCCGTAAGGGCCGCACAAAACTCAGAACCGCAGCGACTAGGGTTTAGCAGACTAAGTCTATAAAAAGCTAAAAAGAAATGGTGAAAAACACAAACTCAGAAACACACAAAACAGAAAAGAAAGAAAGAAAAGGAAAAAAAAAAGTGAGAAATCAAATGGCCTCTTCCTACCCATTTTCCTTGGATCTCAACCTAGCTCCACCGACTCAGATATGGGGCCAAGCAGCGGCACCAGGTGGGGTACCCTACTTTGCCTCCGCAAGGGGGCCTGTGACCTGTCAATAACTCAATACTCCTGGACAACGATGTTGCCATTGGAGTTGGTAGAAATTTAGTGACTCTTAAAGATATACGTGTATTCGGGACAAGGGATGACAACCGGGTCACGAGTGATGCCCTGGCACTTGAGCGTGCAGAGTCCAGCATGTGTCGCAAGTTTGGGACATCGCCTACTTGCGAAGTCCCATGAGGTAGAGGTGCTGAAAGGTCAGTTGGCGGCGGAGCGAAGTATAGTTGAAGAGTGTCAGACTGCTATAAAAAGCTTGAAAAGGGAAAGGGCAAGGATAGTGGAGGTGAATCGACACAGCTAGAAGTATTGCGTGATGAGAATAAAAGCCTAACAAAGATGGTAGAGTTGTACTCTCACGACATGCGAAAGCAGCTGGAGGACCTAGACTGACCGGGTAAACGCAAGCAAGCAGAATCGCGAGAGTAGTTACGCTCAAGCTAAGATTGCGATCTTTGGGAGCTCAAGTGGTGAGCTCCAAGAGGCTGTACGTGAAGCCCCGGAAGAGGACAGCCAGAGGGCCAAACTCAAAGCTCCAATGGTCGAGACACCAAGCACCGAGAAGAAATGATTTCTACAACATTATTTGTGTTTTTATTTTATTTTGTTGTTTTTGTTTTTGTTATTTTGTTTCGAAAATAAAAGAGTAAGGTTGCAGAAAGAAAAAGAAAACACACTTCCCAACTAAAATAAAACAAAGACAACAAACGGGAAAAGAAAGCACACTTTCCAAACTGAAATAAGACAAAGATAGCCGAAAGGAAAAGGCAAAAACACAAAGCACCAGAAAAACACGGAAGTAAAAAGAAAAGTAAAGTGAAAGTAAAGGTGCTCCCCTTTGAAGCGATTAGGTCGAGCATGCCCGGGAAATCCGAAATGGTGTTGGCACTCTCATTAGCATATGTCTATTTAAACCACACATCTACAATCATACCCAGCATTTCTTCCTGCAAAATCAAGGAAAACCATCAAAAAATCCAGAAACAAAAAAAATGGCACCCTCACGCACTCACCTTGATGACCTCAACCTTGAGCTATCCTTTGCACCACCAAGTGCCCAAATAAGGGCTCCTCCAACTCCTGTCTTCCCAAACTCCACATATCATCACGGTACGGCCTCAAACTTTGCTGAGGCAATACCGAACTTTTCTGAGGCAATGCCGAACAAATCAGGACCTGCCTGGGTAGCATGATTGGCAGTAAACTCACATCGGCAGATCATCTGCATGTGGCACGTAGGTCTGACAAGATGGCGGTGGATGAGTCCCACGATTTAACCATGCTCCATGCGGTCTCCGCTACCAATTTGGGCATTCGATTCCTGGCGAGGACACGGGAGTGCACAGCGCTGAGCGAGGAAGTGGCTGCCTTGAAGGCTATGGTGGCGGACTCGAGAAGCGGCTTTACTATGCCAATCATCATGTGGAAGCACTGCAGAGAAAAAATGATGATCATGTAGAGCTGCTGCAGATTCTGCAAGTGCGAGACAATAAAGGCAATTAGCATGATGCCTCAAGTGGCTCAGAATGCAAAAGGAATCATGTGATTCAGAATTCTACGTACGCATGTTCAAAATTGTGTTTGTAATCACATGGCATGGAATAAAATAAGCATTTGAGCCAAAATTTCTGTTTGAGCAATCATGAATCAAATTTCTTATATGAAACACTGTTTATGAATAATGGAGATTTAAGATCAAATAATGTCATAAAGAAAAGTTGAAATATATATATATAAAAGTTAAAATAAACAAACCAAACAATCTCTTAACTAAAACCACCATAAATAAATAAATAAATAAAAATTCATGCAAGAAATTAAAAGAACATTTGGAATTTTTGCACCAGGTGTTCCAGACGCATCTTTAAGTTCTTATCCACCTTCAAATTCTGGTATCCGCTCGTTTTCTTCTTGTACCTGTAGAATCCAAAAAATTATAATTTACTTCAGAGTTTTGTGCAAAATCATAATCTTCATTGACCAAACAAGTTTGCAAAGAATCAGAAAAACAAGAAGAATCAAAACAATCATGAACAATTGTATCAATCATGTCAACTTCTTCGTAATTTTCTTCGCTTTCAGGCTGCTTGCGTATGTTGAATATGTTGAGCTCCAATGTCATGTTCCCAAATGATAGTTGCATAAGTCCATTCCTACAGTTAATATGAGCATTAGCTGTAGCAAGGAAAGGCCATTCAAGAATAATAGGAATTTGAGAACTAGAATACGCAACTGGTTGAGTATCCAAAACTATAAAATCAACAGGAAAATAGAATTTGTCTACCTGAACCAGCACATCTTCCACCATACCTCTTGGAATTTTTACTGAACGATCAGCCAATTGCAATGTTATAGAGGTGGGTTTTCATTCACCAATACCCAATTGCTTATAAACCGAGTAAGGCATCAAATTTACACTAGCACCCAAATCTAATCAAGCATGCTCAACATAAAAATTCCCAATAACACATGAAATTGTGGGACAACCTGGATCTTTATACTTGGGTGGAGTATTAGTTTGAATAATTGCACTTACATTTTCAGTTAAAAATGCGGTCTTTTGAACATTGTGCTTTCTTTTTACAGTGCATAAATCCTTTAAAAATTTTGCATATGAAGGAATTTGTTTGATAGTATCCAAAAGAGGGATATTGATTTTCACTTGTTTAAAAACCTCTAAAATTTCAGAATTTAAGTCTTTCTTAACTGCCCTAAGTGCTTGTGGAAATGGGACAGAAGAAGGATATTTCAAAATTCCAGAATTATTCTCATTTTCTTTAATATTATCTTCACTATTCTTTGGTATTTCAAAATTCTTTTCTTTTTCAACATTTTTTGAATTTTCTAGCCCAATTATTTTTCTACTTTGATGAGTAGTGACAGCTTTAACTTGATCATGCTTATTATCATGCAAAGAGAATGAAGTTGAAGGAATGTTTACCTCAAATTGTCCAACAAGATTAGGTTGAGTTTGAGCAGGAAACTTGCCTTCCTCATCAATTGATAATGCAGAAGTTAGTTTCGAAACAATATTCTTAATCTCACCAATTTCTTGTGCAATTCTTTTGTTAGTAGCATTCTGCCTCTGCATGAATTGCTTCAACATACCTTCCAAACTTTGTAATTGTGAAGATTGTCCTTGCATCTGTGGAGAATAAGAAGAAAAATTAGGTTCCTTTTTTGGGACATTAAAATTATTTTTCCAACTAAAATTTGGATGATTTTTCCATTGTGGGTTATAAGTTTCAGAAAAAGGTGACAGTGAAGATTTTTTAAATTGATTTATGTAGTTTGCGTGATCATGCAACATGTTTCTTAAAACTGGGAGTGTTGGACACTCTTTTGTTGCATGTCCTATGACTTCGCAAATTTCCCAAATATTAAATTTTTTTCCACTTGAAACTGAATTAATTCCATGTAGCAGTTTAGAGTTCAAAGTTTCAACTTCCCTAGCTATTTTCGCAATTTGAGCTTTAAGACCATCTTCCTCTTTAAGCCGATCAATACCGTTACTAGAAGCGTTGGCAGAAACTTTGGTTTTTTGAACAATGATGTGAGAACTTTCGGAAGGTGTCCTATTTTGAGATTTTTCTGTGATTTCATCAATGAAATCAAATGCATCATCAGGATCTTTATTCATGAAATTTCCATTACACATTATCTCAATAAATTGTCTATCTTTAGGCAATAATCCATCATAAAAATAACCAACAATTCTCCATATTTCAAAACCGTGATGTGGGCATGACATTAATAAATCTTTATACCTTTCCCAAGCTTGTTAAAGACTCGATTTCATTTTGGGCAAATGTGGTCATTTGTCTTTTCAAAGAATTTGTCTTTTGATTTGAAAAAAACTTTTTGAAAAACTCAGTTTGCATTTCGAGCCATGTTCCAATTGTTCTTGGCCTTAACTAGTAAAACCAAGTTTTAGCTTTATCTTTTAGTGAGAAAGGAAAAAGTTTAAGTAAAATTGTATCTAGCCTACATCCTTCAATTGAAAAAGTACCACAAACTTCTTCAAATTCTCTAACATGTGAATATGGATTTTCAGACTCCATTCCATGAAAACTTGGTAACAATTGAATCATACCTGGTTTAAAATTGAAATTATTATCATTCATAGGAAAGATAATGCAAGATGGTACACTTCTTCGGGTAGGATGCAAATAATCATGCAATGTTCTAACATGTGGATTATTATAGTGTATATCCCTAGCTTCGTCATTTTCATTATGGACGCTATGATTATCTTCAATCTAGGAAAAGTTTCATTGTTTTCATTAGTTTCAACCATTTCTGATGATCCTAAGTCAAAAAGAAAATTTTCGTAAACAAAAACAACTTCAGGTTCTAATTGATGTGTTTCTATAAATCTACCAATTTTATCATGAGTTCCCATTAATAAAAAAACAAAAACAAAAAACAAAAACAAAAAACTTACATAAAGTAAATAAATAAATAAACAATATAAAAAAATAACAAAAATAAAAACAATATTAACAATGAGATGAGTTTGGAAAGAGTGTACCAGATGTGAAGAATTTCACATAACCAGCAAACCTCTGACCAAGGGGATCTCTATACTCTTTGACAAGCCGCTCCCCGGCAATGGCGCCAATTTGTTCGCACCACTTTTGCAAAATCCAAGGGAAGGTATCGTACAGTAGTGTAGCTCGGAAGTCCGAGTGTCGTATCCACAGAGAGCAGTGTACAGAAAATAACAGAGATGAAAAAAAAAAAAAAAGTGTGATTGAGAGGTAGATTTATGCAAGATTTGATTTAGAGAAAATTTAATTGATTAAAACACTAAGGCATTGGGGTTCCACTTTTAACATAAACATGCAACTCTTAATAATTTGATCCACAAAATATTTTTCAATGTAGTTGTTCAAAATAATTAAAGCTCTTTTTAATTTCCTTTAGAAGTATTCTAAGCATAACTTGTACCATTGGCAACAAACTATCAAAAAGTAATCTTCATCAAAATTCTATTAATCTTTAGTAATTCTCTTCTCTTTTAAAAGCATGAAAGTTTTTACTACACAATGGGAAAAACATGATTGAACCCATGAAATAGATTATCAAACATTCATCAATTAATTAAAAAGAAAACTACAAATTCCATTTGAACAAAAACTACAAATTCACATTAAAGCTTAAGTTTGGATCAAACTAATAAAAATTACATACTTATATTAAAAGCTTTCTCCCTAGCCTTAGCTAGGGAGCTAGTTCCCCATAAAAACTAAAACATAAATTAAGACTATAAAAGAAATGGAGGAAGGAGAGAGCTCATAGAGTTTGAGGAGCTTGGTTGTCTTTTCCTTCTACGGCAACACAATAGAGAATGGGAATTGCTCATGTTGCAACTTGCTTTGATTAAACTATTATTCCAACTTGCTACTACCAAGTGCTTCACCCGTCAATTGCCATCAAATACTTCCTTTACTTAATTCATTTTGTTGATCACTCCACTTTCTTTGTTTATTTCACTCTAGTGTTGGCAGCACCCTCCAAATCTTCATTCTTATTAGTTTGGCTGCCACACATCAACGAGCATGTGCTTATAATTGCTTGCTAGTGGCTGGCCATTCTTCATGCTTTTATTTTATTTGTATCAATGCCATCACCACTTCTTCCTTTGATAAATCTTCTTTGCAAGTGCTGCACTCCATGCATTCTTTTTGATTCTTTTCTTGCTGCCATTTGCCTACAAAGAAAAAGTAGTAATTTTAATTTCCAATACTTTTATTAGTATAATACCAAATTTATAAAAACCAATATTTAGCCTAAATAGCTCAAAATCAAATAAATTACAGCACTAACAAATATATATTTAGGGATAAAACTTGTAATAATTATGTGCTCATCAATGGCCGGTGCGGTTCGCTCTGGTGGAAAGGGTAGCATGAGGAGGTGGGTGAAATTTCAGCTTGAAACTCCTTTTCTGTACCAAGTTGATTCAGAGGCTGAAGTATCAAGTTTTAGCCTTGCTGGTTTTGAGTTAAATATGTGTGCAGTTGATAATTTATATGTGCGCCATTTTCATGTCTGATATGCATTATATTGAGCACCTGATCAAGTAGTTTACTTCATCAAATTATTGATTTGCAATTTGAGTTCATTATGTGAAGCAGTTAGCCTGATGGCATGTTGAGTGGATTGTTGTCTTTTGATGTTTTACCATTTTTATTTTATCTTATTCTTGTAATTTTTTTTTAAGATGAGAAATACCTTAATTTTTAGAGTTAACTGCTCTTCCCAGGGGGAACAGAAAGTTTTATCTTTTATCAATTTGTATAACATGCAATCTTTATGTGGCGAACTGCGAACTAAAGTACAATAATCATTTATTGTATGCTGCATTTGGTGCATTTGCTAGTCTAAAGTTCCTCGTTAAACCAGATGATTCCCTAGCTTAAAGAGCCCATAACAGAAAGGTTGTCTCCAATAGAATTAGTGTAATTGTTTTTCCAGTAGAGAGCCTACTCTGGTGGAGAGTGTGATGGGTTCTTCTGCTCTTCTGTATTCGATATTATCTAATGGTGCGTTCTTCTTCTCTTTAGATAGGATTGTTAATCAATTGAGTAGGCAAAAAATGAGAAAGTAATTCAGGTAGTTAAAACTGAGAATTGTTGGAGTTTACCTCAAATAAGCCATTTAGTGCTCTCTGCTGTGGAGAAAATGCTATTTCTGATGTACACAGCATTTTCGGGGAATGGTCATATGGACTTAGACTGCCCTTGAAGTCATTTTATGACTAGTTTTCAGTCATAAGTCTTGCACATTTCTGCAATTGTTTGTGATTGGCACATGTTTGTTGTGTGATCTTCATCTTGTTTGTACGTGATTTTGTTTATTAATTTCTGTTCCCTGAGCTTGTGCTGGTGAGACCTTTGAAGCTGCTGTGGAGGACAAGCAAGCTTCGTAGAGAGTTTCAAGGGGATTTTGTGTCATTTTATACTTGGTTAATTTTATCTTTTTGGTTAAAATCTAGTTTTACTATTTCCTAATGCTTGATCGATTATTGTGTTTAAAGATTATTTTCCTGTTTTTAGTTGATTGTTATAAACACATCAAGTAACGAAACCCTTTTAAGCCTTCTGATTCTGGAGTTGTGGCAACGAAACCCTTCCACAAACGTACTTTTATTTCACTCTACTTTCCTCATCAAGCTGAGCAATTCCTTTCCAATATTATATATAGTGTGAAATTAAGACTCTTTCCTTAATTTACAGATAATCTTTTGTACTTGAACAATGTGATAAAAGAACTTTCCTAGCTAGCTAGCTTGCTAGTTGACCGTGGAAAACTTCAAAAGTAAAACCGCTTAAACTTGCCCACTTATCATCTCTAGAACATCCATATTTTTGTGCCTCAAGAGTGAAAAAAAAAAAAATTATCCATCGAAGCAGCAATGCTTTGGAGTGGTTAAGAGTAATTAATTAAGGAAAATATTAGTCCACAAAACATTATTATATTAATCAGATTCAAAAAAGTAGTAATTATTGAAAGAAAAAGTTGGATTTAGGATGGTTGCCTCAACATGCTGGATCAATAGAATTCCAGGTCGCACATTAGCTTTTCTTAACCTAATACACGGATATAAACATACGTGCAATGCAAGTTATATAAACATTATTATATTAATCAGATTCAAAAAAGTAGTAATTATTGAAAGAAAGGATAATGTTTCTTACTCACGATAGGTGAAGGAATCTACTTTTTTGTTAATGTGATATATTTATATATATAAAGCAAAAGGCAGAGAATAGTGAAATATTCAAAATATCATAAAATATTTTTGGTTAATGCAAATATTAAGAATTGAAATTATTAATTAAATGAGGATAATATGGTAAATTCACACTTTTTCATATTTAAAAAATTGAAAATTAAAAGAAAAATCAAATAATTGATCCTCCTTTTAAGGAACACAACTACCCATTACCTTTTTTTAATTCTAAAATAAATTAATTTTTTTTAAAAAAGCCTCTTGCAGGCGCGGAAGCGCATGCAGGGAGGCTAGTACTTATTTACAGGAAATAATGAAAGTAATAGGAACATAAGAATTAAACTGATAACAGCAAGGGCGGCAAGAAGCTTGATCCCACAAGCTATATAATCTTCATGAGGCCCTGTTAGATAAAATCAAGATCCTCAATCAATACAACCCAAAATAGAGAAAGCAAACTTAGCTCTACCAGCGAGGCTTCCGAACATATAAAGGAAAGGAGCACTTTGAGAACATGAGTAACTACTATTAATCACTTGAGTTAGAAACTCTTTTTGCAATATATAAAAATGCATAGTCATATCACATTTGCATGATGTCGTGGTATGATCGTCTTATAAAAGTCTCTTTGTAATATTTTTTTCTTCCTTTTTAATCAAAAGAAATTTAAGTGAGAAACCCCATTATTCAAAAAAATAATAATAAATAAATAACCAACCACCTTAGGATCCATAACACATATTAACAATTGAGCTAGAAGCCTTTTTACAATATATGGCAATAATTCTATTTCTCTTAATTGCAGGATCTGTTTGGCTTAGCCTCTTTCTTCACAGACAGCAGCAGAAGAGGGGGTTCCGTGGCGCTAGTGGGTGCTCTAATAATTTCTGAGTTTGGGATGAGTTTTTGGGTTGAATATGATTTAGAATAATTATTTAAATATTTTTACAATTAGATTTGATTTTGGACCTTTGGATCTGTATTTTTAGCATTGAAAACAATCAGAAAAAATATTGGCCTTTGGTTGAAAGAACGACGGTATAAGCTGATTGGGTTTAAAAGGCATTAATTAATGAAACCTTCATACATGATATTAATATGGAGGAAAAAACCCAAAAATGACCGAATGACCAATTTCTTAATTTAATTAGGGAGCTGATTTTTCCATTCCTCTTTTCTCCACTTATACTCTCTTTTGCTTTTCCATACTTACACTCTTTGTAAGCTAAATTCCTTTTCTTTTTTTTCACCAAGTATTTGTGTACTATTTATCCTTCTTGTAGTTAATAGATAATAAATTTTTTGACATGTTTATAGGTAGAAGAACCAAAGAATGCTACTAACCAAACTGTCATTAGAAGCTTAGATATGCAAAGAACAAGGTATGCATAATAGTCTCAGATTTTTATTCTTTCATAATATTAGTAAGTGATGGTATATATCTTCCTATTAAATAATACAAGAAAATGAACTTGGTGGGTGATCACAAATTGCTTAGACCAATAAGAAACAAAAAGAAGAAGAAAGTCCGGCCTATGCTGTCCGTTGGTGGTGGTAATATAAGGCTGGTGGCGTCTAGAATTTGTGTTAGTTTCCTTGCAAAAAGGAACAAACGCTTGAGTATTTTATTATTTGATGATGTAAGCTATTATGAAGGCCAGTTTCTAGGTGTCAGTATGATTTAAGGTTGCAGAATGACTACAGAAGTAGTGAAATGGCTTGTGTATATGTGCTTGCGCGCGTCATTCTAGCCGACATCGGCCACGAATGAGCTGTCAAAATAAGTGTAATAGTCTTGCTTTTATCAACGGAATTGTTATCATTCAATTATCATTATTTGTGTATGGAGTTAGAACCCCCTACAGAATTGCTTTCAGTGGATCCTTTTTTTGTTGTTTAGCAGGAGCCCAACAATGGTTAACTTTATTTTCAAAGTGTTGACAGGATATTACTTAGTAACACCGCATATCCCTTTTTTCTCTAATTGCAAAACCAAAGAGGACAACGTGAGAATATTGATAAACTATGTTATGACTGAACAACTATTAAATTGGATATAGCTGTAACTCCAAAAGCGAGAGTGGTTTTCGATTGTGAGGGAGAGGGAGAGTTTTAACTCAGAGAAAGAGAGAGAGAGATATCAGCTATTAAATTTGAAATTCTCTTTCAATGATGTAACTCCAAAAAAGAGAGTGGTTTTTTTTGTTGTGAGGGAGAGTATTGGCAAATATAGAATTTTAAAGCCGGTTGGGCGGAACTTACCAAATAAACTCAACTGTATTTGACATAAAAAATACACATGTGGGGATTGTTAGTTGAAAGTCGTAATCATGCATGCACAAAGAGTAACTATTTAAATAAAAGAAACTTATTAATAGCACAAACAGAAGCACCTCTTCTATATAATGATGAAAAAAAAAAAAGGCATGAAGCTAGAATATATGAGAAGAAAACGTTGGAAAGAAAAAATATTTAAAAAAATACATGATGAGGGAAAAAAAAATAGGAAAAAAATAATCGGATGAGAGGTAAAAAGAGCAACTAGAAGAGTGAGTAGCTATAGTATTTTAATGAAGGTTGCCTTTCAAACTTTCATAGCAGAGAAAAATAAATTTTTATACAATTTTATTGTCTTACATTGGAACATATGCGGCTGGCTGGCTCTCTAGATGTCACACAGCCTAAGATGTGGCTGGCTGGCTGGGCGGCGTAGAGTGTTTTTTTATGTTTTTTCTTGGCTGCCATTGGGAGAGGGAGGGTTTTAGCTTAATGGAGAGAGGGAAAGAGAGACCTCAACATCGCGCAAGCATGGAGAAAGAAATGTTGGATATAGAGATTCAAACTGCTACTGAAGCTCCAGCTATCTTCAAGGAAGCCATTCGACGCGTCACATTGAAGGTATATATATGTAGAAAAATGGTGTCTTCTCTCACTTTTTTTCTTATACTAAATCACATGTACGCAGTTTGAAGACGTGGTTTACAAGATCAAACAGAAGAATAGTACCAAGAACGAAGAGAAAATGATCTTAAACAGTGTCTCGGGCCTCGTTCAACCGGGGGAAATCCTCGCCATGCTCGGCCCCTCCGGGAGCGGCAAAACGACTCTCCTAACCGCGCTCGGAGGCCGGCTAAGCAGTAGACTCAGCGGCGCCATAACCTACAACAACAAACCATTCTCAAACGCAATGAAAAGAAACACTGGCTTTGTAACCCAAGACGACTTTCTCTACCCCCACTTGACGGTCACCGAAACCCTATTCTACACAGCCCTTCTTCGATTGCCCAACACGCTATCGAAAGCCAAGAAGGCTATGCAAGCTGAGGCCGTGATTATACAACTGGAGTTAACCAAGTGCAAGAACAGCGTTGTTGGGGGTGAGTTCTTGAGGGGTGTTTCGGGTGGGGAGAGAAGAAGGGTTAGCATAGGCCAAGAATTACTCGTAAACCCTAGCTTGCTCTTCTTGGATGAGCCCACGTCGGGACTCGATTCAACGACGGCGCAGCAGATTGTGTCGGCATTGTGGGATTTGGCAAGTGGAGGAAGAACAATTGTGATGACCATACATCAACCTTCAAGTAGGATTTTCTACATGTTTCATAAGGCGGTGTTGTTATCGGAAGGGAATTGTTTGTATTTCGGAAAAGTATCGGAGGTCATGGACTATTTTTCGGGCATTGGCTATATCCCATTGGTAGCTATGAATCCTGCGGATTTTCTGTTGGACCTTGCCAATGGTATGTTTTTAAAAATAATAATAATAATTCGTAGCTTCATTTTTTATTTCAGCTGTCAAAATCCTGAGATTTATGCAAGCATGGGTTATGGGTCGTGGGTTCAGTAATTGCATGTAACTTAGGCCCATCTCTTCATTCAATGACTTCCTTGACTTTGGGCCATAGTTAATTACCGTTCGAACTCCCAAAATGTGTTTGAATAAATTTCTAGGAAATCCAATTTCGGACCACTAAGAGTTTACTATTTTGTTTTTAGTATATGCGAGCAGCGATAGTCTAAACTAAAAAGAACGAGGGTTTCACACACACACAACTAAGATGTCATGGGAGTTCAAACCTGAAACCTAGGCTAGTGTTGAAGTTTTGGATCTGCCCGTTGGGTCCCACTCTAACCAACATCGATACCTGTCCCTCACTTTACCACATGCCCAATCCGTCAGGTGTGGTTTTACCACAAAAGGCCTCGATGTTAGTTAGAGTGGGGTAATTCTATTTAAACCCATTTGTTTTCTTTCACCCAACCGATGTGGGATTCCAACATTCCCCCTCAGGTGTAATCACACGTAAAGATCCACACATCGGCAATTGAAACTCAGAGGTCGGCTCTCGTTGGGCCCACTTGTTTTCAATGGAACTTAGAAGTCGGTCTTTTCAAGCTTCGTTGGCCTTCCGACTTGTTTCTCTTTTTTTTCTTTTTCTTCTTTTTTTTTTTTTTTTTTTTTTTTTTTTTTTGTTTTGTTTTTTTTGTACGGGCCTTGGCTCTGATACCATGTTGAAGTTTTTTGAATCTGCCCGATGGGTCCCACTCTAACAACATCGAGACTGCCCCCACTTTACCACCTGCCCAATTGGGTAGGTGTGGGGTTTTACCACAAAAGGCCTCGATATTAGTTAAAGTGTGGTTTTTCTATTTAAACCCATTTGTTTTCTGTCACCCCACCGATGTGGGCTTCCAACACTCCCCCTCACGTGTAATCACACGTGAAGATCTACACATCAGTAATTGAAACTCAGAGGTCGGCTCTCGTTGGGCCCACTTGTTTTCAATGGAACTTAGAGGTCGGCTCTTTTCAAGTTGCATTGGCCTTTTTTTTTTCCTTTTAATTTTTAAGAGTCCGACTTGTTTCTCCTTCTTGGTGACAAGCTTCGTTAGCTTGTATGGGCCTTGGCTCTGATATCATGTTGAAGTTTTGGATTCTGCTCGTTGGGTCCCACTCTAACCAACATTGATACTGTCCCCACTTTACCACCTGCCCAATCCGTCAGGTGTAGGATTTTACCACAAAAGGCCTCGATGTTAGTTAGAGTGGGGTAATTCTATTTAAACCCATTTGTTTTCTTTCACCCAACCGATGTGGGATTCCAACAGGCTAGAACCTCAGAATTTATTCTTATGTTTGGGGTTAACCCCAAAATCGTCTTGGAAATGTTTGTAGCATTGTTAGATATGCTTGGGGAATTTATTCTTATTCAAAAATCATAAAAAATGCATTAATTATCATCCATATTGTAATTTTGTGTTATTTTTTTGGCTATAGTTTTACTTTTTAATTATTCTTTTGTGCCATGTTTGCTATATATAGGATTTTAGTGTGAAGTGTATATTAGATGTTAGTTTTGCTTTTTCATTACCCTACAAGTGTGTCATGATGCATGCAAGTGTGTCTACAAGTGTATATTATATGTTTGTGAAATTGTTTGTGTGAGTAATTTTTGTTGCATTTTATATGTAGTGTAGGTCTGGCACCTGATGGATCGCATGAAAACAAGAGCAAGGTGAAGCAGAGCCTAGCCTTGGCCTATAAGCACAACCGTTTATATAATTTGAAAGCTCAACTTCAAGAAACCAACTCCAGCCATTTTCAAGTTGGATCAGAAGACAAGAACTTTGCGAAATGGCCCACTACTTGGTGGCAGCAATTCTCTGTATTGCTTAGGAGAGGACTGAAAGAGAGGAGGCACGAGTCCTTCTCTGGTAGCCAGATTAACCAGGTTGTGGCGGTTGCTCTTCTTGCTGGGCTACTATGGTGGCAATCAAATATTTCCCACTTGCAGGATCGGGAACACACACTTCCTTCCTCTCCCTTTTTCTAGCATTTGCAATATGCATTTTCTTTTTTTTCTTTTTTTGTTACATGGGGAATTTCAATATGCATTTTCATGGGACAGATTCAATCAAAAGTCTAATATAATTAGTGCTAATATCATTAGACTAGTATTAAAAGGGACATATTATCAATTATTATGACTAATGACTGATTGATACTTCACTTGTCACATATATGATCTGGTAAAAAACAATGATTCATACCATTCAGAGGGTATGATTTGTTTCCTTTTTCTGGGTTTGGCACAATAGTTGAAGATATAGGCTATTGGGTTTATGCCAAGCATGACATAAAGTATCACTTAATGGAATGCCTAAGTTTCAGCATGCAGAAGAAATTTTTTTCTGGATAACAATTTGCAAAGACATCCTAGCTCCTCAAACATAACCCATTTTAACAACTTTGAGAATCTTTTGCAGACTGGGCTTCTCTTCTTTATGTCTGAATTTTGGGGGTTTTTCCCTCTGCTCCAAGCAATTTTCACCTTCCCCCAAGAGCGCAAGATGCTTGAAAAGGAAAGATCATCAGGCACATACATGCTCTCCTCGTATTTCATATCAAGGATTGTTGCTGATCTCCCCATGGAGCTTGCCCTTCCAACCCTGTTTGTCATCATAACATATTGGATGGCAGGGCTCAAACCCACAGCAGGACACTTTTTCCACACCTTGCTTGTTCTGCTACTCAGTGTGTTAGTGGCTCAAGGCATGGGGCTTGCTCTTGGGGCTCTGGTAATGGACCAAAAAAAGGCCGCAGTACTTGCATCAGTCCTCATGGTGTCATTTCAGCTAGCCGGAGGTTTCTTTGTTCAACATGTTCCTGCTTTCATTGCTTGGATCAAATACATCTCCATCATTAACTACTCATACAAGCTCTTGCTGGGGTCTCAATACAATGAAAATGACACTTACCCATGTGATAGTGGGCTTTGCTTGGTTAGAGATTTCCCAAGTATAAAACATGTTGGGCTTAGTGGACAAATAGGTGCAGCGGTTGCTTTGGCCATAATGCTTGTGGGTTGTAGGCTAATTGCTTATTTAGCTCTCATGAGGACTGGGTTGTAGGCTAATTGGTTTTTTCTTCCTAGAGAGTTCAACTGAGTGGTTAAAGGCAATTGCTTTGGTGTGCCATTTTGTTTATGTAAAGCATAAGTTATGCTAGCCCTATAGTTATGTGCTACATATAGACTCATTTCTTTTCTTCTGTCATATGTGTGAAAGAGAACAGCTAGGCTAATGACGAACTCAATAAGAAAATTTGTACGTAGTTTAGGCGAAAGCAGAAGCTTAGAAATTAGATTAGTTTGCTACTTCAATTCTCGACAGTAAAATATATAATATAGTTTAGGCGGTTTTCTATCCCATTTATACCATGAACTGCAGGACTGGCAAGCAATTAGAACTTTCAAGGACGACCGAGACCTTGAAAGTCCTCAACTGATGTATTTGAAAATCCAAATCAGAAAAAAAATATGTAAACAAACCAGACAAATCAAGAGAGACAGAAAATCTGAAATCAGGAGACAAAAAACATACCAGAAACGCAAAGAGACTAATCCAGAATTCACTAGCAAGATATAGAAAGGTATTGAGAGATTAGGTGACTTTCAAATCAAACCTTTCGAAAGGTAGGAGATTAGGGTTTCGATCTTCACAATTATCAGGAGATTAGGACAATTATAGGGCTTGGACCTTCGGAGGAGATGCGAGGGCCATGGGCCTAAAGTGGCCTGCGCGAGAGATTTCGACAAGTCTTTCTAGATCGCGACTACAAAATTGGAAAGTTGACCAGACCAAGCCGCTGAGGTTGATGAGAGAGTTGAACGCCTGAGATGGAGATCATCGTTCAAGAGCGTGGAGATCGAGATCTTCACCATCCAACCAGCTTTGATTCTCAAATATAGAACCTTCCTCTCCATCTTATGGATCTCTTGAAGACCTCAATCTCTCAACTCCTTCATTGATATCGATTTTCTGATGATTTTGTAGAGAGTTTCATGAGGGTGTTTTAGAGAGCTCAAGAGGGTTTCAAGGAGGGAGAGATAAGGTTTTCAAGAGATGGGGGAAAATCTGAAAATTTGTCGAGCGCGAATTCACTTAAGCTGCCTTTTTTTAGCGTGTTTTAAAAGACAATGCTTGTTAGTGACAAGCATCGTCTTTTAAAAATTAAGTGGCCTTTTTTTGTAAATAAAAACCATCGTATTTTGCCTACAATTAACGATGGTTTTAACAAAAACGTAGTCCTTACCTATAAAGAACGAAGCTTTTTTGTCACAAACCGGCGTCTATATAACAAAACAATGACAGTTCTTTCAAAAAAACTGTCGTCTTTACATATAATCAACGACAGTTCTTTAAAAAAAAACGTAGTCTTTACATATAATAGATGACAGTTCTTAAAAAAAAAACCGTCATCTTTACATATAATAGACGACAGTTCTTAAAAAAAAACTTTCATCTTTACATATAATAGACGATAGTTCTTTCAAAAAACCCGTCGTTTTTTAAAAATCATGTGGCCTTTTTTTTGTTCAGCGTGTTTTAAAAGATGACGTTTGTTAGTGACAAGCGTCATCTTTTAAAAATCAATCTTACGCTAGTAATGTATAAGATGATATATCATGACGGTTTTAAAAACACCGTCGTCTTTTAAAACATAACGACGGTTTTCAGATGCACCGTCATCTACTTTGTGTCGTGGTTTAACTATTTTGTAGTAGTGAGACTTGAAGTTCTTTGATTTTTCGTTTAAACCAAAGTTTCAACGATTTAATTTATTCAAGTATTTTAATTATTATTTTATTTTTATTATTATTATATTTTGTTTTTTGTTTTCATTTCAATAATTTGTACTTAAGGACCTGAAGTGCCCAATATGACTTGAAGTTCAAATATCTTGAAATGTCTAATCTAAATTATAAGTTTCGCCCACATGTGCATTAAAATATGTAAACTCTAGAACCTAAAGTTCTAATTGAGTCAACCTCCAAATTGATATTTCAACAAGTGCATATGTATTATGATTTTTTGGTTAAAAAATATACATCATGTCAAGAACCTAAAGTTCAGACATTATTTGGTTTCATGTTTTCCCCTTTTTTTTTTTTCTTATTATAATTTTATTTTATTCCTTGAACAATATCATATTAATACAAATTTCGACGTGAAGTTCAAAACCAAATATTCTTTTAAATTTGATGTATGTACACGAACATGAAGTTTCTGGCATTGAACCTGAAGTCCAGAATCAAACATTTTTTTTTCTAATATCTTTATTATGTTTTCCACAATTGAATCAATAGATTGTAACCAAATTCTACGGAACTTTCAAGTTCATTAGTTCTTGGTTTTTATTATTCTAATTTTTTGTTAGGACATGTAGTTCTATGTTACACAATCTAATTGGAACTTGAAGTTCTTCAATTTTCATATCTATGTTATTGAGATCAAATTGAATTGGAAAATCTTTGATTCATCATTTAGTTTTGAACCTAGTGTTATATATATATATATATATATATAAACTTTTATGTGATCATTCTGAACCTTACGTTCAAGATTCAAATCAGTCTATAACCAGAAGTTTTATTACATGGCTCATTAGAACGTGAAGTTATAATATATTATTCGTTAGAACCCAAAGTTAATACTTTATAACCTTAAAACTTGAATTTTTTTTTTGATAATTAGCGATTTGGGGAGGGGGGCACTTTTCCAGGCTTTTCCTGGGGTTCGAAGGGTGACCAAGGGGGGGGGAGGGGGAGGGACCTCACCACTGAGGTAAACCCCTTAGTCTTAAAACTTGAATTTTGGCTACGTAATTTGTAATACATACTAGAAATTACAAATTTTGAAATTTTAAGTATATTATAATTTAAGAAGTTATACTTATGGATACTTATGGTCATGTGCAACCCTATGAATATTTATGGATACTTATGAAGTTGTAACCCTGTACTTATGAAAATGGAGTGAAAGTGAGAAAATTAAATATAAAGAAGAAAAAAAAATATTAAAGTAAAGTACAAAAATAAACTAATACAAGGTAAGGGTAGAATAGGAAAGAGAAAGAATAATATTTATTAAAAAGTATTAAAAAAACAAAAGGGAGTATAAGTGGACAAAAGGGGAGTGGGAAATCAACTCCCATAAAAAACGAGCACATGCGAAAAATTAGATCATTTCTAAACATTAGGAACATCATATACATATAACAGCGATGTACAAAGACATGAAAGTAATAAATAAATAAATTCTATAAATAAATAAATAAAGTATTGTTAAACGAACCCTAAAATTAACAGAATACACCCTATGATCTAAATAAACCCTAATATTTAAATCAAAATGTAAAATTAATTAAGTACACACTATTTAACTACCATAAATACCCCTGATACACCCATACATACATACTAAATCTTGCCCCGTAAAACCATCTTTTCAGTTACCAAACGCTCAAGTGCATTGCATCTAGGTAAAAGAAGATATGGGCCAATACTTCAATAGTTCTCGAATCACACTATCCACTAGCTTGACATCTGGGTAAAAGTTGTTGATGGTACATAGATACACATTTGGGCTTATGAAGGGGAATCAAGGCATGAACAAGCAGTGGCAGTTCAGGATTCGAAAGCCGACAGGGCAAAACTTATATAAGAAACTTGATGGTATGGATGAATTTCATTAATAAACATAAAAAGATACACATAGTGAGTGGGGACGTAATGAGCCTTACCCTCAAATGCATATTACAAATACAAAAACTAAAATAAAAACAAAACGTAAATGCAATGCAATACAAAACAACACTATTTAAATTTAAAATTTAACCATACGAGGCTTATAACTCTTAAATTCCTCAATTATGGATGCATTGTCAATAGTATTGGCAAACTCTCTTTCAATGTGGAGGATCATACAATCAGCAAGAAATCCATCACTTATGGTGCTTTGAAGTCGATTCTTAATAATTCACATACATGAGAAAGCTCGTTCCATTGTTGTTGTAGAAACAGGAAGAGTCAACACCAATCGAACCAACCTGTCAATCAAATTGTAATTTTCCCCCAAAGTTGTTTTCACCAATTGTTGACATAACTGAGGAACAGTAGTGATTTCCTTAAAGCATGGAAGGCTTTTTATATCATTTTAAAAATACTTGAGCTCTACTTCTAAAGCTTTCAACTCATGAGGAAGGAAATCAACAGGATAGAATTTCTCAGCAAGTTTACATATATGCTCAATAATGAATGACATGAAAGAATTACGCGGATCCAATGCTGAGCTAAGGGTAAGAAGTTCAACTATTTGCTATGGAAATCTATCATTTAACTCCCTCATCATGCAATCTATAACATCATTAAATACATCAATACGATAGGCATGCTCAATTGTAATAAAATATTTTTGTTGGCAAGAACGACGTGTGCCCGTCATATAATGACCACCCATATCAGGAACATCAACACAATGTAGTTCACAAAATGATACCACACTCATGAATAAATCATCCCAGCCATGTTCCCTCATATCTTCAAGTTGCATTTTTGTGTTCTCAACAAAATTTAAATTACTTACAATGTCTTGAGTTTTTTTTCTGAAATGCTTGACAAAGAAAATTGGTCAATCCCATAATTTTTTCCATCAAAACCAATGAAAACACAAACTCAAAAGACATCATAACAATATAGTTACTCTCTGCATCGCCACGAAACTATTGGTTATGTCCATGATCACTGATTTCCAAAAGAAGTAATTTAGTCTCTTTAAATAGACTCATCAAACTAGTAATAGAGGCAAAATGAGATCCCCAACGAGTTGCTCCAGCTCGTTTCAAAGTACGAGCTTGATTAAGTCCTTTACCTATCTCAAGTTCCCTAGAATCCAACAACTCCTTAAGTTCAGTTTTTCGAATTAAGTTTAACTCATTAAGGCGCTTAGCAGAAGCACTAACAAAATTCACAATGTTAGTCAGCATTAAAAAAAAATCTCCATACAACTTTCACATCTTTAGCTACATCATTTAATGCTAATTGCAAGCAATGAGCAAAACAATGCACATAATATGCATATGGACAATCTTCAAGAAACAATGCTTGCAATCCATTCCATGAACCATGCATATTATTAGCACCATCATACCCTTGACCGCGAATGTTTTCTACTAGAATGTCGTTATTACCAAGCACTTTGCATATCTCTTTTTTAAGAGTCAAGGCATTAGTGTCTGCAACACTCACAATGTCGAAAAAACGCTCACGAATAAATCCTTGATCATCAACAAATCTTATAATAATAGCCATTTGTTCTTTACCCAATTCATCAAGCGATTCATCAACAAGAACATAAAATTTGTTCTTCCCAAGTTCTCTACAAATTGTCTTCCTCACCTTAGTAGCAAAAATATGCAAGATTTATTTTTTTATGTCATTGGAAATATACTGAGCATTTTGAGGAGCCTTATCTATGACAACTTTCTCAACTTCCATATTCATTCTTGCAAAACACCTTATGATTTCAATGAAATTGCCTCGGTTAGATGAGCCAATGCATTCATCATGGCCTCAAAAGGCCAACGCTTGATTTGCTAGATACCTAAGGCCCTCTATTGTGGTTGTAAGTCGCAACCGATTGTCCATCACTTGTTGATTTGATTGCTTTTCTACCACTTCTTCAATATGAACAAATGGATTTTTTTAGGCTAATCCACTTTTGCATAGAAAGATGATGTGATGAATTTAGTTTGCCTACATGATGTTGAAATGCACAAAGATTCCCACCATTCTTTTGAGGCTCAACAATGGGAGACTCAATAAGATTTTTCTCATCACAAATTAGAGTAGATAAAAAAGTGATAGGCATCGTATTAGATGATAACCCATCATTCTTTTTCTTAAAAAAAGACAACAAGTTCTTTATTTTCTTGGGGTTCTATTTGTGATCCGAATAATAAAAGATAACCTATAAATAATATGTAGAAATGATTTTAGTTAAACATGTCAACAACAACAAAACTAATTCTCATAATATAATGAATGCATTTAATCAAACATACCAACACAACACACAATGTCACGACCCGACTCCCCTAGGAAGAGAAGTGCCCACACATTTGAAGCACTTCACCTTTCCCTCCCCAAGTGATGTGAGATTGTTCACCGTTCTTTTTTCCCCAAGACACAGGTCTTATAATCCACCCCCCTTGGGGCCTAGCGCCCTCGCTGGCACACTTCCGGTTCGGGTCCAGCTCTGATACCATGTTATCACGACTCGACTCCCCTAGCACGATATTGTCCGCTTTGGGCCCCCTTTCTGCCCTCACGGTTTTGTTTCTAGGAGCTCACGAGCAACTTCCCAGTGGGTCACCCATCCTGGGATTGGTCTATCCCTCAACTCACTTAACTTCAGAGTTCCTAAGAATCCGAAGCCATGTTGCGTAGATTTAGCTGCACCAAAATTGATTCAACTGCATCCTCAACTTGTGATACTCGCAAGTGCACGAGCCGTTGGTAGTTTAGCGTATGTAAGTGCGAGGTCGATTCCACAGGGATTGGTGATTGAAGGATCCAACTCAGTTTTCCTACAAAAAACATAAATGAAAACAAAAGGAAATAAATAAAGCAAGAAAGAAAGAAATAACTCAAGCAAATAAGTTCCCAAGTTCAATTAGATTAACGGATTGATTCTAGCTAAAGTATGATTAAGCCATGGTGTTTGGTCCTAACCTTGTGTTCCTAATTCCCTAATTTGATCATTTGTTGTCTAACCTAAAATTAAGCATTAGGAACCCATTAAGCATAGAAGAACAATTTAAACAACCAAGCATGTATCTAATCCCTGTTGTTGAATGTCCATACATACTCTTCCTATTCATAGTTCAATTCGAATTAAAGCATGGTGTATACTCTTAATTCAAACCAAGATAGCTAACATGCAAACCTAAATGGTGATCAATCATTCAAACAAGCATGTTAACTTATAAGCATAATGAATAAGAACATGAACCATAATTGAAACTTGGAAACTAATCAAACTTGAAACTAAAGAAAAGAATTTACATAATGAAAAGTAAAGTGGAACAAAGAAAAACTTAAGGAGAATTTCAGCACAAATATTTCATTACAACAATTGAAAACTAGAAAATGAAACTAAGAGAATTTGAGGGAGAGAAGGGAAGGGAGCTCTAGAGAAGTGTTTGAGAGCTCCCCCCTTGGGGTGTGTTTACAAGTTTAGAGAACTTCCCTATTTATAGGCCTAAGGGAAGTGAAAATCTGAATTCAAAATGGCTAATGCATACAACACTTTTATTATAAAATCTGAATTGGTTGATGCACTTGAATTAGAAAATCTGAATTGGTTGATGCACTTGTATTAGAAAATTGTTGATGCACTTCACCAATAAATCCCACCAGCAGCCCTAGATCATCATCATGTCAGCATGACCAAGCTTCCATCTAGAAACAATAGCTCATGCCTAGGTCACCATGACCAAGCAAGCAATGAGCTCATCTGCAAGTCAGCATGACCAGCAACTTCAAGGGCTTACGAATTGGGCTTCTCTTAAGCAAATGAAGACTTTAAGCACTCCAAATTGAAGTTCAGAATTTGTATGATCCAACCACACAAGTATTGGCCCAATCCAAGCTCGGATGAAAAAGTTAAGGCCAAAACAAATTGCTAACTCGTTTTGCTCGCTGACAAAAATCCATCCTGAGTATGGTTCGGTGTTTGCTAGGTAACTGACTCCAGATTTATTAAATGAGGCTGAATTTTGGATATGTTATAGTATACACCCATTGGAACAACTTTCATGAAGAATGCTGCCTCATCCGAGCTGTGTAGGTTGCTGAAACAAAGCTTGCAATATGACCTACGAAACTGGACTGGCAGGGAGCTGTAGCAAAAATGAGTTTGTCTTTAAGCTCTTCTTCCCTTCATCCAAATCATGCCTTAACATGCTTGGATTGCATCATTTCCTATCCGAAGCCATCATTGTTACCTAAATCTCAATTAACTGAAAGATAAACACAAAAGGGATTAAAAGCACAAGTTTAACTCAAAAACATAACCAAATCATAAGCTAGAAGGGTACAAAATGATATACAATTATGAACCGATCAAGCCAGTAAGCTCCCAAAAGGCCTCGTGCTAGGATGAGAAGTGCCCACACATTTAAAGCATTTCAACTTTATCTCCCCGAGCGATGTGGGATTGCTCACCGTTCTTGTTTCCCCAAGACACGAGTCTTACACACAAATCAAACATCTCAACAATACCAACAACAAATTAAATATCTCAACAAAATTCCTAAAATCAAAACCCTAATTAATTTCAACAAAATCTCCCAATTAGAATTCATTCCTAATTAAACCCTAAAATATTTTCTATTCAAATTAAAGAGCATAAGATAAGTAAAATGATAGAATGAGAAGAATACTTGTTTGTTGCCAAGAAGAGAAGTTGCTCCTGCAAAGAAGTTGAGAGGAGTTGATGGTGGCTGAAGGTTGAGACAGAGAGAAGTTGAAGGTCTGTTGATATTTTGCAAATGAGGGAGCTTTTGTTTTGCTGAGAGCTGAGGCTGCTGCACGGGATTGAGTTATGCCGGTTGCATATGTTGTTTAAGTGAATTGAAATGGCTGGGCTTGTTGTATTGTAATGTTTTTGCCAAAATTTTGGGCTGGGCTGGATGGAGATAAGCCTTTTTTTTCCAAAATTTTGGGCCATAGCTAGAAACGCCACTGCGAACAAGGAACAGCTTGTGCTCTTCCCTCAAAGGAAAAGCAAAACCATTTATTATGTTGTCTAAAATTTCAAGCACTTCTGCCATACCATTGTGCTTCTCAGTCTCAAAAGACCCAAAAGAAGATATGGTTAATGGCTTTCCTAATGAATGGTCGATGCACCATGAACTTCCCATAAATGCGGTGGAGGATTCTCTTTAAGTATTCTCTCTCTTTGGTCTTTAGAGTCAAACAAATAAAGTAGTCTCAACACAAATGAATGGTCAATGTATCTTTTAGCAAGCTTAGCATCCGTCTCCGGTGAAGCTATAAATCTTAATATAGGGTTTTTCACTTATGTTTGATTAGGGTTGAATATGGTGAGTATGGTGTACTTATTAAAATTACATTTGTTTCACAATTCAATATATCCTTTTGGTCATTTCATATTAGGGTAAATTAGTAATTCAATAAATAGTTTAGTAGTAAGGCAGACTAAGTTAATTTTAGGGTCGTTTAAAAGCACTAAAAATAAAGAGTTTTTATCAAAAATAGCCATAATTTACCCCCCACTTTCAAAAATGTCAGTTTTTATAAAATCTTTCAAATATAGCCAAAAACTCACCTAAATAGACACAAATGCCCTTAAAAATTTAAACCCACATAAACTTAAAAAGCAAAACCCTACTACACAAAGTTGGAATTGCACACACGTCTGTAGCCTTTGGTCGAAACTGAGGCAGCCAAAATGGATTCACATTTGACAGAGTGGACAGACAATTTGGTGCGAGAAAATAACAAGAAAGGGTTGTCGTTGCAGGTATTTCAAATTCATTAAATTTTATTTTGTTGCAAGTAAGGAATATATGCAGACATTTAACAGAGTGGGCAGACATTTTCTTTTGTAGTTTTTGCTTATTTTTTTTATTTATTCTTTTATTTAAGGAATATAGGCATGATACTATTCTACAGATCTTTTGAAAATATTTCAAATAAAATAATTGCGAAGTAATTTAAATTTATTTCTTATTTCTTGAATATGCAAGTTTCTCCCATTGAGGCTTACTCATTTCATGTATATGATGGATGTCGTGTTGAAGTTGTAAATTTAGAAAGGAAGTGTTGCGCATGCCGAGAGTTTGATCTTGACCAACTACCATGTGCACATGCTTGTGCTACATGTAGGCATCGACAAATTTCGTGTTACCCAATGTGTTCACAATATTATACTATAAACTCATTGGTCATTGCGTATGCATAACCTATTTGGCTAGTTGGATCAGACAAATTGGATGATACCTAATGACGTACGAGATAGAATTGTCCTACCACCAATTACACAAAAAAGGTACGGCATGCATGAGAAAAAGAGAATCCCATCATCCGCGAGAGAAGAACCAACAACTTGTAAGTGTTCAAGATGTGGTTCAACTGGCCATTATCAACAAACTTGCAAGAATCCGATTGCACTTCATCCTACCTCGTAGATAGGGTGTAATATTTTACTATTTAAATTTATGAATTAGTATGAACAATGGATGAATATTTCATTTTATAATTTTCTTAAATTTTATAATGTAAACTTTTGAAGATGAGGAATAAAGCATGCTGTAAATTGTATCCTTCGTTGATTTTGATAGAGGATAGGAGTTGACTGTTAATAGATGTTTTAGAGTGCTATAAGACACCATAAAAGATGTTTCAGAGTGCTATATGACCCATTTGTGTGGACTATGAAGGCTAGATGGGGAGCTAAAGCATGTTTTCCCTCACAATTTTTGTAGATTTGAGATTATTACAGTAGAGATACAACGCTTTGGGTTTGGCTCATGTGAGGATAAAGTCTTTGAATTGATTATTGGAAAAGGGAAAAGCAGGAATTATAGTAGCCATGGTCCATCCAAAGCCAACGCCTTTCATCGCAATGGTTTTCTAAAGATCTTAATCTAAGACAAAATTGGGACTCAAAATATATTGAAACTTTTTAAGTTTTTGTGGGTTTTAAATTTTAAGGGCATTTGTGTTTATTTGAGTGAGTTTTTTGCTATATTTGAAAGATTTTATAAAAACTGACATTTTTGAAAGTGGTGGGTAAATTTTGTTTATTTTTTTTTATAAAAACTCAAAAATAAGTAGGATTAACTACAGTAAAAGCCAGTTTGGTATTGGTGTGCTTTAAAAAAAAATATATATTTTGGCATAAGTCCAATTCTTATGAGACATGCTGGGTGCAATCCACGTAGAAGTTGTTGGATCCAAGTCCTTTGATTTTTGCGGCACATAAGTTACCTTTTGTCTGGGTAATTAAACCCGAAAGCCAGCTTTTGTGCACACAATTATATGCATAAATTTCCCCTAGTCCAAATAATTGAACTCATGTAATACCTTTGGTATGGATCTTTAAAATCATAACTAAAGTTAAAAAGTACCTATCTAAAGGGTTAGAGAAAAAGGCAAAAAGAAACTCACGCCTTTACAACAGGTATACTCAAACTTGATATATTGAGATAAATATAAAAATTTCTTTGGAATCTCCAGAAATATATATATATAGAGGAAACTCAAGAAAAAAAAATTGCTTAAGACAACTCAAGAAAAAAAAACTATTATCTATAACGCAAATACATATATACAAGAATATATTTTAGGAAACGCAGAGAGGCTAGTAGAAATATATATATATATATATATAGGAAACTCCAAAACAAAAACAAAAATTGCTTAAGAAAACTTAAGAAAAAACTATTACCTGTAAGGCATGTACATATATATACAAGTAAACACATTATATATGTATAAGGAAATGCATTTTATATGTATAGGGTGGGAACACACACAAAGCCACAAATTTTGACACACTTTTTCAAACATTGGATCATCTACCATCTAATGGTTGAGAATGCATGTGAGAAACTAAAAAATTAACTTGGTGCACGTTATACGAGGTATATTCGATAGCTCTGAAGCCTCCTCCTTCTTTACTAAGAGCAATTCCAGCGGCCTCGGGCAAAGGGGGCCTAGGCCCAAAAAGGGCTTCCAACGGACAAATTCTGCTAGGGTTGTTGGTAGGCTCCACAGTTTAATGAGAAAGAAGATGGAGATAGGAGGGTTTGGCGAAGATAGAGGAGTTTTTTGGGACAAGGAAAATGAAAAGAGAAGTAAAGCAGGTGGAGAGATGAACACCTCGTAGAATGTGTTGGTGTAGCAAACCAATATTTTAAATAGCAACAATAAATGTTTTTTTATTGATGCCAGGTGCATTTTTAACCATGGAATGAGTAACCATCTAAAGGCTATAATAGTGTGTCAAAATGTGTGTCTCCCGATCCTTAACTCTTATATATATATATATAATTTCATTTATGAGGCATATATTGTAAATTCCTTAAAAATTATGGACATACTTGACGAGAATGGAATGCAATTGAAAAAGGAGAGCATGTGGACTACATCCATTACATCTTGATGAAAATGGACCTATATCTAAGAAGCCTTAAAAAAATTATTTATGTTCTGCTGCGAGAATAATTAGCTGTAAAATAAAATAGTTAAGTGTTTGGTAAATTGTATTTGGAAAAGAAATATGTGGAAAAAAAGCAGCCTGGAAAACTTTTCTGCACAAGTAATGTTAATGTGTATAATGATCGAAAAGTACATGATACTAAAATATTGATATTTATTGTAAATTCAAAACCATCACTATATCTCTCTAATATTATTAGAGCATCCACAATGGACCCCCTAAACCACATCCTTAGACAAATTTTAGGAAGGAATTGAAAAAATACAACTCCAACCATGCTCCATATCCATCTCCTAAAATAGGGAGACTTCTTATGGCTCCCTCCCCAATGCAATGTATCTATCGCTAATTCTAAAAATAAAAAATAAAAAATATGAGGAGAGAGAAAGGACTTCTAGTGGCTCCCTATAATTTAATGATACTTTATTTTATGAGTATTTTAAACCTTTAATTAATGCTAACTATTTTTTATATTATTTTTTGGGTAAATTACGCAAATGGTCCCCAAACTTGTATGCAATTTATATTTTGGGGCCTCAATTAAATTATTCGTTCAAATGGTCCATAAACTCTATATTAATCACTCCGTTGATCCAACCGTTATGTTTGCTATGAGTTTTTGTCAAGTCAACGCCAATGATGGGGTCTAGGATGGGTATATGCGTCTTTTAAAACTTGAAAGGGTATATTCGTATTTTTAAACAACAAAAGGCTTTGATTGTCGTCTCTGATTCTCCAAAACCATTGTCTTCAGTCCATGAATGCGAAGCCAACAACAAAGATTTTGGGTTAGGGTTCCTATTTGGGGATTATCGGGAATTTCTAGATTTATGGGATTGTGGATGCTCGTCACTGATGGAGTTCGAGTTCCGTTGGGGTGGAGAGAATCCCAAATACGGTAAGGGATTCTCTGTCTGCATTTTATATTCATTGTGTTTTGCAAATCGATGTTTTTGTTTGCAAGTGTGTGGTCCAAGGTCAATTTCTTTATGTTTAAAAGATTCTTTGGCATTTTGTTTCCTTTATGTTGGCATTGACTGCAAAGTATAGGTTTTTATGTTTAGTGTGGTCCCTTTATTGTCTGCTTCACACCAAAGTCACTATTGTACCAAAGTCAGTATTGTGCATTGAGTGAAACTGTAAATAAATGAAAACCCTAAACCTGTAGCATTAGATAAAGGAGATGTGTGTGCAGCTAACTCTGAAATTTCATGTGTACTTTTTGCAGCTATCTCTGATAGAGTCACTCTTGAACTACACCATGGGGGTATGTTTGAAAATGGGGTTTATAAGGGTGGTAAGGTGTGTTATTTAGATAATGTTGTTGATGACTTTCTGTCATTGCTGGATTTTGTAGGAATTTCAAAATATTTTTCCAAAGTTCATTTGAATATTAAACATGCATTTAATCAAATTAATCGCAGTGGAAGTCTAAGGTGGTTGTTTAAATTCAAAAACAAAACTTTCTTCCAAGTATCTTAAGCCATGAACATTGATATGTTTTTCATAAATGAAAATTCAAGAGAAAGGATAAGATCTAATTACCCTTGAAGCAATTATATGAACCAATTTGTGTTTGGTCTTCTCTTGATGATTTCCTCTTTGTTGATCTCCTCTTTGATCTTTGATCTTTCTCCTCCATGTGAGCCACAAAAGTATATGGCCTTTAAGTCTCCACACCAATGGAACCTTGAGATGAGAAGAAGTATCTTGAGAATACTTGGATGCTAGTGCAAGATTCTAAAGATTGGTTTCAATCTAAACCACTTAGAAAGATGAAAGTGTTTCACTCTTGAAAACTCTCTTTTATCTATCTTTGATCTCCCAAACCCATTTGGTTGATGTTGGATTGTGTTTGTGTGTTAATGAGCTTATGGAAACAATTCCCATATACATTCACTTAACCATTTTCGGCCAAACCCCATTGGGTTTCCAAAATTGGGCATTATGACACTTAAACCATAATATTTAGGTGTCTTAAGCCCTTGGGCTTGATACCCAACCATTTGGGCTTTCTGTTAACTATTACTTAGGCCCAAATACGTTTTTACACGTAGTAAATCATCCACATCAAATCAATCAAATTGATTTACTCATTCTCATTTGTATTACTCAAAGTTAACCATTTAAGGTGTGCGATCCATTAGGTTCTAATTAGCAAGGCAGTGGGAAAATATTAGAACTCTTTCTAACCAACTGGAATTAAAACCCCCTTTTAATTCTTCCTTTATTTGGATCGATCACAATCAATCCTAGGACTTCCACAAGCCAAGAGTGACATCTAGCAATATATCAAGGCTACCCAAGCTAACCAGAATAGATAAAGAACCTATTCAGTTGAAATTGCAATGCAATACGGTCCTTCTCTTATACAATGTTTCAAATCATATTATCAGGGTACGGATTGATTATGTCAAACCCCTAATATGATTTACAACCTCATGTGATTCAAAAGAACATGATTAAGAACAACTTTCCCAATCAAGCTCAAAATACTTTGGCCAAAGATTTACTGAATCACATCTTGAAACATTCTCCTTCTTTATCGAAAGTAGAGATTCCTTATTGTACATTCACATGTCCCTATGATGAATTAAGAGATCCCAACAACACTTAAGACAAATCTTTTACGGCTTGCCTTTAAAAGCTATCAAAGATCAATAACGCATCACAGGACAACCATGATGCCTCAGGTCTAAGGACTAATTTGCATTATTGCAACTATGAGTTCTCGTTTGACATATAGATAAATACTCCATACGAGAACTACGGTTGATCGCGTTAAGTGTACTCATTCACTAATGAGCACCCACATACTTGTATTAGTGTCAACTACACAAATGGTTTGAGACTAACCATCCTCCCAATTGAGCATACATAATATGTGCTAATCTTGACGGTTTATCAATGCCCATTTGATAACCTATGATTAGGAACATTTTGGGATGCTACAGTTAGAGATTAAAGGTCTCCGAATCTAATCTTCTTTAGATTACTTTATCTCTTATTTAGCATACCTTGGACATTTGTTTCTTTACACGATGTAAAAGATAACAAATAAGTTTGCCCTTTATATATCATATATGAAATGTATTCTAAGGAGATTACATCAAATGTATTCGCTTTTAGGGCACATTTCTAACAATCTCTCACTTGCACTAGAGCCATATAGCCATGTATCTCATACCCATTATCTCTGTATGTCTATCCAGTTGTGACTGTGACATAGGCTTAGTGCGTGGATCTGTTACGTTGTTCGCAGATGTCCCATCTGATGGTAACATTTTTCTATGTGTTTGGATCTCTGATGAGACCTAGGTTCCTTGGCTTGAGCTATCGCCCCATTATTATCACACAGTAAAGGTACTTATGACATTATGGTTAGAACCACATTCAGTTCGGTAATGAACCTTTTTTTTTTTTTATCCAAACAGATTTTATTGTAGCTTTTAAAGCGACAATGTAATCAACTTCAGTTGTTCTCTAACTAACTACGTCCATTCAAAATGAAGACGTACCCTTAGGTGGATTTGCAATTGTTGATATTAGATACATTATCCGAAATCAGTAAATGCTTCCACTTGCTACTCTGATGTTCCTCCCAGATGAGGAACATGTCCTTAGTCCTTCTTAAAGATTTAAGAACATACTTGACTGCTCCCAATTGATCTAATCATGGGCTTGATTTATATCTTCTAGTTATACTCGTATAACCGATATCATGTCTTGTACATACTATGACATATATGAGAATCCCTATTGCATATGCATAAGATATTTTTACTCATCTACTGTATCTCATAATGAGTTTTTGGACACATTCTCTTAGAAAAGTGAAGTCCATGTCATACTGGAAGTAAACTTTTCATAGACTGTTCCATATGAAATCTCCTTAGCATCTTATCAGCATACAAGGATTGAGATAATCCAATTATTCTCTTAGATCTATCAGGATAAATCTTTATTCCGAGTATGTAAGATGCTTCTCTAAAATCTTTCATTGAGAATGATTTAATGAGTCACAGCTTCATTGAAGATATCATTCCTATATCGTTTCCGATAAGTAGTATGTCATATACATACATTATTAGGAATACTACCAAACTCCCACTGACCTTTTGTACACTCATTGGTCATCCATGTTTTGTATGAAGTCAAACAATTTGACAACTTCATCAAATAGGATGTTTCAACTCCAAGAACCTTACATCAACCCATAAATGGATCTATGTAACTTGCATACCTTATGATTATCAACTGTAGAAATGAAGCCTTCAAGTTGATCTTTATATAGTTCTTCCTGAAGGTGGCCATTCAGAAATGACATCTTCACATCCATTTTGACAAATCTCATAATCATGGTATGCATCTATTGCAAGAAAAATCCAAATAAACTTTGTCATAGTGTCATGAGAAAAGGTTTCTTCATAGTCAATCATTTCTCTCTGCTTGTAACACTTTGCTATTAGCCTTGGTTTATAGGTTTCTACTTTCCCATTTGAGCCTATCTTCCTCTTAAATATCCATTTATTGCCTATTGGTACAATACCAGGAGGAGGATCACTAGAGTCCAACTTGGTTGGTATTCATAGAATCCATTTCGGATTTCATGGCTCCAAGCCATTTCTATGAGTCAATGTCTACATTGCCTCATTGTAGTTCGAAGGGTCTTTGATATCCTTACAATTACTTAGGAAATTCAACTCTCCTTTGTTGTCAAAGGAAACATAATACCTTTTAGACATTCTGCTAACCCTACTTGAACTACGTGGAGTCTGGATTACAACAGGTTGTGGATCTGGGACTGCATTTAGTTTATCCGCATCTTGTCTTTTGACATATGCTGGACAACCCCAAATCTTGATCTAATCAAAACTTGGTTTCTTCCCAAAACACATTTCGAATGGAGTTTGTGGAACGGATTTTGGAAGGCACTCTATTTAGCAAATGAATTGCAGTTTCAAGTGCATATCCCTAAAAGGATATAGGTAAATTAGTACAGCTCATGAAACTCATTTTAGAAACTCCATTATGTTGTAGAGTCCCTGGTGGAGTCCATTATGATAAGATGCTATGTTCCTTAAGGTAATCAAGAAACTTTGTGCTTAAGTATTCACCTCCTTAATCGAATCAAAGGATTTTAATACTCTTGCATGTTTGGTTTTCAACTTCATTTCTGAATTCCTGAAACTTTTCAAAATTCAGATTTATGCTTCATTAAGAATAAATTCCCTAACCGTGAATGATCATCGGTAAAGGTAATAAAGTATGAATAACCGCCTTCTGTGTTTGTATACAAAAATCCACAAACATCTTAGTGAATTAATTCCAACAGTTCTGTAACTCTTTCTCCTTTACCAGTGAAAGGAGACTTGGTCATTTTGCCATGTAAACAAGATTCACAAGTAGGCATAGGAACATGATCAAATGATCCAAAGGTTCCATCTTTTGCCATCCGGTGAATTTTATCTTAGCTAATGCCTCCAAGTTTAGGGTGTCACAATTTAGTTGAGGTATCCACATCTCTAGGCCTCTCAGGTCTAGCTGCATCTTTATCCATATACAGTTAATGCTACCATTCATTTTTAAAATAGAAAAGAGACCATCAATTAAAATTGCATAAGCAACGATTTGATTGATATGTGAAATAGAACAAAGCATTTTGTCAAACAAAACATAAAATCCATCTCTTAAAATATAGAGACGGATATTAAGTTCTTTACACATCCAGAAATGAAATAACAATTATTTCAAATTCAGGTCTTATTCGGAGGGTAGTATGAGATGTTAGGTGCCTATTGCATTGGCAACTACATTAGTGCTATTTCCCACAGTTAGCATCATTTCTCATTTTCCAAGTCTTCTACTCCCACTAGTCCATGCACACAATTGCATATATGTTGACTAGATCCTGAATCAACTATTCAGTTTAGAAGCTTTAACTGTAATTACTAATTTTAGAACAAGAGAGTTACCTTCTTAAGGTTTTTCTCTTGAGGCTTGCAAGACATCTCTTGCAATTTCTCTTTCAATGTCCATCCTTGCCACAGTGAAAACAAGTACCTTTCAGTAACTTGTCTTTCTTTTGTATTCTTTCTTCCTTGGGTTTTTAGAAAACCTTTCTTCTTCTTTTATCCTTACCTTTTGTTTGGATTTGGAATAAGAAGAACCCTTCTAAAATTTGCAACTATCCTCTTTAACCCTTTATCTTTCGAGATATTCATTTAAGCTACTATAGCTATATTGAATAGCTCATATAGGGTGTCATTCATCTTTCCCATATTATAGTTCATAACATACTGGGATTAACTGATGATATGGATGAAAGAAAGAATCTTGTTGAACTTCAACATCAAAGAAAAATCCATATTTTTCAATATCTTAAGTAATTATATTACTTTGAGATCATGTTGATTAACCGGAAACCCAGTTACCATTCTTGTCATAACAAGTTCACATATGGTACTGTAAGCTAGGAGTAGCTTCACCTTTTTCATGGATCCAACATGTAACTTTTACCTCGGTTGTCATCTGACACATGCTTCTTATAAGCCTTTGTCTCCTCCTCAATGGCATATGGACCAAGAGGGGTATGTGGTGGGGTTTTTCTTATACACAACTAATTTCATCCAATTATAGGACAAGTTGGTGTTTATGCATCAAACCGGAATAGTTCGTGTCATCTTGGACGTTTGAGTCAAGTATCTTTGAGATTGGGTTTGTGATGGTTAATTTGAAATTCTGCAAAACGTAAATAAATTTTAATTTAGATTAATCTTCTACCAAGGATTTAGGGTCTATAAGTCATGATAGTAGCTCCCACTATTTTTGGCAAATTTCATATCCCTCCTGAAATCCGAGAGTTTCCATTGAAACTCTTAGTGGGGATGGGAGTCTCACTTTCACATAGTTTTCCTCAACCTAACAGTTTGTTGGATTGCTATGATACTAATGAGAGGATACTCTTATCCAATCACATCATTAATGTGAATACCCATCACTATGGCCTCTAGAGAACTAGACCTCAACCTAACAGTTTGTTGGTTTCGTTCGTCTTAGTTAAGTTATTCCCACCATGCTTGTGGGTATAGGGTTTCAAGTATGACCTCAACCTAACAGTTTGTTGGCCACACTCGTTATCTATCCGCACTACATCAAGTATGTGTAATAGGCTTCCCTTGGATGGTTACAAGTACTGGATGTTGCCTCACTGAGGTCCAACAAGGTGTAAATGTGCCACCCAATAAGAGACTACCACAGTGGAAGGCCACAAAATAGCATTCAAAGTGCCATTTCGCTTATCAACTTAATATTGCTTTGAGGGTAGTTAAATTGGTCTCATTTTAATCCAATTTTAATCCTATTAAAATTACTTATCTAATCTCATTAAATGGTTCCCATTGCAATATATTAGTAGCACATAATACTCCCACTAAATGTTTTAGAAACCATTTGCTTGAAATAGTGGAAATACATGATACTACTAATTGATTAATTATCATCATTACCGAACATTCCAATTGCATTGGGCTTGTAGGATGATTATGGACTTTCTTGTTGATCCAACACGAGCCACCATGTTGGATCATGGTCTTGGAAGGTGATTCATTTTAATTACGCGCGCATAAAAATAAATTAGGCATGAAAGCCATTTCATTATTACATAACCAATCAAAATCGAATACATATCCAATAAGCGGCCAATCACATAGCTCAATTGTTTGGTCTAAGTCCATAATCATCCTTTAATTATTTAAACGCTTTAAACAATTAAACTAGCAATGTAAATACATGCTCTTGGGTTGCATACATATATATGGGTTTAATTCAAGTGGTAACCATATTCAAATAAAATAAATTTACCATGGAGTGAAAATATTTTACTACAATAGTAAATGTAATTGTAGAAATCTTTTAGGCATAGTTACACTTATCATATATTGCAACTATATCCAAAACTATTCAACAATTAATAATGGATCCAAAGTTGATCCACTAGGGTGTGGGATTAAAGCATGCATTTGTATAATACAAAGTGGTGATCATAATTCTTTCAACTAAGTGAATAATCATGAATGTGATTAGGTAGGCCAACCACACTCACCAAAGTAATCAAAATTAATTTTAGTGTGGTAGGTAAATAATTAGTGATAGGAATAATTTGATCAACTTTTGCATTTTATATCAAATCACCATCATTTACATCTAGATAACCCCACACACTCACCAAAGTAATCTTATTAATTTTAGTGTGGTGGGTATATGTTTATTGAGTGGAAACATTTTTGAAAAACTTTTAATTTTATAATGAAACATCATCATCATGTTTTGACCTATTTTGGTGGAAAATTCCACTAAACACAATCATCAAAATTAGTCACCTAACTTATGGATCAAAAAGATCCCATAACAAGAACACCAAGAACACCAAGAACATGCATATGAACTAATATGAATGTTCATGCAATTTCCGGAAAAATCCATATTCCATTTTAACTATCTCATGCTCTTAATATCATATATTTCATGAAGTTAAAATCATGGGGGTTTTAATGCAACTATGCTCTAATGTTCATATATACATATATGACCTCAAAGAGGGCATCAATCATCAAAACATAAATCCGGAAATTCAAAATCCCAAACAACCCCTTTCACTCCATTTGATTTTTATTCAATCATATCAAAATAAATCAAGTATAACTATTATACTTTTCAATGAATTTACAACCCATATAAGCATCTCTAAACCCCAAAAACATATCAAGTTCATGACCTATGGCTCTGATACCAATTGTAGGAATTTCAAAATATTTTTCCAAAGTTCATTTGAATATTAAACATGCATTTAATGAAATTAATCGCAGTGGAAGTCTAAGGTGGTTGTTTAAATTCAAAAACAAAACTTTCTTCCAAGTATCTTAAGCCATGAACATTGATATGTTTTTCATAAATGAAAATTCAAGAGAAAGGATAAGATCTAATTACCCTTGAAGCAATTATATGAACCAATTTGTGTTTGGTCTTCTCTTGATGATTTCCTCTTTGTTGATCTCCTCTTTGATTTTTGATCTTTCTCCTTCATGTGAGCCACAAAAGTATATGGCCTCTAAGTCTCCACACCAATGAAACCTTGAGATGAGAAGAAGTATCTTGAGAATACTTGGATGCTAGTGCAAGATTCTCAAGATTGGTTTCAATCTAAACCACTTAGAAAGATGAAAGTGCTTCACTCTTGAAAACTCTCTTTTATCTATCTTTGATCTCCCAAACCCATTTGGTTGATGTTGGATTGTGTTTGTGTGTTAATGAGCTTATGGAAACAATTCCCATATACATTCACTTAACCATTTTCGGCCAAACCCCATTGGGTTTCCAAAATTGGGCCTTATGACACTTAAACCATAATATTTAGGTGTCTTAAGCCCTTGGGCTTGATACCCAACCATTTGGGCTTTCCGTTAACTATTACTTAGGCCCAAATACGTTTTTACACGTAGTAAATCATCCACATCAAATCAATCAAATTGATTTACTCATTCTCATTTGTATTACTCAAAGTTAACCATTTAAGGTGTGCGATCCATTAGATTCTAATTAGCAAGGCAGTGGGAAAATATTAGAACTCTTTCTAACCAACTGGAATTAAAACCCCCTTTTAATTCTTCCTTTATTTGGATCGATCACAATCAATCCTAGGACTTCCACAAGCCAAGAGTGACATCTAGCAATATATCAAGGCTACCCAAGCTAACCAGAATAGATAAAGAACCTATTCAGTTGGAATTGCAATGCAATACGGTCCTTCTCTTATACAATGTTTCAAATCATATTATTAGGGTACGGATTGATTATGTCAAACCCCTAATATGATTTACAACCTCATGTGATTCAAAAGAACATGATTAAGAACAACTTTCTCAATCAAGCTCAAAATACTTTGGCCAAAGATTTACTGAATCACATCTTGAAACATTCTCCTTCTTTATCAAAAGTAGAGATTCCTTATTGTACATTCACATGTCCCTATGATGAATTAAGAGATCCCAACAACACTTAAGACAAATCTTTTACGGCTTGCCTTTAAAAGCTATCAAAGATCAATAACGCATCACAGGACAACCATGATGCCTCAGGTCTAAGGACTAATTTGCATTATTGCAACTATGAGTTCTCGTTTGACATATAGATAAATACTCCATACGAGAACTACGGTTGTTCGCGTTAGTGTACTCATTCACTAATGAGCACCCACATACTTGTATTAGTGTCAACTACACAAATGGTTTGAGACTAACCATCCTCCCAATTGAGCATACATAATATGTGCTAATCTTGACGGTTTATCAATGTCCATTTGATAACCTATGATTAGGAACATTTTGGGATGCTACAGTTAGAGATTAAAGGTCTCCGAATCTAATCTTCTTTAGATTACTTTATCTCTTATTTAGCATATCTTGGACATTTGTTTCTTTACACGATGTAAAAGATAACAAATAAGTTTGCCCTTTATATATCATATATGAAATGTATTCTAAGGAGATTACATCAAATGTATTGGCTCTTAGGGCACATTTCTAACAGATTTAAGGAAGATAGGGAAAGAGTTGGGGTATACAATAGATGTTTCGAAAATTGAGCAAACTATGGAGATTTGGTATAGAAAGGCTGGACAAATGGATGGTAACATATTGGAGCTTATTACCTTTGATGCTAAAGTAGTTGAAATGGTTGGATGCATGCCATGTAATAGGGTTCTTGTGTTGTACTATACATATTTGGACAATTCAAATGGTAATGGGCTTGGGAGTCAAGCATCTCCTTCGTGGCCTAGTTTGGATGGTGCAGAATATAACTATGATGCAAATGTAGAAAATGATGGTAAGGGTGTGACATGGCCTGCATTTAGTGAACAAGAGGATGCAGATGCAAATGTACAAATTGGAAATGAATGGGAAAATGAGGCTGCAGCAACTGAGAATGGAGAGGTTGGAAATGAAGGGGGAAATGAGGAAGATGATGCTGAATTTGTGGATAGTGATTATGAATTCAATGATGGTAATGGTGAGGAAAAGGGCAAAAGAAAGAAAAAAAAATTGCCAAAGTGGAAGGAGTATAGGAGATAGGTGGATTTAAGGAATCCAGAGTTTAGGATAGGAATGCAATTTGCAAACAAAATGGTATTGAAAGAAGCTTGTGAGGAGTATGCAATTATGCATGGTAAGTTGATAAAATTCAAAAAAAATGATGGAAGGAGGCTACAGGTTGTATGTTTGGGAGGACTGAAATGTCCATTTTATTTATATGCTTCAAAGATTGATAAGAGTGAATCTACATTTGTAATATAAAAAAATATGAGCCCAGAACACACTTGTGGGAGGGTCGACAAGTTGAAGTATGCCTCATCCAAGTGGCTTTGCAACAGGTATTCTAAGAAGCTGACGAGAGACACGGACTTGGATGTGAAATCATTACAAGAGCATGTTTTGGAGGATTATTGTATGAATGTCACAAGACATCAAATATCCAGGGCCAAAAAAAGGGCCAAAGTAATGATTGAAGGGAGTTACATAGAACATTATGCTAGGTTACGAGATTATGCAGAGGAATTGAAGAAGGAAAACAAGGGAAGTACGGTTGTAATTAAAACTGAACGAAGTGGATTCTAGGGGAAGGGCAAAGCCTCACCTTGCAGTAGGAAGGTGGTCGTTGCTGGAAGGGGGCAAAGCTATCTTTCTAAGGATGTATGTTTGCTTGGCTGGTCGTAGGAAAGAGGTTTTAGATGGATGCAGACCAATTATTGGTGTTGATGGGTGCCACGTAAAAGGTCCTTATCCTGGCCAAATTTTGACAGCAATTGGGATGGATGGCAACAATGGCAGTTTCCCAATTGCTTATGCAGTTGTTGGGATCGAGAGCAAACAATCATGGATCTCGTTTCTTAGTATGTTGATTGAAGATCTAAAAATTACAAATGGTTTGTCATATGTATTCATTAGTGACAGGAAAAAGGGACTCATACCTGCAATTGAGACTGTACTTTCAACTGCATATCACAGAATGTGTGTTAAACACTTATATAATAACTTTATATCATCACACTCTGGTTTTGCTTTAAAATACATATTGTTGGTTGTAGCAAGAGCCACAACTATGTCTTGGTGGGAAGTAGAAATGGATAATATGAATCAAGAAGATGAGGAAGCGTGGAAATGGCTCAGGAAGAAACCTGCAAAGAATTGGAGCAAATCTCACTTTCAGACATGGTTTAAGTGTGATATGTTGTTGAACAATCTTTGTGAAAGTTTCAATTCAGCAATTGTAGATGCAAGAGATCAGTCCATTTTGACTTGCTTGGAGAGGATAAGAGTCCTTATGATGCTTCGGATGGCAAATAAAAGGGTTGCATGTCCGAAATGGAAACATCCAATTGGGCCAAGAATCTTCAAGATAATTGAGAAGAACAATTTAGATGCCTCCACATGCATTCCTCGAACTGGCTGGCTTGCAAACATATCAAGTGACATACATGTATGGTGGAGAATTTGTTGTGGATCTTAGGGCATGGACATGTTCTTGTAGGAGGTGGGATTTATGTGAGATTTATGTGGGATACCGTGTGGGCATGCAATTTCTGCAATTTTTCAAAGGGATGAAAGCCTCATTGGTTATGTGGATCAATGTTACAAGCCTGCAACTAATATGAAGTCATATGAACCAATGATTCACCCTATCCCTTCAATGGATCAATGGGCTAAAAATGGGCATCCTCCTATACATCCACCAAGTGTTATGGTACAACCATGAAGGCCAAAAAAAAGTAGGACCAAGGAACCTGGAGAAATTCCTGGTACCACCACCACCCCCACCACATCTAGTGCCTCCAGATTATGTTCAACCACGAGCCAAGCTTAGAAGACTTTTTATTCAGATCACATGTAGGAGATGTGGTCAAAGTGGCCATAATCGGGCAACTTGTGACAGACAAAACTCTGAAAATCAACAGGTAATTATTTATTCTGCAATTATAGAGTTGTTACATGTTTTCAAGGAAATAATTCCTTGTGCTCTTGCAGGCAAATGCATTTTCTGCACAAAAAGATGTCCAAACTGAGCCAAGCACATTAATAGCAGCTGCATCGAGTAAGTGGGAGAGGAACAGTTAGAAGGAGGGCAGAGGAAGAGGAAGTGGAAAAGCCAATGAGGGTCCAACTGTTGCAACAAAAGTTGCTACTTCTTCACAACAAACGTTTTTTGGGGTATTCTTCTTCAAATATGTTGTCTCACAAATCTGCAATTTAGTTGCGAACTTATATTGGTTCTCTTTGTTTATGTGGCAAGAGGTTGGATAAGAAGTATGGTAATAGATATGGGAATAGGGTTGGCCAAAGGAAGAGGAAGAGCTAATGAGGATCCAGCTATTGCAACTGAAGTTGCTACTTCTTCACAACAAACTGTACGTTTTTGGGGGTATTTTTCTTCAAATATGTTGTCTCACAAATTTGCAATTTAGTTGTGAACTTATATTGGTCCTCTTTGTTTAGGTAGCAAGAGGTTGGCCAAGAAGTATGGTCAGAGATATGGGAAGAGGGTTGGCAAGAGGAAGGGCAAATATATCATTGTCTCAGTCAACCGCACCTACACAAGAGAGCTCAAATCCATCTTCAACTTGTGCCACTGTCAAACCTGGTTCCATTCAAAATTCTAGCTATTAGAGGGGCACATTCAAAAGGGCTGCTATTAGAGGAGGAACATTCAAAAGGCCTACACAAGTTCTATCACAACCATAATCATTCACAAGGCAGGGGGAATCATATATATTTTGTGTAATTTGGGATGTGGATTTTGTTCAGGATATGCATTTTGGTTATGTAAAGGCCCTGCATTTTGGCTTACTATACAAACAATAGGATCACAGCTTTTGGGATGTTATTTTGTGGATTCACATCCTTTGGATTAGAGTTACACTTCGCTTTTTGGTTTAGGTTCTATAATTTGGGATGTAATTTTGTGGATTAGAGTTAAACTCTGCATTTTGGTTTAGGTTCTATAATTTGGGATGTACTTTTGTTGAATCACATCTTGTGTATTAGAGTTAAACTCTACATTTTGGTAATGGAATTGGTTTACGCTGTGCAATTAGGTTATGGAATTGGTTTTTGGTTTTGGGATTGGTTTTGGTTTTGGAATTGGTTTTGGTTATGGAATTGGTTTTCGTTTATGGAATTGGTGTGGTTTTTGGTTATGGAATTGGTTTTGGGTCATGCCTAAAATACACCACATTACTTTCATAGCTAACAAAAACCACATTACATTCACAGCTAACAAACACCACATTACATTCATAACTATAATCCCATTACAAACCTAAAAGGCCATTACAGACCTAACATTCATAGTTATATCTTCTTACTCATCACCACAATTACAAACAAACACCATGAAAGGATCAAAGCAAACCTCAATTTCAATTGTCTTTGTCTACTCCATTCCAATTCCTTTTGCCTTCAATAAGAACACCCACTTTCTCTTCCAATTTTTTCTTATCTCCTTCCAATTTTTTCTTATTTTCTTCCGCTAATCTCACTTGCTCATCTCTTGCTCTAATTTCTTCCTCCATACCTCCGAGTCTTCTAAGCAATCCAGGAAGCACTTCCTTTACTCTTGGACATGTTTCATTATCCATCCATTCAAAGAAATGATGTCTTGTTTGGCTATTCTGCACATCTTTTGTTACACATGTTCAAAGCCCCAGCACATCATTCAATTCTTCACTAAAACTTAACAAAACCCTTACTCTATCGTACCTGATTTTGGTCGCATGCCTCAGACCTTCTTACCAGGTTCAGACCTGTCCATGAAGTGCGCGTTTAATCTTCATCCCACAAAAGCAATACCGAGTGGATCGAGTTGAATCTATTGAACTTTCAGACATTGTAGCCGTCGTTGATTCTGTGTACATTAGGTTTCAAATTTGGGGAACCCATGAAGAAGGTGGATCCCAAAATGGAGCCTTTGTCGCTTAAAGAGCTGGTTATTCTGCACGGTTTGGACGGTTTTACCCCTAAATTTGACGGCAACATTGACAGAACGTAATGGTTGGATCAACGGAGCGATTAATATAGAGTTCATGGACCATTTGAACGAATAATTTAATTGAGGCCCCAAAATGTAAATTGCGTACAAGTTTGGGGACCATTTGAGTAATTTACCCTTATTTTTTTATTCATAGAAATGAACCAATTAAAAAAGAGTTATAGCATTTATTACTCCATAAACTAAAGTTGAAATTTTATAGAGAGCTTCTAGCTTTTATATGTTTTTAGCTAAATTTTAACTAAAAAATAGAGAGCATTGCTCTTAATTCATACACAATGTCAAATTTTAGATCAAACTCTTTCAACAAAATGAGTAAAAATGTTATTAAAGATCCTTTCAATAGAATTTAAGAATAAAAAATTGGTATTAATTAATGCCATAAAATATAGAAGTTGTAGTAGTGTGGTTTCATTTCATGCCTAGATTGATTGGCAATGAACTAACTATCCAATATGCGAGGGTTTTTTTTTTTCTATGAACCAAAGGTTCCCTTAAAAAAAACATAAATTGGTTTTGATTTCACTATTGGTCATTTCTTGCTTTATTGGTATTGCAAAATACTGCCTTATGGACTTTATAAAATTAATTTCAATTTCAATTTTTGTATTTACTTAATAGGGAAAGTGAGTTTCAAAACAAAATTGAGGTTTATAATTCCAAGTTTGGGATTTCTGTGATCCTTTGTTTAAAAATCATATTCATGGTTTAAACAAGTTTAAAATTATTATTAAATTGTTAACAAGATAAAAAATTGTGACTAAACTGACAAAAGTAATCAGTAGAAAGAACAGGAGGAGGAGACTCGAAATGAAACTCGCCTGTTAGCTCAAAGAAAGAAGACTCTTGAGACGACCAAAACGTCTCTTCTCTTTCCCACACAGCCCACGACTCTCTCTCACCCTCTTCGGTCTGCGCTCATTTCTCCTGATCCAATACCCCGCCGTTCCACCGCATAGCCATGGACGCTCTTCCGCAAGACACGCTCCACCAGATCTTCTCCAGCCTTCCCCTCCGTCAGGTCATGATCTGCCGCTCACTCTCCAAGTTCTTCAACCACCTCCTGACCTCAACATCCTTCATACACCTCATCTCCACCCAATCGCCTCCCCTCAACCTCTTAGCCCTCCGCCCTCCCCACCACCACCACCACCGCCACGTGTCCTCCCCTCCCTGCCTCCACGTGTTCGACCCCGACGACAACCAATGGCTCAGATTCAACCTAGATTTTCTTCCCTTCCGCTCCCCCCAACCCGTCGCCTCCTCCCTCGGCTTCGTCTATCTCTGGGGCGAATCGCCCGACTCGCCCGAGTCCACCAAGTCACTCGTCGTCTGCAACCCTCTGACTCGCCAGTTCCGAGTCCTGCCCCAGCTCGGGTCGGCTTGGTCGCGCCACGGCTCAGTCCTCGTTGACTCCGAAACTCGAGTCATGGTCCTCACCGAGCTCGCCGCTCTCTACTTCTCCGGTTCAAACCAGTGGCTAAAGTTCTCATCCAACCTCCCATCGAAACCCAGAAGCCCAATTTTGGTCTTTGACTCGGTTTACGCTCTCTGCGATGTGGGTTCGCCTTGGAGGAATCAATGGAAGCTCTTTCATTGCACAATTTCAAAACTGAAGACCTCCCAGACGTGGACTCGGCTCGAAAAGCACGAGTGGGGGGACGTTTTTGACATCTTGAAACGACCCCGTTTGGTTCGCGGAAACGGGAACAAGGTTTTGATGGTTGGTGGCTTGAAGTCTTCTTTCTCGCTGAATGCTTCGTGCTCGACGATTTTGATACTGAGGCTGGACTTGGATAGCCTGGAGTGGGACGAGGCGGGCCGAATGCCGGTGGACATGTTCAGGTGTTTTCAAGAGTCGAGCAAGTTCAAGGTGTTTGGTAGCGGTGATAGGGTTTGTTTTTCGGCCAAGAGAATTGGGAAGTTGGCTTTGTGGGACCATTGTTCGGGGAAAGGCGAGTGGCGGTGGATTGATGGTGTGCCTGGAAGCGGCGATGGGCTTTGCCGGGGGTTCGTTTTCGAGGCCAGGCTCACTGCGTTGCCTTGATCGGGTTCAGCAAAGGTTTAAGCTTTCGATGCCAACTAGAGGTTGGTATTCATTAAAAAAAACCCCCCAAATGTTGTTGTATTGCCATTGAATTTGATAACCTGTGGTGTTAGTTGAATCTCTTAACAAATCAATATAAATTTTATGTCTCATCATTTGTTGCCTTGGAGTTTTTGTTGCTGTATGTAACCGGCTTAGCCTGAATTGCGTGGTGGATTTACAAAACAGCCAAAAGGAGAAGAATTAAACCCTTGTTGCTGCAATACTTTTTTTTTTTTTTTTTTTGGGTATTGTTGGCGTTTGTGTGTGTCTATGAAAGTTTAAGACCAATGTAGCTGGCAAAGGATTATATATAAATAGGGATGAAGTTTGTCTCAATGTTGTAAGAGTATAAAACTAAAACATAACAAGTTTCTGGGCTTGTGGTAGTGTTTATACTGACACTTTGATCAGAAACTTTGACCATTTTGTACACAGATGAAAGCATATTGGTAACTTTTCTTATACCATCTCTACGACATCATTTGATGATTTTCTATGACTTAAATACTGCACTGGTGTTATTGATCTTTTATTGCTGGTTTGGCAGTAAATTCTCGTACTTATGTGACTATGTAGTTTGCTTCTCTTCTTTTACCAATTTGTACTACAAAGAGCTTTGTGAATGATCTATTTGTAGCTCTGTTTTTCTTGATCCGACATCTGCTCCTTGAGACACATGATTGATTTCGTTTTTAGTGGCTTGACAAGTCACTTTGAATAAGCCTTTTCTATGACTCAATTTAGTTGCCTACACATCCCATGTATGGGTCCAATGACTCTTTAGTGTGATAGGTCTAGTTAAATTCTTTTAATTAGTAAGATTTGACTTCAAACAAAATCAACCACACCTATCTCTTTATCATCAGAATTGAAGCTTAGAACTGAATTCTTAACCTAATCGTGTTTGGTCGTGTCAAAATTGGAAATTTGTGGGTGATATGTGGTAGGAAGTGTAGCCCTTGTGTTGATTCCAAAATAGGTGTATAAATCTGGTTTAAATAGATTTCAAAGCTAATTGGAAGCTTTGTTTTCATTGAATAACTTGTCATTGAGTCCTGTTGCATGTAGGCATTTGTAATCCATGATTCATAAGGTATGATTGTGCTTCTTATTCATGTTCCTTTATAGTATATTATTGTGAGCAGCTGACCAGGTTGCTTGCTCAGTTTTCTAGAAATAATGTTTACATATGTAGCCACCTTGGTATTTAGCAAGTTTATATATAGGGATGATATTCAAATGATTTGGTTTTTATATATAGCTGAAATTTATGATTTTGGCAAATGAAATCATAGAAATTTCAGCCTTCGTGCTTATGTCGTGATCTTCCATTAATTCTTTTGTAGGAAGCTGCAGGGTTATTCTCTTAAGTCAGATTGGTTATGTGTTAGTTAGATGTAGGGTATTTAAGCAACACCTAGGAGCCCAAATGCTAATTGAAACTAGCATTTTAAGAGTTCATGTAGGACAATTGTGAGAGAAAAGAAGAGAAGAGAGATCCGGAATCACTCTGATCATTGGCATCACACAAGGCGTAGTGCAATCAGATGTTAGAACAATTCCTGCATCGCATTGGCCTTCAGCATCACGGCGAAGGTGTCCTCGACTCACCCAAGCCAACTCATGGTTCACGCAAGTGCAGGAACTTTAATTTCTTACACTATTAACTTTTCAAAGCGTACAAAGTAACCCTTTCTATAGAGAGGGGATGTATATTTTAGGGATAAATTTATTTCAAACGTAAACCATGGTACGTAAAAACTGGGATGGGGCTTCTGCTTAAAAGCTTGTATAAGAGCATTCTATTGACACAGCTTAAATGGTGAGATTACTTGGCTAAATTTGATCGTCTACGTTTGAAACTTTACATGTATGAAACCAAAGTGACCAAGGTAAAAATTATGAGCAAACCAAAGCTCACCTCAAAATGAGGTTGCATCAACTAGAATGCCAAAAACGAATTATGTGGAAGCTAATCATAAGATAGAGTGGAATAGTTATCTAAAAACTAAAAAGATAGAACGGTATAGCAGAGTCTTAATGATCCTTATATCCCATAACATATATTTCCATAAACGTTGAGAATATACTAAATTTCATAGCATGCATCTGTTTTTTTTGGTCCAGAAAATGAAAAATAAGAGAAGATAGAAGAAAAGTTTCTGGATCACAAAATTGTCTTTTTTTTATTAGTTGTCTTTTTTTTTTTTTTTTTTTTTGATTTTTTTATACAAAGGCGATAGTGTTGTATTGATGAGTAGGGATGAAACAAGTACAAAAACCAGGCTATGTCCTAGACCTACAGGATTAGGTGATCACAGATTGTAGTTCCACATCAATTTGTGATCACAGATTGTAGTTCCACATCAATTTGTGATCACAGATTGCAGTTCTCTGATAAATTGATGTGAAGCTATTGCTGGTTCAATTAGTATTTAATCCATGTCTTAGGAATCTATTTCTAGTGGTACAAGGTACAGTTTTATTGAGTGCTTCATGTTTTTCAAAGTTAATGACCAGATTTATCTTTTGTGTGTTATTCATTGTCTCATTCCTTGTTGTAAAGGTTATTTTGGATGCTTTCTTTTGCCTTCTTAAATTAAACTTGCGTTTTTATAGAAGACACTTCTGGATTTTAATGTTTCTTTGGCACCTCTGGTAGAGAGTTCTTCCAGTCTTTGTCTTTACAAAAAAAATGGCAAGAGAATGTTAATGACTTAACCCTTTTGTAGGTAATTAGTCTAATAAACTTGACAAATGAGACATTCTTGTTGACTCTAGGACTCATTCGTTCATGTATTCCTCCTTATTGAAAGAATTCTGGAGAGAGCATGTATTTTTCAATTGAAAGGTAGTCATCCTTGTTATTTACTTTTTCAGTGAATAAGCACAGTTCCTTTGTCAGGACCGGCTCCCTTTGTGAGTGGCAGAATGGCCTTGAGGGTGTTGCATGATTTGAGAACTCATATCCTATTGAAGTTGGATGGGCTACAATTCTGAAATGATTTTCACAGCCACTTGAAACAGCATTTGCATAATAGGGTTTCCAGTGAAACAGCTGTAGCCTGTTAGGTTTGGACTGTGATGTCTTAGATTCAGCAGTTTGAACTTTGAAGGGCTTCTAGATTTGTGGGTCAAACATCATCATAATTTGCATGCTTTTCAGATGCCTGGATGTCAGCTTTCACCAAATTACACAATATTATGTGTGTTTCGCATGCCTAGAAGTGGTCTTACAAAATCTTCAAATCAACATCATAGTATTATCTGTCTATTAGAAAATCAATTTGGGTATGTGCATTTTAAATCTGTTTGGAGGAAGGAAAAAAGAAAGAAAGCAAAAGCAGAAATTAACTGGACGGTGATACAGATGTTTGGTAGTGTTTTTGTTCCTTGTGTTTAATTTTTTTACCATTTGTTCCTTCTTTACATGTTAAAGAACTACTATGATGTCCTCCAGTTTAAATATAAGATTGAATTTTATTTTCAGGATGCCATTTAGATTTAGCTTGCAATGCAGAATGCTTTAACTTTATTATTGGCAATCTTCGACAGGTAGGTAAAGCCATTGATGGGCATTGACCTTTGTGAAATTATTAAAGAAGGAAATGAAGATATTATATTGTGATTCTTGGTGCACAAAGGAGGATTTATATTGTGTTTCTTCTTGGTGCACAAAATTTCCAATAAAATGCTAGCTGGATCAGCCTTAATGTGGATGATTTTGGACATGCCATTTGGTAAAGTGAAGCTCAAGTCAGAGATGCCATTTCTCTTTTTCCACCTTTAGCCCCAGTTTCTGATTCTGAAAGCATTTCCTTTTTCTTCTTTTGGATTATAAATTATGATTAATATATAATTGATAATATCAATGTCATCTGAAAGACATGGAGCTATAGCTCAGGCTCTGGACCTAGTTCCCCCTAGTATAGGTATAGAAAATCTGGATAGGACCCATTGTTTACCAAACACACCAACATGTCGAGGATGAGCCCATCTTTTTGGGTCAACTGGCCCCATCCTCGCCGGTAGGCATTCTTAATAGGGCTGTTCTCTGGTGGGAACTTCTTTTTGAGAACTTCTTTTTCAGAACACCGTTGGATTTAATCTAATGGCTCAGAAAAAGCAATTCTAAGTGAATCTGTTGTACTCTGTTGTACTAGAATCTGACCTTCAATTTGCTCTCTCTCTCTCTCTCTCTCTCTCTCTCTCTCCTCTCTCCTCCAAAACTTTTTCGGGAGAATATTTCTTTCCCGCGTGGGCGCCATTTTTTCCCGCATTGTTGACTCTGTCCTTAAATGTTGATATTTTAGCCCCAAAATTATATTAAAAAACTTAAAGCAATCAGCTTTACCTTTCCAGATGACTTTTCAATCTCCCTAAACTACATCCCTCTTTTCTCATCTATTTTTCCATCTACCCATATTCAGAGACGGATCAATAGACTGGCTTCCTCGTTTTCATTTCTATACAAAGCATCACTCTTCTCTTTTGAAATATTTTCTTGAAAACTATCATGACTGGCTACCAATCTGGATCTATCGCTTTCTTTTTGGGAAATGGGTTTTGGATGTGCAAGTATGTGAAAAATTTGGGGTTGTATGTGTAGATTTGAGGTGTTTTATTTAGAAGAAAGGCAAAAAAAACTAGATTTTTTTGTTTTGGGTGGGCATGATTTATATTGGGGTTGAATATGATTGATTGTGTTTGTTTGTGGGTATTAGGATATGATCTTGCGGTTTTGTTTTTCATTCCATGTCTCTGCTTGTTGGCTACTCTTTGTACCAATATTTATAATTTATGGGCTATAGAAAAGCATAGAATGGATTGAACAACTCGGCTATGTTATTATGTGTTTGTTTGATGATTAAGACTGTGTTTTGGTTCTTGTCTCCTCATGATTAACACAAGTGAGCTCTTCTCTTTATTTTCTTTGGTTCTTGTCTCTTGCAGATGTTATCTTCTTCCTTCCTTGCTCTGGTTAAGAAATTTGGTACATTCCTCTTCCTTTTCTTAATTTGAACAATTAAAAATATGGTATTTTGAATAAATCTCATGTAAAGACATTAATTTTGGCGAAATGGGTATTGGGTGTGCGAGTATGTGGAAAATTTGTGATCATAGATGTAGACTTGAGGGGTTTTTTGCCTGCCTTGCCCTCCGCTTCACTGAATGGTTAGTCGGGGAAAAAGTTTTACAACTGTCAAATAGTAGGTTTAGAGTTCCTAGCATAAACAGGAATAAGTCCCTTAAGGGGCACTTCAGAGATTTTTATTTTCCTTCTCTTAAAGAAAATAAATTTTAATTTTCCTTATGATATATTCGTGTTTCTCTTCTAGTTTGCAGCTGGATATACCTCTGGATAGAGGACAACAGTGTTGTGGAGTTCATTGGAAAGATATTCATTGTAGGTATGGCCTGTTTCGAGTTATGCTATAGGTTTCATAGGGCTCCAATTATTGATAATGATTGTTTGGCATCTCATAGCCTTATGCATACTGGTAATTGTTTCTCTGGTTTAATGAGAATACTCATTATATTGTTAATATTTTGTCCATTTGTGTCATTTGTGGCTACCATATGGGCATACGGGATATATTTTCTTGGTTTTTCCTTTCTCCAGTGGGATGTTGCAACTTTTTCTTCATTACTATACCATTTAGGTTTACTCACGGATAATCACTGATATGCAGGATGTGGGTGCTACCTTGGTCATCTGTCAATGAGGGTTTGATGATGAAGCAAATCACCTATTGATGCACATGAACTTGCCTGCTGTCAGATGGGTTGGTGGTGTAGAGTTGGAACTAATTGCAATTGCTACAGGTATGCCTTATTAAAAGCCTTTTTAGCACTTTAAATTTGGTAGATAATCAGCCGTATGTTGCTTTATATTATCATTTTCATCTTTGTCGACCAACAAAATGATGTATTTACTAGAGGGGTGGATGTTTGTCTAGTCTTAGCTTTCTCAAGAGCCACAACATCCTAGTGAACATGTACTCAATTGAAAAAACAACTGACATTAATTTGGGTGTTTTTGTGTAATAAGACATAATTATTAGTTCTGTTTTTGTTTCAAACTTTCTATGACAATGATAAACTATTGACAGGAGTGATGGGTTGTTGATAAACTATTGATGGGTGACTGATACAATATTGGTGGACTATTGATACATTATTCACCGGTTATTGACAAATTATTGAAGGGTTCTTGATATATTCATTATGTCGCTTTTTATGCATATGTTGCTTTGTCTGCAGCTTTGGAAACTGATACCAGTAATATGCTAAATCATAATGTAATCGAATATAGAAAAAAAAAATTGCTTAAACCTATTTTTGGTACTGCTGCATTTACTGTTGAGTATTCCTCTTAAATTGGGACTGTTTTGTTTCATTTTGGGTTTAATATTGGAATTTTAGTAGCTTGGTTTTATTTTTATTGTGTTCATTTAATTTGTGCAGGCCCTTGTTTAAAGCTTTGGTTGCCTTGTGTTCAGAATCACAATGTTGCAACATCACTTGTTTGCCACAAAAATATGTTTCGTAAACGCTTCAAAATGATTCACTACAGCTTCAACATCGCTTTATTAAAGCTTCCTAAGTTTTATTTTATTTTTACTAAGAAGTCTTAATTACTATTTATGGAAATTTGAAGTAATAATTGGAGGAAGTGAATCATTTATAAATTATATCCATTCTACAAGTATCACTCTCTCAAAACAAGTTTTATAAAAGTGTTCGAACGAATTCACTAGAGCATCAGTGGTGTATCATTTTGGGTAATAAAAGAAAATATTAGCACATTCAATAATTTGTAAAGTTCCAAACATGTCATTTTGAATTTTGTCAAAATATGTTTCATAAAAGCATCACAAAGATTTCATTAGGGCTTCAATACTTATTCATTAGGGCTTCTACAAAAGGGTAGGAAATTGCAGTGAAATGGGAAAACTTCCAACCTTAAAGGCAAGGAAATATATTGAAAGAGTTGTGAGCATTGAAACATATAATGTAACATAATCATTCAACGTGGTCATCTCTGCCAAACCAAAAGGCAAGGTAAAAACCTTGCACCTAACCATCGTACCACCGCCACCTGGCATCTATCCAATTATTTATTTGTTTTGATATCGAAATGGATTTAAAGCTTAAAATATGAAGTAATTATTTTGTGAATTTTTATGAATTTATTATGATTTTTTGGGAGTTAAAGCATTGTAAAATAGTAATAAATTAAATATAATAACACATGGCAGCGTTGCCCTTATAGGTGCGTTTCAGAGTTTCCGGACAAGTGTCAGGATCGCATAATGCCATGTGTCATCAGAGCTTCATTCTTGTGTCTTTACCTTAAAAAATTCACAAAAAGTGAATACAAAATCCAAAAAATGTACCAAAAATTTCTAAAAACTCCTTGTGACATTATCTTCAACTATGATGTGTGAAAATAAAATTTTGACTTTGAAAAATTTGAGGAAGAGTTGTTGTAAGGGAGAGTAATAGTAATATTGTTAGTATATAAACAAACTTAACTTTGAGAAATTATTTGAATTTTGTATATGTCAAAATAATATTTTTAAAGCTTAAAAGATGAAGGAAATGTGATAAGAAGTTTGTGGGATTCTTTGGTGAAATTTTCAGATTTTGTATGAATTTATTATGATTTTTGGAACTTCAAGCATTGGAAAATACTAATAAATGGAAGAAAATGACACATGGCAGCACCAGATATTAGTGGTTTCAACCTATACATGGTGCGTCATTAAGTGTCTGAAAGGTGTCAATATTGTGTACCGCCACGTGTCATTAGTGGTTTATTTTTGTATCTTAAACTTAAGCAATTGACAAAAAGTGAATAAAAAATTCAGAAAAATGCACTGAACATTTCTAAAATCTCCTTGTGACATTATCTTCGACTATGATGTGTGAAAACAACATTTTTACCTTGGGAAATTTGAAGTAATAATTGGAGCAAGAGTTCTTGTAAGGGAGAGTAATAGTATTATTCATTTTTTGTGAAATTGTTACATTTAAAATACAAAAATGAACCTCTAGTGACATGTGGCGTTACGCGATACTAACACATGTCATAAATTTTTATTAACCACCTATGAGATGTTGCCATGTGTCATTCTCTTCCATTTCTTAGTATTTTTCATATTTTAACTTCCAAAAATCATAATAAATTAATTCAAATTCAGAAAAATTCGCCAAAAATTCCCACCAACTCCTCGTCACGTTTCCTTTATCTTTTAATCTTGAAAATATAATTTTGAAATATAAAAATTCAAATAATTTCTCAAATCCAAGTTTGTTTCTATACCAACAATAATACTATGTTGAACATCCCTTACAACAACTCTTGCTCCAATTATTACTCCAAATTTTCTAAAGTCAAAATTTTGTTTTCACACAACATAGTAGAAGATAATGTCTCATGTCATATAAAAAACTATTTCTTTTTGCTTCAAAAATTAATTATAATTCAAACAAACAATTTTAATGTATTTCATTAATTACATTAGGGTTTAGGGTTTGGCATCCAATGTATTTTTCCCATTAATTACATTCAATTTTTGATCCGGTCCATATGTGATCAAACAAACAATAGCTTAGGATTTACAAAGTGTATTTATGTATTTCATTTGCATCATTCACATTTAGGGACGACCCCCAACTTTAAATTAAAAAAAAAAAATTAAACTACTTTTTTGGCTTGGGATATGAATTATTGGTGCTGAGAAATACATACGTATTTTTGTTGGTATTTTCCCATTTTTTTTAATATTTTAAATGTATTTACAACAAAATTTGATTATATCTTTTTGAAAGGGGATACGTGTCAGCAAGGGATGTCGCTAGCTGGCATCTCATCCAATTAACTATTTGTTAAAACTTCAAAATTTATTACAAATGGTACGATTTAGGGTTTACATGGTAGGAGTTAGAGGTTAGGGGTTAGGGTTTAGGCTTTACGGGGTTACTTGTACAAAGTATTATGGAAATATGACATTTCCTTCTCATATTATATATGTTTTTATGCTATCAAGAAAGAATAACTTGGTATTAAATAATATTGTACATGTGCATGTTTGAAAACCCAAGTTAATGTTTAATATTATACGTGGCTGTATCTGTGAAGATGTGTTGATCAAGCCCTCATGTTGTTGTCTCCATTATGAACTGTAAAAGGATAAAGAAACCGAAACCAACCCCAAAGCCACCACTGGGACACATGGGGAACCAGTTATGGGGTTACTAGTGAATGAACACGTGCACCATCACCCGATCACAAGTTCCCTTTTTGAGGGAACACGTGCAAGTCTGTTGTATTCTTATTTTGTTTATGCTTTGTATTTCAACTATGTTTTTCTTTCCCGTGTATTTTATACATATGGTCAAGACGTGCAATATAGGCATTTTATTGTGGGCAATGTCGACTTCTTCAGCCAACATTGAAACAAAGAGCTGTCGAACACTGCGGTGCCTGAGAATGTCATTTTGGGTCCTTTTCAAAAAAAAAAAATTGTAATATTATAATTGTAATGAATTTAAAATAATAAAATATTTGTGGTTAGCTAAAATGGAGTGCATTGCTGGTAAAGTAAAGTTTTTCAATTTTTTTTTTTTTGGGTATAAGCAAAGGAGGCATAGCCCCAGGAAAAGAAATAACTAAGTACCCTCAGTGCATATATCAACGGGATTTGGTAATCCCAATTGGAATCCTCATCCAGTACCTAAACAATTCTTACCAACAAAATTAAAAACTAAACCACCCAGACAGTTCAATAATTCCATCACCCACAATCACACTCCTATATGCTGCAGTATCCCTGCAACAAGTCTATAGCAAGCTTTAACTAGAATAAATGGATGGCCTCATCACAAATTTGCACCAAGTTTACATTGGAGCTGAGAAATTCGCAATATTTTATGACAAACATCCCGCAGTCCCCCCTGAAACTTAGCTAGACACTGTGAATCATTCCACAATTTGCAAATAACATATGTAAATTTGTAGGTGGAAAGTTACTCACCCACCAACTTGTTGGGGAGCATCAATTACTCGATTAACTGGCCACTCAGTTGTTAGTAGAGGACAACCGTCAACATATCCAGCTTCTTTTAACAACATAGGGATTATTTCGCAACCGGCTGCAGTGCTTTTATCAATGTTTGAGTTCTGCACAAATCTAATTTCGAATCATACACAAATATTTCACAACTGGTTAAATGGACTCTAAACAGCTGGGCCTTGATTTCCTACTATATATTTTCCAACCCAGAATTTAGCTGGTCAACAACGTTTCTCTGTATATAAAAAAAAAAAAAAAAATAGACAATAGTTAGGATGAATTCATGGCACTATGAATGACCTTTTTAGGAGAAACATATGGCAGCATCACTATGCATTGAACTTAGCATAGTTGTCTTCATGCTAGAATACTAAAGGAGAACTGAAAGTAATACAAAGATTTCAGGCATGAGTAATTAATAAATCCACACTATTCACTGTTATCAATAGATTCATATACAGAATCTACTACCCAAATCCATATTACTCACCAATTAGAAAGATATAAAAATGATATCCATATCCATCAACACATTCAGATACAAAAATGATACACATATCCATACCATTCGCACTATTATCTACACATTCAGATACAGAAAATTATACCCAAATCCATACTACTCACCTATTATCAAGATATAAAAAATGAAACCTGCACATTTAGATACAGAATCTGGTACCCAAATCCATACTACTCACCTATTAGAAAGATAAAAAAATGATACCCATATCCATACTATTGGCACTATTATCAACACCTTCAAATACAAAATCTGATACCCAAATCTATACTACTCACCTATTATCAAGATACAAAATATTCAAATTCAGAATATGCACCCAAAGCTATATTTTATACTACTCAGTTATTCGCAAGATACAAAAATGATACCCAACTCCATACTCAGCTATTGGCAAGATACAAAAATGATACCCATATCGGTACTACTCACCTATTGGCCAGATACAAAAATCATATCCATATACATACTACTCACATTATTATCAACACATTCGGATACAGAATTGGATACCCATGTCCATAATACTCACAATATGATCTACACATACCTATATCGATGCTAACTTCTCAATTCCATTCCCGATCAAGGTCCCCAGGTACAGGCCCTGTATCACATGACATGGAAAAGGATATAGTTCACCATGAATGCAGGCACCATTCCTTCCATAAAAAGCCAAAACCATTAAAACTCTTACATATAACATTTATTTTATCAAAAAGTCAAATACTATTAATTTATGGTATATGAGCTCCCAAGATTTGCTGAAATAAGACCACAAATTAATTATTTAGTTCTCACCCAGATCTACTACTAAACTAATCCAAAGCTCATACTCAAAATAACATATTCCATAACTCCAACAATGACAAAAATTGATGGTCACTACAATCAAATATCCAGGAAGCAACCAAAAAGCTCATCTCTTCATACCCAGTGAAAAACTCCAAAGGGATAAACAAAGACATTTTTGCTTAGACTTAAATTTGAATAAAACAAGACCCCAACAATCAATGGTAAACATAATGTTCCCTATTGTGCCTGGAGGCTAGTATCATCCAGCTTCCCAACCATTACCTAAACCTAGGCTAGAGCAACTTTCGTGTTCACCTTGTGGCCTTTAATGGTAAGGAGATTATACCAACACAAAAAACTCTTTGGGGTCTCAAACATTTATTCAGAAACAAACTAATAGTAAAAAAGAAAACTGGAGAGCTGCACAACTATACTATATCTTTATCTTAGTCAGAAGCATAAAAACATCAAAAGTAGAGAAAAATTACAAAGATCTCTGGCAGTAGTGATGGCTTTACCTAGTAGCACTTAAGCTAGTCAGCTGTGGAAGTGTCATGGAACACCACCTAGCCTACTACTCCTATACACTTACTGCTTTGGATGACTAAAGCTCTGATTGGAAATTACAAACATATTTCATAATTGCATAGCTTGGGAAAATTTCTGAGCAACTAAGCGACATGTACAGATTGGGAAACAACCTATGTATGCTCTTTGGGTCTTCTAAGATTAAGAAGAAGAGACAACATATTAAGAGACTAATGGTGGAGGAAAAGGTTCTGGGTTCTCGATAGGAAAAGGTTTAAGAGTGCTTAGTTTCTTCTTATATTTATCATGATGTAACAGGGCATGTTTATCTCCTATTTCAATGGAAAAAAATTTTCTTTAACTCTCTGATTCAGCACAAAGTTGGAAAGAATAACATGCAAGTATAAAAACACGTAAAGGAAAAAACATGCACAGAGCGTCCTTCCACACAGGACAACACACGTAGAGAAAGGAAGCACAATGTCAACAAAGGGGATATCAATTTCAGGAAGAACAGTATCTCAATAAGAAGAATAAGAGTCAGAGGGCATTTGAAATGCCATTCTAAACACTAAACAAGAGTGTATATACAAACAACCAAAAGAAGAAAGGAACTAAGCAAACTACAAGGGCTTAAACATCCAGGCACAGATAGACTGCTTCTAATCTAACAAAACCAAAATTCACAGGAACTAAGCAAACTACAAACGGATACTCATTCACACTGCGATAAACACACCCATATCCATAAACTCCATTTAGCAATAAAATTGATAAGAGGAAGAGTTACAACAGGTCGCAGATAGAATATAATCTTACAGTTCTTAAATTTCGCTTTCATTGCAGTTCACTTACCACAGAACTGGTTGATGCTTCTTTGAAAGATCAAAATTCGATTTGGGAGAAGTTCATAAATGCGGACAGCTAATTTTGGACAAACCGCTGATGATTCTTAGGCAACACTCGATTACGGAGGATGGAATGAATGGGCGACTGGAAAGGGTTTTGATATCAGAGGCAACACTCGATCACGAAGAAGTTGAGAAATGGGTATTTGAGAAGTTCAGAGATTTTGGGTCGTGAGATTTTGCACAAATGAAAACAGTTTTTTCTTTAATCTGGTTTTTGGGTGGAGTTATGACCTTTTGGGTATCTGTGTTGTGAGATTTTGGGGGTTTGAAGTTATTATTCATAAAATAATTAAATGGTGCAAGGAATGAACAAAAAAAAGGCGTGAGCGGCAAAAGAGAAGCTGCATTGTACCCAATTCTCCTGTGAGCTTGTTTTTCTCTTCAGCCGTTGAGATCACTTCAAAGGCTGAGATAGAGCCCCAAATAGAGGTTCGCAAAAAGATATTCTCACCTGAGCCGCTGGCTTCTTAATAAGGATGGGTTTACCTTGTCCACCCCATTATTAGTTTGGGACTAGTCGGGAATTTGACGTTGCCACCATCGGTTGGTTGGTTGGGTCGTCAACCTCACAATTGACCAATTAAATCTATCTAAGATGGTGTCCAGTGCTCATATCCATACATAATCTATGTTATTAATGTTCAATTTAAATTTACAATTATGTGTGCGCTGTGAATGTTGCATATTCTATCAAGTGAAATGGGTGACCTTATCTGACAAGGAAAGAAGGAAAAAAGGTGAACTACTCATCTGAGAGCCATTTTGCTGAACTCTTTTTAATTCTCCTGACAACAGTTTGAGGTGTGAAGTTTTCCGTGGTGTGATTGCTACACAAATATATTTACATAGGATTTTAGTTAGCGTCAATTGCTTACGCATGCATGCTTAAATAACTACGAGATGAAACTTTTTTTTATGGTTAACTGTTAAATCACTAATCCTAACAACTATTTGAGATGTTTAAGCTCTATAATCTTTACACAATTATAGCTACAAAAATTTAGTAGTACTTTTCTTCTCTATTTGAGGTGAGGTTTTCAATTCCGTATATTTGATGTATAAACACCCCCAAAGTTCATTTACAAAATTAGTCTTAGAAACACCCCCAAACTTCATTTACAATATAACAAAGAGATTTCGAACTTCCTATAAATTACAAAATTGTCATCAATTTCTTAAAACAAGTTCAACCCTAAAACTTCATAAAGACATCAAAGTAAATTAAAAATCAAAATCAATATGGCTAGCTGTCATCTTTTGGGTTGTTTTTGGATTTGTTTATAAAAATTAAATTGTGTAAGATTTATCTATATCATTAGTATTAAGAATGAGTATATAACTAAATATTTGCGTATTAAGGTTTCCAGTGAAACAGTTGTAGCCTGTTAGGTTTGGACTGTGATGTCTTAAGATTCAGCAGTTTCAACTTTGAAGGGCTCCTAGCTTTGTGGGTCAAACATCATCACAATTTGCATGCTTTTCAGATGCCTAGATGTCAACTCTCTCCAAAATTACACAATATTATGTGGGTTTCGCATGCCTAGTAGTGGTCTTACAAAATCTGCAAATCAACATCATAGTATTATCTGTCTATTAGAAAATCGATTTGGGTATGTGCATTTTAAATCTGTTTGGAGGAAAGGAAAAATGAAAGAAAACAAAAGCAGAAATTAACTGGATGGTGATAAAGATGTTTGGTAGTGTTTTTGTTCCTTGTGTTTAATATTTTTTTACCATTTGTTTAAAGAACTACTATGATGCCCTCCAGTTTAAATATACAGATTGAATTTAATTTTCAGGATGCCATTTAGTTCAGTATGGTTGCAATGAAGAATGCTTTAACTTTATTATGGGCAATCTTCAATTGATCTTTGTGAAACTATTAAACAAGCAAATGGAGATTAATATTGCGATTCTTCTTGGTGCACAAAATTTCCAATAAAATGCAAGCTTTTTTTATTTTTTTGGTCTGAAACAACAGAAAAATTTGTACGAAATGGGCATATGAAAAATTTATTATATATGGCATACTTTGATCGGCCAAAAATAACAAAATATTGCTATCTCCATTTCACACAAGTGTTTCTCATCAAACGGCCTTAATTTTGATGATTTTGGTCATGCCATTTGGTAAAGTGATGCTGAAGTCTGTCATTTCCCCTTTTCCACCATTAGCTACAGTTTCTGATTATGAAAGCATTTACTTTTGGATTATAAATTATGATTAATATGTACGAATTTGATAAATAAAAAATCACTGTCATCATAAAGACATGGACCTAACAAGAATTTTATAATGAAAGTCTTATATATGACTCTTCGATAAGGTCTTATCTCTTAATTATTAGATAAAATTGATTCGTCGTTGGATTAAATTCGTTAGCATGATCCAACAATTAAGAGATAGATCTCGACTATATATAATACTCTCACTGTAGAATGAAAGCTCTGGACCCAGTTCTCCCATTATAGATATATAAAATCAGAATAGGACTCATTATTTACCAAACACACCATCAAGTTTTCTCCCTGGGTTTTTTTTTGTCAATAAGTTTCTCCCAGGTTCAGTGAACCTAACAATTGACCAATTAAAATAATCCAATGTCAATTTAAATTTACAATTATGTGTGTCATATTCCATCAAATTAAATGGGCCACCTTATTTGATAAATTTAAAAAAGGAAAAAAAGGTGAACTTCTCATCTCAGAGCTATTTAGCTGAACACTTTTTAGGGTATTAAATCTCCAATCCTAACAACAATTTGAGGTGTCAGGTTTTGGGTGGTATGATTGTTACACAAATATATTTACATAAAGATTTTTGTTAACGTCAATTGTCAATTGCTTACGCATGCATACATAAATCATTACGAGATAAATTTTTTGTATTTTTTTATGGTTAACTATGAAATCACTAATCCTAAGAACAACCATTTGAGGTGTTTAATTGATTTTAAAAAATAAAGAAAAGAAACTCGATCTATATACTATCTATATACTATCTATACTCGTGTACCGCTAGAATGTTGCTCCTTATGAATTATCTATACTCGTGTGGATAGACCATTTTTCTTCTCTTCTTTTCCCTTTATTTGGCTTTTGTCTTAGTGCATGCATTCCAAAACATAACCTGATGGATGAAGTCAACTATGATTTATGTGTTGAAAGATAAAGGCACACTTCGCCATCCCGTTGATGATTGTAAACTATGTTGAATGGACACTTCACTAAGCATAAGTGTCGGATGTTCGGACACTCTTTGGACACTTGTGTCCAAAGGTTAACGTCTTGTCCACGATCAATACACTCCTCATATACAACCAGGATACTCTCTAAACACGGGACAACTCATACTCAAGGGCAACTAATGTGTTCATTCATATAAAATTAATTAATTACATTTGAAAGGCTTGAAAAACTTGAATTTCACTATATATATATAAGTATTATTATAAATTATTATGTTTTAATTGCCGTATTCCGTATCCTAGTTTTTTGAAATTTACCGTTTTCCCGTGTCGTCGTATTCGCGTCCATACAACATAGATTATAAAGTTAACCTAATTTGCACAATATCTTTTGTTTTAAATATAATCTTATCAATTCAAAGAGATTCGGTAACATAAAACTAATTGGAGAAAAGGATTTGGCTTACCTGATTCCTCATATCATGTAAGAAATTAGGTCGATTGTCGCGCAAAAGAAAAATAACTTTTGATATCTAAGGTGCCCCTTTATGAATTTTTTTTGTCTCCACCACTGATGATTAATTAAAAGAATAAAATTATTGTGAAAAAAAAAAACCAAGAATAAAAGTGTAAGAGAGGCATGGCTATACCAACTTGTGAAGAATGACTACTATCTAATAGACCATCTTAAAAACCAAGAGCACTTCAAGCGTTCGCCCCTAGCCCGGGCAACAGGGGCCCAAGCCCCCATTTGACATTCCAGCAGGCTTCTACAGCTCTGGCAGCTTATGGGTCCCAACAAACCGGGCTAGCCCAAAGGTAAGAATAGCTTGGGCTGTTGCCTGGGTTTGCTGAATGTCAGCAATGAAATTTTTTTATAAAAAAAATAAAATAACTAAAATTTAAGATTTTTTTTTATAAAAAAAATAAAGACTCAGTCATATTTTTCACTTCCCACATCAAAACTCTATATAAATTCATCTCATCACATCTCATGTGAATAGTGGTTGACATGGCAATGGATGACCCGTGCCTCCCCTTGCCCTTTGCCATGGCAAATAGGCGAAAGTGTTATAAGTGTACGAGTGACATGGCTATAACAACTTGTGAAGAATGACTACTATCTAGTAGATCTCAAAGATTGTAGGAGCCCACTATATGTCCAAATTATAACATATAGATGTTGTCCTCACCCTAACCACCTAGGTCCAATACTTTAGGTGAGATTAGGTCCAATAGACCTCTACATGTGGCATTTTAACTTAAAGGGCTTTGGTGCAGTTATGAGTCGACCACATATATTTGAACTATAGATTATTATTGTATTCTTCAATGTGGGACTTACACATTATGGCTTGTATCAAGCAACAAACACCAACAATCTCCACATTGACGAGATCCAACCCAAGGTAATCCGACCGTTACAACACTCACACTTTTCGAGGATGACGTGGTCCCTGCAACTCAACCTCTCCAGACAACAATTTCTTAAGTCTTGCTAGAAGCCCTTGCTCCACTTAAGCCTAAGATTTTCTTGAGCCTTGCCCATTACAAACCAAAAAACAAAAAACAAAAAAAAACGTTATTTGGTGACATTTCATGACTGTTGTGGGGGTTACTAAAAACTTTAGTCACTAAAAAAAGCAAAAAAGGTGACTAAAAGCCAAAAAACTCAAAAAAGGTGACTAATGCCTTTTGTCACGGCCACAAATATCACCAAATAATGGTGACTGTTGCCACTTTTTTTACTAGTGACCTAGTTAGCCACCCCTAGGATTTCCTTGAGCCTTTTCTCCACTAGCCCTTACTCTACTAGCCCGCTCCACCTTTATCCATCTTTGTAAGAATTTGCTTAAGTCACCTCTCCAACTTGAACCAAATGCATTATAGCCGAATAAGGCCGTGATATCAATTGTTACAGGAGATCAAGGACTATATTTCTTAACACCTTCCCAATAATCTCCCATACCCAACTTAGGTGAAGGGCTCACCATCACTTCAACTTCTTAAAGTCTATCTCGACTCGAGATGCCGTGTTGTAAATATTGCAAATGAACCATTAATCTTGACCTTGTCCAATCTACACATAACCCAAATCATAATGTTGTCCTAGCTTATGTGTAGTATATTAAAAAAAAAAAAAACATTCTTGATGAGGATGTAGTTCTTTATAGGAGCAATTTCTTTTATTAAAAAAAACGAACATTCTATTATTTTTTTCTCGTACAATATCTTCAATCTTCACATATGCAACACATGCGAATAATTCTAATATTATTATAACGAGAAGAGGCCATGTCCGTCATTATAAGGTAACTGTCAAATTATGAGCCCTTAATTATATTAAATCATAATTACGTACAATTTCATTAAACACACTTGTACTCCCATGTCATGTTTTTCCTCTCTTTTTGGTTGCTTCAATACCTTAGATTGGATGAGTGTTTCTTATAGTAAGAGAGTGAATAGGGAAGTAGATTAGTAAAATTAACATTATATTATTACTTACTTAATTGGAAAATGACAAATAATATTATTTGATTATCTTAATTGACAAAGAGAATTCTCTTAATTAATAGTCTAAATAAATAAATGGACATCTTTTGTCTACTTACACACCCTTTTATTTTTGTTACATTGGAGGAAAGAAACCTCACTAGGGTTCGATCATGTGTACCATTGGCACTGCTACGGGGTGGAGGGGGAATCCACATGTTGTGAATTGATAACAAACTCAACTCATCCTCCCCTAATAATCTTGTTGTTGATGGACTTTGTGACACACACAATGAATGGATGAATCACACACACACACACATGAGACAACAACCAAGCACAAAGTGCCACAAGCATTTATAGAGGTTCAGCAAATGCCTACATCCTCTTGGTGATCCTCTTGAGAAATTCACTTCATGAAAGAATAAGTTACAACTTTGGTTTACAAAGAAAAACCCCTTTGGAACTCTATTCTCTCTCTAAGCTCTCTTTTCTCCACACCCCTTGCTCAACACTTTGATACACTTGTGAACACTCTCACAACCCTTGGTGTTTCCCCCCTTAGGTGTCTAGACACTCAAGACTACAACTCAGTTTTAACTTGAACTGATTGCTCTCTCTCACGTTCTCCCTTGGTGAGATAACCTTCCTTTGCACACAATAGCTTCCAGTTACTTGACAACTTTGAGATTAACCACTTATGCACTTAACAACTTAATATTCTCTTGCTTCCTCTTCCCTCTTATACAAGCCTTTGGACTCCAAGATAAGGTATCATTATGTTATGCACGTTCTTGCTTTAGTTATCCAACTTTAGACACCTGTTTTGGCAGCTCACAAAGCAAGTAGATAATGGCTGCTTGCAGCCATCTATCTCTTGAACCAAGAGAGTATTCACTCATTGAAGCAAGTCATCAATTTGCTAAAGTGTTCTCCCAAACTTTCCAGCTGCTTGCCACCTTTTATTACCTCAGAAGTGATCCATAAAATCCTTGCAAGTCGGTAGAAAGTGGTAGCACACCAAGGAGGACTTGAAAACGCGTAGGAAAAAAAAAGCACAGCACGTCTGGCGACCGGTCATGGATACCTTGCGACCGGTCGCTGATATGTTTTGGATACCTTGAGGATACATTGCGACCGGTCGTGGACCTTGCGACCGTCGCTTCTGCGATTTCTCCAGGTCTTCAAATCTCTGTAACGGGAACGACGCGCCAAACCTTGCGACCGGTCACTCACTCCTTCACTTGCATACTAAATGTGAGCCATTTTTCCAATACCACCACCACAGTGGTGGGAACCCATTGGCCACTTCTTTTATTTTTAAATACTTTTGTAATTACATTAAAGGGCTGTATAAATGGATAAAAGGATGGATAAAAGGAAAGTGAAAAAATCAGCATCCTGAATAAAAAGACAATAATAATACAACTACTGAATTTAAGACAGGAAATTTGTAATTGTGGTCACCGGTCCGCCAGCTTATCACAACCCACCGCTGAGGCCTACGGCCTGAGCTACGTCATAATTAGGGCATGACATGCGAGATCCCGTATAAACTGCAGGCCATTTAATCTTGAACGACAACAGGAATTGTTCCCAATACGCGCGGCATTGTCTTAAGTCATAAACAGTTTTTATATTGCCCCACAATTTTCAACCCTATCCACTCCCACTATATTAATAATAATAAATAATTAAATTAATTAATTTAAAAAAAAAAAAATAGAAAAAGCATTGTCTTAGCTCAGCTGGGGACGGAGCGAGGACTATGGAGACGAGTGAGCAGGTCTTTCTCATTTCATTTCTTCTCCTTCAAATTAGTCTTCTCTTTCTCTCTCTAGAAAGTTCACGCTGCTACAGTACATTTGTATGACGAGATTGCCCTCAACTTTCCCAGCGAATTCCGAGCCTATCCTCGTCTTCTTCTCAGATTCTCCCAACAGTCAAAGATCCTCTGCTGATCAACTTCTCCTTCTCCATATTTTCATGGAACACCTGCTGACTTGAGCTTCCTATGGATTTGACCGAGGGCGTCGGAGAGAGCTCGTCACCGCCTCGAAGCTTCGTCAGCTTCGGCAATTACGATGTGCGAAACGACGTGTACAACCGCTTGTTGGAGAGCGGTAATGAAGACGCTTTGACTCAACCTGATTTTCGTGAGCAGTTGGACGCTCACTTCAATCGCTTGCCGGCTAGGTATTCCAATTCGATCGCTTTCCTTTCCTGTATTGGAATTAGTTTTTTTATTTCTTTATTTGGCTTTAACGAATTTCGGCTGTTGATTTTATTTCTGAAACTAGTGCTTTATTTTTAATTTTTCCAGTATGAATCTTCGTGAAGCTTAGATTAGAGTCTCAATGATGATTCAAACGTGATTGATCTCTTGAGTTGTGGAAGATAATATTATGCATGCCGAGCAGTTTTGGGAAAGTTTTTAATGTTCGAAAATTTCCATTTGCTTATATGTTCTATTCTTGGTACCGTACGGCATACGGCTTTACTTTTGAAGCCTTAAGTTTTGAGATGGAAATGTTTTTTATACGTTATTTTCTTCCCTATATATCTGCTGACTATGTAACCAGTGGAGTAGCTTACGTTTTACAAATTCTTTGTGTGTACGAGTGGAAATTAGTTCCACAGCCAATTTTTCTGATTCTTGTTTGAATGGAAAAGTACTATTCTTCTTGGAAATACTTTTCGGGGAGGCACAAACCTTTTACTTAGGTTTGTCAAGAAATACTATCCAAGGCAAAGACAGCTTTCCAGTCCTTATGTTATCTTGAAGCTTTGGTTAAAACATAAGTGGAAAGTATATTCACTAGAGTTTCCAAGAAGTTCTCCATTGGAGAACTTCATAAGAGCCATATGATAAAGGCCTTTTCTTTTCTTTTTCGTGTGAGGGGAGGGGGAGTGAACTTAGTTCATGTCTTATGTGCTTCCCAATTTATTTCCTGCACATACTCCATTGGAACAAACGGGGCCATAGCATATTGTTTTTATCTTTTTTTTTTTATAATGGTGATGAACCTATTTCCACGTTTTTTTTTTTTGCTGCGCAGTTATGGGCTTGATGTTAACTTGGATAGAGTGGAAGATGTCTTGTTGCATCAAAAGCTTCTTGCATTGGCAAAAGACCCAGAGAAGCGGCCTGTTTATCATATCCGTTTCATGGAGGTATTGAATGAAATGACATTTAGCCAAAGAAAAAAGAGAAGATTTCATAGAGCCAAAGCATGATTTAAGTTTACTTAGCATTAAAACTGTACCGCCTTTTAGTCTGATATGATTTTGCTTACTAGCTGTTGTATTGGAAATATTATTGTTACTCTTGCTTCCATTGGGGTAAATCTGACACTTCACCTGTTCCATATGAGTTATTTTGAAAGAGAACATATTTCTTAATAGTGGGTTCAGGGAAAAGAATCGGAATGGTCATTTCCCTATACCGTTGACCAGGATCTGGATCTATTACAATGTGTAGTAATATATGCACGTTGTTGCATGTATTGACTGTCACTTTCTGTAAAGAAGTTTTGAACTACACTTGGAAATAGGATTTCAAATAATCTTGTAAGCATGTGAAACATTGATGTTATTTCCAATGTTAAATTAATACTTTTTTTCTTCTGACTGTTTTATCTATTACAAAGTTCCCCACACTTTTGTTAATTTCTATGGATCTTTGTGTATTTCTGGTCAGAATACTTCTACGAAAACAGATGATGACGATGATGATGATAATGATGGCCAACAAGTTACTAGTATCGTTTCAACCCGAAGGCTATCATGTGATGAAGCTAATGAAGGAGCTGCTCAGTCACATGACAGGTATTATACCTGTGTTCTCTGTCTGAAATGCTTTTCTTTCCATATTTATTGCTGTTAAGGGTTTCAGTGACTGCATTGGGTGATTGTGGGTTTCATTTCTTTATTTCTTATTTATTCCATTTCTGTGAGTAGAGCTAGGAATTGTGCAATTGACTCTAAGCTTGGGGACCTAAATTTGGATGTTAGAACGAATGCTACGGACATGGATGGAAGAGATCTGACAGAGAGTTTTTCCCCAAGGTACTAAACAAAATATTGTTGGCATGTTTTTTGTTCAAGACTAAACACTTTTGTAATTCATCAAAGCAAGAATTTGTTTATTGTCAGATCAATGGTTACCATTTGATACTTCAATTGTTGCAATATGTTGGTTTTGTGGTATTTATTTCTTTGGGTTTATTTATCTATTTAATATTTGTTGACTTGCAATCACATTCTGGTATCTAACCAATAACAACTAAAATGAAAGGGCACAATGGAAACATATTAGATATGTAGAGCAACTGGTCATAAATGGTCCTGGTCCCGAATTCTTTTCAGATACTTTTTGTAGTAAATCTTTATTTGAAAGGTTGGTCGGTTGTTGTGGATGCATCATTAGTATAACAAAATGGGGAGCGGATGCATCTTTTGTTTTTGTATAGAACATTGGAGTTGGTTGAGTTATGGAGTAAATTGTTATGTTCTGTGAACGCAGTTCTGGTTTTGCTTTGTTTGACTTCTCATATTTTCAGTATAGGAGTTATTTAGAGTGAGCAATAGTAGAATATTAAAGTATGTGAAGAAGAATTTTGCCTTATTATGTGCTTCTGTTTCAAAGTTTTGGATTCAATTTCAGTAGCCTTCTTTTCAGACGTTGGAAGACTTAAGACTTTCTTTCATACTTCTTTGACTCGTGGTAGTGTCTATTAATATTGTATTGTTAGCATAGGGTGGATTACCTGTCATCCTTTAATTATTTTGTACTGTTCCATTTCTGAGAGATTTTTATTTCTTATCAAACAAAAATTAGATAAAATATTTATTGAGAACTAAAGAAATATATTTTGTACGTGTTATTTTGAATTAATTATGTTGACATGTAATAAGCATGTATAGTTTGTCAGTCTTGCTTTCGAGGAAACCATGCATGTCCATAGATGGTATACACAGCTAGAAGAATAAATGTCAATTATGTACATAAATACATATGCATGCATAGGTAAAAACATATATGTATGAAATATTAGGCTAAAGGTCTTCTTTTCCAACTTAAACATAGAAAATGACATGCTGTATGTTGATATGAATGTTTTAGCAACATATACCTATATTATAGTTTTTTTTTTCAAGATACAGAATCCAATAATGCTTTTTCAAGTTCTTTGACACCAACTTTGTAATTTTGTTGCACAGTGAACATAATCTCTTTTTATTATTTTTTAAGACTGAACTTTGACTTTATATTGAGAGATTGCATTTGCAGTTTGGGCTTCTCTTTCTCCAGCCTTTAGGATTGCAATTTTATTAGATTGGGGTGCTGCTACAAAATAATTTTTTGAGTTGTCTTACAATGTCAGAGGTGTAATATGGACTTCTGTTTTATGGGAATTAAATCATTTTTCTGGTAGACCTCTTGTTCACCGAGTCTTGTATTGTGTTCTTGACTTGATAAAATTTCATTTCTCTTAAAAAAAAAAAAAAAAAAGTTCTCATCTGTGCAGAAATTATATTGACAATTGGGATGTATAATGCAGGCAAGATATACCACATGTTCCCATTCATGAAGTAATATTTTCAACCATTGACAAGCCTAAGCTTCTTAGCCAGGTATGACTGAGAAACTTAATTTATTTGTTTGTCTTTGGTAGCTTCATTACATGCAATACATTGGCTCCACTTAGCAGTCTCTTGGTTTTCACTAATTTCAATGTAAATGTGTTTAATACCTAATGCTTGTAACTTAAATCACTGTCTAATTTATTTACCTTTTTTAATGGACACTCCATCTAGCTTGTCCTTTATAAAGCCATGTCAAAGAATTTCTGTTTATGTAGATGTATACAAGTTTTTACCTACTTTTCAGATTTTTTTGGTAATCCTCATGCTTATGATCTTTTGAGTATACAGCTTCTATGGGGTTCTGTCTTGGAAAATTTTCAACGGATTTATTACTCCTTGGGAGAAAATATGATGTTGTCATGTGAACATCTTTCCAATAGTACCTCACTGCGGAGCCCTTGGATTTGAAGATAATTTGAAAACCCACCCTTTGCATTGGAAATGTTCTTTATCATGATTAATTTGTGTCATGAAGTTTCACATGGTCACTTTCTATCAATATAAATTTGCAGCCTTCAAATTTTTTAAAAACTGGCAACTGAATTTAAGGGTTGCAGTAGTTAATATTGTGATTATTATTTATAAAAAGAGGAGTAATACTTCTTTTTTGAGAGAATAATTCAGCACCTCTGATTCTACCTATATATATATTGTCTATGTTGTCAAAGCCAGAGAACTGCAAAAGTGGAACCATACTAAGGACAACATCTTTCTAACAGATGTCATTTTCCTCTAGCTTTCTGCTTTGCTTTCTGATTTAGGACTTAACATCCGTGAAGCACATGTTTTTTCAACGACCGATGGCTACTCCTTAGATGTTTTTGTGGTGGATGGATGGCCTGATGAGGTACTTTTTTGCAATATAATGTGTTTATCATCATTCGCTGTCTGGGTTGCATGTTAGTTCTTTTTATGTATTACTATTGAGAAATGTCCAATATGTTGGTTGGCATTTGTTTTTGGGGGGGGAGCCCCAGGCAGTATGTCTTTACCCATTACACTTTTGTGTTTTTGGGGGGGAGCCCCAGGCAGTATGTCTTTACCCATTACACTTTTGTTCATTGTGTGTGGTTTTTGTTGTGATGCCATTATTATTTTCTATAATCTAAGCTGTTGATGTGTTTTCTTTTTTTCTGTTTGCATCCCAATATTTGTGTTATAAGTATTGAGTTTTATCAAACAGGTTAAGTGAAAAAACTGCAGTTTATCCAAAGAAAATGCTTTCGTAATATATTAAGGGGCATTGTGATTATATTTCTTTTATGACAGGGATCTGTGCTGAGTCCAAATGTTGCTGACTTTGCAATGTTGTGGTCAGGATACAGATGGTCTACATGAAGCTATGGAAAAGGCGGTTGCTAGAAGTGAGGTAAATTGTGCCACATTGTAATAGTAATAGAAGACTAATACACAGTAATATGCAACTGTTGCTTGATAATTTAGGGGTCATGGTCAAGATCTTCGCATTCTCATTCGGCTGTGGAGAAAGCATTAGCGGCACAAGAAAAACCTGGAAACTGGGAAATAGACAGAAGACTATTAAAGATAGGAGACAGAATTGCATCTGGGTCATGTGGAGATTTGTAAGACAGGTTTTTATTGTTTTCACCTTTATTCTTTTATGGGCCTCTTCGCTGCTGAACCTTCTATTTCTGTTCATCCTAAGGTACCGCGGAATTTATCTTGGTCAAGATGTTGCAGTTAAGATACTGAGGTCAGAGCATTTGAATGATGCTCTAGAGGATGAGTTTGCTCAAGAAGTGAAAATTCTGAGGTGAACCACTTTCTAGTTTTGATTGTTATTTTAATAATGGTTTCTGTTAGGGAATTCACATGAAATCACTCTTTACCTGATCTGTTGGGATCTCCTTCCACTAGTAAATTTTTAAATATTTCCCATTATTTCCTACAATTCTCCTGGTGAATTTAGCTTATAGTGAAAAGGATATAACAATTCTAAAATTTTCCTTCCTAATTCTGCTAAAAAGTTGGTAGTTCAAGTGCAATAGGGATAGGAAGGGATTTTGGAAGGTTATAGTTTATTTGTTCTTCCCAATCACTAAGGACATTAAGGTCCTGGCAGTAGGTTTTTGCAGGGTTTGGCTGCCTTTTCAAGCTTAAAGAAATCATGTTTTTTGTGGTCTCTATTTTTAGCCTATGTATCTAATTGTGACTCGTGATATGATCCAACATGAAATTTGGCATGACATGTTCACAGCTGTCAACTCATATTGTTGGTAGAAGTTACTCTGGTTTAAGATAAACTTCCATGCATGCTTTCGTTTAGTATGATTTAGTTTCCTTTACATGTACTTGGGTGCTCACTGGTTAGTACAAATTATTTTTGAAGGCCATGAGTTTGTTAATTGCAAAAGTAAATTACACGTTACGCAGAAGAGAAAGTCAATCACAATAAAATACAAAAATTATCTAGCACTAATTCTAGTAGCCTAATTGAAGCCTTCAAATTTTATCGTTTTTTGGTCATATTTTGCATTCTGCTTTATACTGTGGACAAGAACAATTCCTATATCGTCTAGGTGTCTTCCCCTTTCTGCCCCCTTGTAAACAACTCCACATTTTAACCGACTATAGATTTTGCAAATAAATTCCTTGCTTGATGATAATATTTCTCTTACATCATGAATTATCTGAATATATTAAAATCCACATGCTTTTCATTGAGCATATCATTTGCTTCACCTTGATCTCCAATAAGTCATGCATCTACATGGATCTTCCGAGTACAAGTTTCTTATGCTACAGTATATGAGGATATAAACAATTCATTGGGGGCAGCACAGATGCTTTCTCACTAATATCTGTGGGTCAAAACCGTGTCAACCTCTTTGCACTTTTACTCTTTTAATTTCAACTTATCTCGTGGTCTATTGTAGCCACATAAAGTATGGAGTTCTGAAATTGTTTTCCCGTAAAAGCAGAATTATTTCCTTTGCAGTCCTTGATTTTCAATTCTAAAAGCCAATAAGTGTTGATTTTTTTGTTGTTTCTAGTTTGTCATAGTCTGTTATTCTATTTTAGGTTGCCCCGTTCTCCTGGTCCACAGTGAGTTTATTGGGCAACAGCTGTTAGATTAAATCCAACAGTGGACAGTAGTCTAATTAATAAACTCAGTTTATAGTTTTTAATTTCAATTGTTTTTTTGAGAAGTAATTTTTAAAGCAATTTTTCAAAAACAAAACTGAAAGGACTTTAGCATCAGTACGCCTCCTAAGTTGGTAGAATTTTTTGTCTCCTTCAATTCTCTTATCCAAGTTGGTATCTTTCTTCCCTCTTCTTCAAGCTTAACAAAAACAATTCTTATCCATTTTGAACCCTTCGAAAATTATGACATTTCTCTAATCTGTATTTTGGCGTCCTTATCAATTTTTGTATTTAAACTTTTCCATTCTTGATCACACTTGGGAGAGAGATCTCTCCAATGGAATTCCCCCATCTGGTTTTGCACCATTGCTAGAAGAAAAGGAAATTTTCACACCAGATGCACATGTGCTGCTCTGTGAAAACTGGGCGAATGGTATAGAACATTGTTAGAGAAACCTTGTTAAAGAAAACAATGGGCTTATAGGAGAGTCTGGAATTTGGAGGGGATGAATTGGAATTTAGAAAGAAACGCAAGAAAAGTGCAAGTTTCCTTTTTGAAGATTGCTTTAAAGATTTTTACTGAAAAAAATAATGTTAAAAAATTATAAATTGAGTTTATTGTTTAGACTGTTGTCCACCGTTGGATTTGCAGTTGCCCAAGAAACTTCCTGGTCCCGATGGACCAGGAGAACAGGACTGTAAGTTGGCATGCTTATTGCTATGAAGTCATTTCAAAATAAAATGCTAAGATAGTGTATACTCATTCTTAAATGCTGATATCTATATATATATATTCGTTTTGTGATTGCAGAGAGGTCCATCATAGGAATGTTGTGCGCTTTATCGGGGCATGTACGAAGTCTCCACATTTGTGCATAGTGACAGGTATGCAATTGGTTTTCTCCAGCATTTACTATAAATTTAAGTTAGCTTCTTTCATGTTTTATTCATTCTGTATCAAAATCTTACACGTGGAGATGTTCTCACAAGCAGTGCAACTAAGATAAGCAGAATAGGCATCAGGTGTACTTTCTTTTTTATTCATTTTTTAAGTGAAACCTAGTATATATATTTCCATGATTATAGAGTGAGAAAGTTTCATGAGTATCTCCACTAATATAAGCGGAGCCGACCATAAATTTCATTTGTTAAGGAGACTTTTCTTGTGTGTTCTGTATTCTACTTCCTCTAAGCTGTTTGGATGCCATGCCTTTTGGAGCTCCTAAATATATGTAATTACAATAGAGCCTTTGCATCTTGTTGTAACTTGTATGTTATGGTGCTTCATGGGGAATTAGGAATAGAAGGATATTTGGGAGAGCAAGGGATGAGGAGGTGGATCATTCGTGGGATGGAGTTCATTTTTGGGTTTTCCTTTGGCATTGGTATCTTTAGACTTTAGGGATGGTTCTTTTCAGGGTATCTTTTATGATTGGAATGCAGCTTATTTTTTCGTTTTCATCTTGATTGCTTTCATGCAATATTTTGATGTTTAGATCTGTAGACGAGTATAATTAGTCCAGTGGACAACTTGTCCCCTGTATTGTACTGTTCTTTTTCTATTAATGAAAGTATGTTTCTATTAAAAAATAAAATGAATGTAGTAATTTCATGGGGACTGAGCTCTAACGTGAAAAGCTTTTTCATGATGTTCAGGCAACAGAAACCATGCATTTCACTTGTTTGTTTTATGTCCATAAATAATTTTTGTTAGTGCTAAAAGATTATGTTGTGAATACAGCTTTGGTTGTTCGTTTGTCTCATTTTTGTTTTTTGTATATTCATATAGTCAAAGCAGCCATTTCAGTGAGAATGTAAACAGGATCTGGAGGCCATTTCATTGAGGATAAACTAATAAGTTCTAAATCTAAGGAGGTTGGATCACCAAACTAACCTATGGCTGTGGCTGTGGCTGTGGTCGATTTTGGGTCCCCATCATCTTTTTGAGAAAGTTGGTCCAGTTATCAGTGTTAATAGTAGTCATTCCTTACCAGATTAAGTTAAAACGCCACCATGAGCTGGAGTAGATTCCCGCGGGCAGTAGTCTATTTGGTTTAGGACATTTGTAGCTTCGTTTTCCATGGTTGTGTGAAGCAATTCCTTCCTTGAGTTGATCCAGTTATCATGTTGAACTTAGTCATTGATTTCCCGATGAAGTTAAAATGGTTCCGTGGCTTGGGGAATGTTAGATATATGAAAATCATCTACATTATGCCTAGGCCCCTAAACTCATATTTCTTATGCATATATTGTACATTTGTTTTTGGAATTGTCTTATGTTTCCAGACTACATGTTCTAAGTAGTTAATTGACTCTCCACTTCTAACTACTGGAAGTTGTTTCTTTCCATTTTCCATCCTGTTGGTTCTTTTTTTTCCTTTCTTATGATAAAAATTATGAAAATTCATTTGTTACTGTTTTTGCTTGCAGAGTATATGCCCGGTGGAAGTCTCTATGATTATTTGCACAAGAATCATAATGTCTTGAAGCTTTCAGAACTGCTAAAGTTTGCAATTGATGTCTGCAAAGGAATGGAGTATTTGCATCATAATAACATAATTCATAGGGATCTGAAGACAGCAAATCTGCTTATGGACACTAACAATGTAAGAACTAAAGGTTGTTTTGCTTGTTTTGCAGCTTCACTTCTGAATAAATGCACAATGGTTAAGGTTTTGCTGATATGTAAATAGTTCAAATTTTCTAGGTTTTGGGCGAAATGACAGCATATTAACTTGCAAATCAGAACTAGTGTTTCGAAGAATTGGTTTTCCCATGTATGAATTCTTAGCAATGTTATAATGCTCCGAGAAAGAGCAATTAATTTACTGAATCATGTATGTCATAGCCATTGGCTTTTCTTGAATTATAGGAGAGGTTGTTATCCCACTCAAGTACTAAAGTCACTTCTCTCATACTCGAGGGCTTTGAATCAGTTTTGTGGTCCTTTGAATTAGGAGGGTTTTACAAATGTAAAACTTCCTAGGCTTTTGGAGGGTAGCATGTTTGTTAGTGTGCTGTCTTACTTCATTATCCCTATCCGGTCCTGTCAATTTATGGTCTTCTGACTTCCATCTTGTCATCCTTAAAGAAGAAAAAAAAAATCTAGGGCTTTGAATTTCTTAGGGGCTAAGAAGTCATTGTATTATCTCCTTTTTCGTTTTTGCATTTCAGCTTTTAATGCTGAAGAAGAATAGTTTCCTTCTTTACTAATGTATCTTATCCATTTTGAAATTGAAATGGGAGGTTATTACCATACAATTTTCATTTTCTTGAGATGGATCTCACATTTATATGATTTATGAATCTTCCCATAAAATTTCTGGTCAAGTAGCTCTTAGTAAAAAAATGTTGAGAATTTCGTGGATCTCTAACAGTTCCCTTCAACCTCATTCAAGATAAGATTTGGTTCAATTTCTCCATATGCCGTGGGGAAAAGTAATTTCACCTGTTTTTACTGATTTCATCACAACCCTACCATTTGATTTTCAACTGAGCTGTTGTAGTAAAAGAGTTAAATCTGCTTAATATATTATCTTAGAGAAGTAATTACAAGTCTCTTTTTTTTGTCTGAAGTAAATACAAGTCTTATCTTGACTATTGGTGGTAAACTAGTCTTCCAATATTAAAGTGTGGTATTCATGACTACTATATTTCTTTAATTTGTTTGTGTGCTATGTTTATGCTTAATTAGCCTACAGGGAAACAATAAAGTTCAAGAGATTTATATGTAATCTTTAATAATGGCTATAGCATTCTCAGGGGATGTTTTGCAGCTCTAGTTGATATAACTTGTGGTTATGGACCGACTGGAGTAACCAAATCATTTCTTTATATGGGGTATTAGTTTGATTGGGTTGAGGATTTTGGAATAAATACCTCTGCATGCATTGTGCTTTGAGGTGTGAAGTTTGATTGCGTGAAGGAGTTTAAATGTTCTTCAATCAGGAGCTGGATTTGATGTCTTTGAATTTAAATTAATAGTTAAACTGATACCTTCAAGATTTCATGAATGATGAAGTAATTAGATTATGGGCTTCAAGATGTCTAGTAGTGTAATTATACTTTCAACAAGTATCTTAATATTTTTAATAACTAAAACTAAAGTTCAATGTTAAACGTCAACATGTTTTTGTTTATGATAATGGGTAAACTGTTTTCTGGTTAGATTTCTAAGTAGAAGTGTTGGACTCTCTGCTCTCATATCTTGGCAATTTTATCATTCAGTTCAGGAAATATTCTTAATCCTTTTACCGTTAAAAAATCATTTTCTTATTTGCCTTAGGTTGTAAAGGTGGCAGATTTTGGTGTTGCTCGGTTCCAAAATCAAGAGGGAGTAATGACAGCCGAGACTGGAACCTATAGATGGATGGCACCAGAGGTTTGTTTGATTATTCTGGTTCATTTTTCCTTCATTTTTCCTTTTTCAAGCTTTTAATCCATAGGAGATCAGTGATTGTATGTAAATTCTTGACAGTGTCTTCTTGAAAATTAATGTCAAATCTTAAATCGTTGGATTTGGTTGAAAAAAAAAATCCTTCCCCATCGTTTGTTTCATAGATTTTTATTTCTTAAATTGATCTGGTGATGTGATCTATGAATAATTAGTTCATCATTAAGAATTGCCAACAACCAGCCATATCGGTAACCCCTTTGTTTGAGAAGAAGCAGGTTATGGTTTATTGAATTTCCTTATTTGTTCTTGAGATGTTGACATTCTGGTCTTGTTTTCTCAGCACACTTTACTGTTAGTGCTTCATTATCTAAGATAATGCACCAAGTTCCACAACATTAATTACATTCTCATTTCAACATCTCATTGCTTTCTTGCATTTTGCAAGGTTATCAATCATCAACCATATGATCAGAAAGCCGATGTGTTCAGTTTTGCGATTGTACTTTGGGAGCTAGTAACAGCCAAAGTATGCTCTAATGTTATATATATATATATATATATATATCTCTCTCTCTTGTGTGAGGATGTGGAAGTTATTTTTAAATTGTGTATGATCTTGCTATTGCAGGTTCCATATGATACCATGACTCCGTTGCAAGCTGCCTTGGGAGTTAGACAGGTTTACATTTATTCATGTATAGATATGTTTTCTTTCTGTGTGTGCACACACATAATTTGCGACAGCACGGTTGTTGAACTTTGGCATTGTCTCAGTGTCAAATATCTGATTATGAACTATATGAGGTTTTAATTGAATATGTTGTCTTTAGAAACACTTGACATGGTTATCGTTGCCTCTTCATTTTCTCCCTAACCTTCCTAAACGTTGATTTGTTGTCCATAATGCATTTCACATTCTTTGCGAAGTGCTCATGAATGTTCAATTCGATTTCATTCCCTTCCCTCCTCTTTTGGAAATTAAGGGTCACAATTTAGGATGGTGACCTTATAGAGATATGGCCACATCTTACTTTCTGCTTAGGAAATCCTTTTAATCGTAACAGTTCATGCAACTTAATTCTAAATCTCGCTCTCTAGTATTTTTCCTGTTGACGGCCATGTCTGCATATATATTGCAGATTTTGGCAATTCTACATGATACGAAAGTTTTGAATTGATGATGTGTCTACTATCATGATTTCTACACCCTAGGGTTTGAATTTCCTCTTATTCAAACTAAAGAAATGTAAGAAACGGATCAGAACCAGAGAATATCAAATTTCTGTAGTATCAGATGCAACTTTCATTGCTGATTTAAAATAGGCACAAGTATCTCTTGAAAAAAAAAAAGGCATAAGTAATGCCTTTAAAAGTCAGTTAAACAATAAATACCAACTGGTTTTAGCTTTTGGCTCAACGTAATAGTTTATATGAATTGGTGCCTAAAAGTTATGCTTGACATTCTATTTCCCAGGGACTTAGACCGGATCTTCCCAGTACTGGACACCCAAAGCTGTTGGAATTAATGCAGAGATGTTGGGATGCAGATCCGTCCAATCGGCCTTCCTTCTCTGATATAATAGCTCAACTTGAATATCTCCTCCAAGAAGTTCAGGTAGGACAATCCCGCTCCTCGTTTTTTTCAGGTCTCATTGTCCCTCGTTCTCTTGGCCCCACAGTGAACTAAGATACATGAAATCTCAGGAAATTTCGGAAGCTACCAATGGCGCTTGAGACGCCGGGCTTTAAGATGCGTGCATCTCAGGAAATTTCTGAAATTATCAAAACTTCTCTTTTTGCAACATTCCGACCGGCTCTTTTTTAGGCATTTGGGATTTGGATGAGGCTTTGTTTTCTCCGTTTGTTTTTCACATAAATATAGAGGCTATATTGTACAATCGAGGGAAAGAGAATCACAGAGACTCTGCAACACAATGTCGATAGTGCATGAAGGTCTGTATTGCCTGTTGTAAAACTCGTCTGTAAGCAAACACCCAGTTGAACGTCGATGTAAAGTTTTCTCTTTTTGAGTAATGGGGATGTATAAACTTCAGTAGATATGTGCATCTAAGTAATTAGAAAGTTGGAGAAAAATAGGAGTTTGAAGAGGAGTGGATTGTATTGCAGTGCAGCTGTTTCAACTAGTGCACAATCTATTCTCGTGTATATTCCAGTTACAGTTTTCAGTTTGGCCAATTTCATTTTGCCTTTATTTGCTTCTAGCCTAGCCTAGATTTCTCGTCATCTTTCTTGCTTGCGAGCTGTAACTGATTTATTTTCTTCTCTTATTTCTAAGAATATGCAAGTTAGCTGATTGATTAATGAATTTGATATTTATATTTTAGGAAATTGACAGTTGGTGCTCGTAACATTTTGGCCTTTCACTCAGTCTTATTTCCTACTACTTTCTTTGGTCAGAAATTAACAACATGGTGCTTCGTTTAATGAATGAAATCAAACAAATCTTTTTGTATAAGAAATGCATAGGGAAAATAAGCATAGGTTTAATGCTACTAATTAAAATCAAAAGTTTATAACCATTTTTAGCTTTTAGCTTTTATAGTTAAAGAGTCTTATCCTTTGAGAGCATCTCAAGTGGGGGGTTGTATAATAAGGTGTATGTTAAATATATACCATTTGCGATCGGAATCACCTGTAATAGGGAGGTGTAAACGATTGTTATTTTGCATTACAACCGTGAGATGCAAATTTAGATGTACATGTACATTCTTTTTTACATCCCTTGCAATTGGAGCCTACTTTTACATCCCTTGTAGATGGGGCTTACATGAGAAAGAGTGAGAAAATGTGGACAAAAGTATGCAAAATCAATTATACATCTTTCCTATTGGGAGCAAAACCCCCTAGATGTATAAAGGAGATGTAAAAGTGGTTTTACACCCACACCCCTCCAATTGTGGATGCTCTGACAGTTAACTTAATTTAACTTGGTGTGCAAGTGCACGTAATAAACGAACCGGGTGAAGTTTGAGAGCAATAATATTAAAGATACCGAGTTTATATTATGCATGCAGCTTACCTTGAATAAGAAAGCTACTACAAACCTTACTTTGTACAAGGTTTAGAGCTCAAGTGATTGTGAGTATTTGTCTGGGCACCAAAGATCCTATGTTGGAATCCCCTCAACCCACAATCGCTTGTATAAAGAAAATAGTTTTAAACTTTACATTAACTTTAATAATGTAATAATTTTCACTCTCATTTTCTCATTTTACACTCCTCTTGTTTTTGTTTGTTAATTCTCCTTTAATTTATTCACTCCTAAGGCTAGAAAAAGAGGAATTAGTGAATGGGTAGAAAAGGGGAGTGTGAAATCACTCTCCTTTTTTAATATACAAGTGATATTGGGGAGGAGGGAATCAAATCAAACCTAAAACCTCCTTCCGGGAGATAAATGCTCTTAACCACTTAAGCTACAAGCCCATTGCAAAATCCTTCCCTTTTAATATTATGGGATGTGATCAATCTAAACATGCCTGCAATCAAGTTGCTGATTAAAGTTTCTCATGACCTATTCAATCTAAGTTGGGGCAATGGGAACTTGAATGAAAGCCCGCTCAAGTTTGTTATAATAAATATCCTAAGTCATCATGCATCTCGTCTCATTCTCACACCCAAATCCAAACTTTTGACTGAGAACCAGGCGTCATTGAGTTTGTTTATCGTCTTTATATTAGTGGTAAACGTTTTTACTCGGCTTAAGATTCCGTTCAATCATAAACCTTGGACTTTGTGAATTAGTTAACAGATTAGAAGTAAATAAATAATAAATAATAACCACCCAGTTGTAAGTTGGGAAACAAATATTTTCTTCATCTTCCCGAGGAGTAACCAACATGTACGTATGGAAATGTTGGTTTTGTTTATTTACTTCACCCTCCTAGATTTCCGATTTCATGTTCTTTTTTCCCATGTTGTCCGGTGATCACCTACTTTGTAGTTTGTACCTTGTACTTTATTGGTTATCAAATTCGTCGTCCAACATGTTCTGTTTGTCAAAACCATTGACTTACAAATTAATTAACCTGACATTTTTAACATTTAAAAACAAAAACAAAAACAAAATGGAATTTGGCCTTCCATTTCCAGTTTCCATGTGAGCCTTGGAGTAATCATCGGACACGCAAGAACATTTCCATGGTTGGCTCAGCTGCCGACAAAACCATTTACAGCTAAACCCAACTCAAAAAATAAGGGGTGAAAACGAGGTACGACAAATTAAAATGATGAACAAAGTACATGTACAACGTTTACTTTTGTTTGTTTATTCTGTTGTTGCTTGCATGGTATATTATAGTAATAAATTATCCTGTGACTTTTCCTCTTTCTTTAGGGTAAATTTTGATTCTCTCGCCTTAAAAGGAAAACTGTTTTCATTTTTTACTATTAATTTGGCCAAATAGAAAACTAAAGCAAGTAGTCGATGTGAAAGTCTTTCATTCCTACCTTCCTAACACAGTGCCCTAAACTAGTTTTATTTAGACGTGTTTAGACTTTAGGACCTAAATGAAGATTATCTTTAGATTGTGACTTGATTGAATTATTTATTTATTTATTTAGAGAAAGCGATAATATTTTAGTGATAAGATAAGAGGAGAAGTAACTAGTTAGTACAAAAACCGTGTCATATCGTCAAAGGTTAAGCGAATTTCTCTACGTATACGAGCTCACTCGTTAGTCTAAACTGAATACTTTAGGATCTAAATAAGTTAGAATATGTGCCGTTCTATCACGATTTATTTATCTCTAGAGGAGAAAGTGAAATGCCTGATTTGTGAAGAAGAGATTGATCTTGACCTCAAGTGTATCGTTTCCAATAGTCAATCCAGACCCACTTCAATTATTTCATATCAACGATCAGTAATTGTCAAGAAAAAAAAAACAGTCTTTTCACGTGTTTCCCGCACAAAACTACTGCCATCAGCTTTGAGATTGGCAAAAAAAAAAAGGTTAGATTGAATCTGGCTGGAATGTTGGTAATGATACAATTTTGCTCCGAATATAAAAAAACAAAATACAAATATTTTTGTTCTTCATTTTAATTTCTAAGCAAACTGAATCGTATTGTTACCAACATTCCAGCCAGATTCAGATAAACTTTTATATATATATATATATCTACAAAGAGCGCCGCCAAAGAATCCTAAAATTAACTCCTTGCATATATGGAATTGTTAAGAAAGACAGAATGATGTGTAAATAGACTACTAGTCACCCAATTTAATGTACTTAGTTAATTTTAGGGTTTGTTTAACAACACTCTTGTAGAAATTATACTTATTTAACGAAATTTTAAAAAAATATCATAAATCTTGACACATTACAGTACCCATGGTCTCCTCTTACAGATGGATGCACATGTGTTCAATGATGTAAATGAGAGACGACATTAAATACATACAATAACCTTGACGTAGAAGATCGAATCAAGATCAGAAGCTACCTAATCCACATGCACATTAATTAAGATTATATTTATTAGATTATCATATAACGAAATGGTTTAAGTTAATTAATTACAACTTGATGCTGAATACGACAGTTACAATGGAAACTCCAATTCCTTTTCGTTAAGTGCAATTGGTCAATGAGATGTTGTGACTGGCGAATTTTAACTTCTAGTATGTGTAGGAACTTGACCATGCATATGCATGTACATCATGTATTGTTGGCTTGAGTTGGATGTATTATTTTTTGTTGCTTTGTAATTGACTTTTTTCAGTGTAATTATTAGGTTTGCCTTTTTTGGTATAGCATACCCCGTATGTCATGTAACGTAACCTTAAATATTTGTCTTCAAAACAGTAGTCTCAAATTCGAAAAAAACTAGACATATATCGGACATGATGATGACCTGCTTACATGCATGATTGTGCATATGAACAATTTGCAATTAGTATGATTATGTTACGTAAACGTAAATTACACATATGTTCTGCAAAGAATCAAGTATCAATCAATATATCTACAAATTTGGTGTTTATGTATATATTCAAAGTAGTGTATCCATTAAAAGAACTAAAATCAAAACACAATTTGACACTGCGGCGGGTTTAATTGAAAACATATCATATCTAATGATGAAAAAAAAATCTAACTATTCAAAAAAGAAAGGCCATCATATTTGACAATTTAAAAGCTTAATTAATCGTCTACATTAATTCCCACAAATTATATTTTATTGGTTAAAGGAAAAGGCAGAAGAATAAACTTTAGGTATATATATGGACCACTACGAATGATCGACGGTCTTCTTTTTCCCTTTAAAAGTTTTAACACCAGATGATGAGATGATATTTGCTACTATAGTTTCTTTTTAGGTGTAGGAAAAAGGGACTATTCCATCTTTTTGCTTCTCTCTCTCTCTCTCCATCGATTTATCATGATTCTTGGAGACCCATTTCCCAAGACGCATTTTGTGTGTGTGTCCTTTTTCCAGAAGCTTGCTTGTTGCAAGCTGCGAAGAATTGGTCACATGTCTCTGTTCTTCTTATACATTTTACTGCAAATGGGATTGTGTGGGCAAAAGACAATCTCCAATTTACATTGGAATCTTTAAAATGCAATGTAAAAAAGAACATCTGACAACGGACGAGACAATAACCACAAGAATCCAATGCAACGAAAACGAGTTCTCTATGGAAAATTCAGAATCAATTAGCAACATATTTTTATATAGAGAGCATCTTTGCTCATCAGTTAAACTCAAGCTGTACTATCACTACCTTTCTTAATACTTGACATATTTTCATGGAACATAAAAAATCCGGCATTTTGATAAGCCATAATTACATTGGATAACAGCCTAAATTAATATGTCAATTCGTTATAGTTACGGACTCTGACTCTGAGAATCTGACAGGGGAAGATAGATAATTGCAACAACTCACGTGTAGGGCTTGTGAAGTTAAAAATTGTCTCTTCCAGCATAAACAAGAACTATGTAAAAAAAAAAAAAAAAACTAACCACTTTCGATTTTAGGTTTAGGTTTTTTTAAAAAAATCACTAGCCACAAAGGGCCAATACAAACTAGTCATAAAAGAGCTATTACAATAACGAGAGTCTAACATCAAAATTAAGAGAATCTGGTCCGTCTCCACTAACGATCACGCATGATTGAAGAAACTCTGGTATAAGCATCCTAACTAAGATTGCAAACTTAGAATAATAAAAAAGAGATAAAACTTGAAAAAATAAAACAATAACAATACAAATAAAACTCTCACAAAGAAGAAATAAAAAGTTCGGAGATTTAGGTTTAGAACTTAACACTCGTTTGATTACTTCCTTTTATATATCAAATCGAAAATAAAGCTAAAGTTATCCACGTATAAAATATGTGTAGGGTAGAATGCCCCTATTATCTTCCTACCAATCTCAAAAGACTTTAAACATCATTAAATTGATAATGGCCCCACAATTTGATTAAGAATCTGGACTTACATTTGTAGTACCCCACTAATTCAGATTATGTCCCCATTCACATCGAACCAAACATTTTGTATCATAGCATTTAAAATAACCAAAAAGAAATTAGGAAAAAAAAAGAGAGGACAATTATTGAACTAATAACCACTTTCTACAATATTTTCTAGTGCAGGTGGAGCCTCATATTTATATAAAAAAAGCAACCGATTTTCGGTCGCGATGACTGGCCAAATGAGGCAAATCCCCTCCGCCCAAAGTTTTATAAGTTTGAACGACAGCCATTGAAACAACTAATTTTCTGAAATCTCTCACCTGACTGTCTTGAGGATTTTTTATATATTTGATTTTACCAAACCTTCAAAAGAAAATTGACAACCAAACTAATATATTGGTGTGAAGAAAAGAAACGACAAATATTTTAAATCAAATCGATCTCTGTTTGCATGACTACGACAATATACAAATTTCTTACCAATCTCCACTATATTCACGACCACCTTAAATTTGTATCCAATATTGAAGGCTATCCACATATATGTAGATGGATATCTATCTCTTTTTATTTCTATTGAGGAATTATTCAAATAATTTTATTTGAAGGACACCGTTTTCGGTTACCTTACGAAATTTTTTTCAACGATTCAAAATATTTATTTTTCACATCTTCATTCAGAGATCATCATTGCAAAAAATTATGCAAATTAAAAATTATTAAAGCATCTAATTGAGACCAACAAAATCAATGAACACGGTGCTTCAAAGAAATTATATAAATTTTAATAATTTAATTGAGTGGTCAAATGATATTTTATTCAAGTGATTTTTTTTATTATATAGAGATAATCTTTGAATGAATATCTACAAAATAGATGGTTTGGACTAGTGAAAATATATGACAGAGTGTCCCTCAAATATTTGAGGGATTGAAGCTCTCTATATATATTATATATACACAAACATACACACCAAACTTTCTCTTATTTAAAGAACATGAATAACGTTATTGTCAAGCCACATAATTACTCACTCCACCATGCAAAGTTAATGAAATTGTAAGCAACTTCATTTCAAATTCCATTTACAAGATTACTTAAAAGGACAAGTACTGAATTTCTCAAACACGTACTGCCATGGTGACCCCATAATACATAAATAAATTATCAAAATTTCAACCCACCAAATTTGAGAAAAACTTCAAAATTGATCGATTATTAAAAGGGAGTTTCACTAAAATACTCAAAATGGGGGCTGAAATTATAAAAATACCCAACACCCAAAACACTTTATAAACATACCCAAAACCCATCATTACACACACTCAAAACCCATTTATAAACATACCCAAAAAATATACAATTGTTGATTGTGGGGTTGATTTTGGGTATGTTTCTATGTTTAAATAGTGCTTGGGTATTTTTATAAATACATGTCTAGAATTGGGTATTTTTATAAATATCTCTTATTAAAATCTGAATGACATAAAGAAAACAAATCTAAAGTTGCTTTAAATACCAATCCCAAATCATAAAATCTCTAAGAAATCTTTGAAAATTTCCTAAAAACTTATTAAAATGATGCTCTTTACCTAATATCGACCTTATTTGGAAGAAAAAAAATGCTATTATTATTAGAGACAAGCAGTGAGTATGAATAAATGTAACCCTGTAGCATGGGATGAAGTAATTGGAAAATAAACACTGCTTCTTTGGAAGGAGACATTCTTGCTTTGTGCAAATTACAGTTTGACATATTCGCAGATATTTCCATTTTTGTGTTCTCAATGAATTATTTTCCAAGAGAAAAAACAATTTCTTATTGAAAAGCTCCAACTTAATTACAACCCAAAACTATAGATAAGTGTGCACCAGCTTGCAGTGCATAGAATAACATAAGGGTATGATTCAAAAGTGTAGCGTTCTGAACTTGACTTATGCCATGAATAATGTGTCCTCAACTCCGAAGATTAGAAAATAAGAAGAAGACAAACTGAGCCGTGCCAGGGCACAGTTGCTCTGCATTCCACCATTATTTGCAGGCTTTTTTTGAAAAAAAAAAAAATTTACTCACTTAAAGAAGTAAACATGTCTGCTTCTTAACAATTGTACAACTTTTTCTATTTTTTCAAGAACGTTCGTGTATTTTATTCTGGCAAGGTAATTAACAAATTTTTCTTGTGTCTAGAATGAACCGAAGATGTTTAGCCCTCCACTGTTCGAGATGGCCTAAACCCTCCAAATCCGGGAAAAAGTTATTTTTTCTTTTCCTAAGTTTAGGCATTCACTTCCATTCTACTGTTGGGGGCTTAAAAAATGTAATCCATCAGATCGATTGTCGAATTGCTTTGTTGTCCAATAATAATTGTTACCTCCGACAGAAACTTGATGTAGCCAGTTGAGCGTAACAGAGGATGCATATTTATATATAAATATGTGAATATAACTTTTTAATTGGAGAAAGCAGAATATATGCATGATATGGATATCCAGGTTGATTCTTTTTGTGACACGTTTTTAATTTAACATTGTCAATTGCATGGAGGGGCCAGTGCACCTTTTATCTGTTTAAATATTTATTTATTTTACAGAAAGGTTCAATTCAATCACCAGTAAAAGAAGAAAGAAATCTGAGAAAATTATAAGGAAAATTTAGGAAACGTAATTATTTTATTATTATGATGATCACCTCTCCATTAGAAAGAAGGTTGAAATAAACGACAATACACATGGCATCTCTTTTGAGAAATATATAAAATAAAACAAGTGCACTACAACTGTCTAATAAAAATACATCATCTGCATAAATAAAAACGTTACATCAACTGCGGAGACTCGATCTTCTTCTTTTTTGTAGGATAAGGCGCTTCGACTTCGACAGCCCCTTCTTTATTTTGACCTGGTCTTCACCTTACCTGCAATATGGACATGTTATTGTTAGGTCTCTGTCATTTGTCAATTTGTTACTAAATTTATCAATTCATCCTCATCAGTAATGGCATTAACTTGGTTCCGATTCGCAGTGTAATTAACAATGTAAGTACTTGTTTGTTAACATAAAGATTCTCTGATAAGATAGTTACAGGCTGACAAGGTAATGTTAACTCAAGTAATAAAAACAAGAATGGAGAGCTTACCAGCTGGATGCAGTCTAGCTCTCATTATCTAGTAGTGGTGAGGAGGTGGGGGTGATGAGTAGATGTAAGGGTGCGGTGGTGCCGTGTGAACTGGAGGAGTTGGTGGCTTGTATGGTTTCTTAGGTGGTGGGGGTGGTGAGTAAACTGGAGGCTTGTAGACTGGTGTGGGTGGTGGGGGAGACTTGTAGTGGTAAGGTTTCTTGGGTGGAGATGGTGGTGGTGGAGACTTGTAGTGGTATGGGTGCTTAGGTGGTGAAGGTGATGGTGGTGGGGGAGACTTGTAGTGGTAGGGGTGCTTAGGTGGTGAAGGTGATGGTGGTGGTGGAGACTTGTAGTGGTAAGGATGCTTAGGGGGTGATGGTGAGGGTGGTGGAGGAGACTTGTAGTGGTAGGGGTGCTTAGGTGGTGATGGTGAGGGTGGTGGTGGAGACTTGTAGTGGTAGGGGTGCTTAGGCGGTGAAGGTGATGGTGGTGGAGACTTGTAGTGGTAAGGATGCTTTGGGGGTGATGGTGAGGGTGGTGGTGGAGACTTGTAGTGGTAAGGATGCTTAGGTGGTGATGGTGAGGGTGGTGGTGGAGACTTGTAGTGGTAGGGATGCTTAGGTGGTGATGGTGAGGGTGGTGGAGGAGACTTGTAGTGGTAGGGGTGCTTAGGTGGTGAAGGTGATGGTGGTGGAGGAGACTTGTAGTGGTAGGGGTGCTTAGGTGGTGAAGGTGATGGTGGTGGTGGAGATTTGTAGTGGTAAGGGTGCTTAGGTGGTGAGGGTGAGGGTGGTGGGGGAGACTTGTAGTAGTAAGGTTTCTTTGGTGGTGGTGGTGAATGCACTGGGTGGTGCGGCTTCTTGTGTGGAGGAGGAGGAGGAGGAGATGAGTAGTGGTAAGGTTTCTTTGGTGGTGGTGGTGAATGCACTGGGTGGTGCGGCTTCTTGTGTGGAGGAGGAGGAGGAGGAGATGCGTAGTGGTAAGGTTTCTTTGGTGGTGGTGGTGAATGCACTGGGTGGTGCGGCTTCTTGTGTGGAGGAGGAGGAGGAGGAGATGCGTAGTGGTAAGGTTTCTTTGGTGGTGGTGGGGGAGATTTGTAGTAGTACTTGGGTGGTGGTGGTGGGGATTTGTAGTGGTAAGGCCCCTTTGGTGGAGGAGGTGAGTGTACTGGAGGAGGAGGAGACTTGTAATGGTAGGGATGCTTAGGTGGTGCGTAGTGCACTGGAGGAGGAGGAGAAGGAGGAGGTGGTGACTTGTAATGATAGGGAGGAGAAGCTGGTGGTGGAGGAGATGCGTAAGGGTAGTTTGCTGAGGTTTCTGATGGCAAACTGAGAGAAACTATAGCCACTAGGAGAGTGACCACAAGAGAAGTCACTGATGAAGATCCCATTTTCCCCATCTTTTTTGTTAAGAATGGGTTTTTGGTTTTCTGCCTCTTAAGCTAAGCCTCGCTCCCTTTATATAGCTTTGGTCTTTACCCTTAACTCTGGGGTAATCATGCCAAGTTTCACTTGCCAATGATCTAATTATCTTAGTAAAAAACAAGATTAATGTTAAAATAACACTAATGGGCCAGCCTATGTTTGAACAGCTTATCAATTACAATATTTGACCAATGAAGCAGCCTTGACTGGATTTTGTTTAAGCCCCCCTTCTTAAAATTTTTTATATCTTTCTTGATGTAATAGAAGCTTCAAGGTAATTAAACACTAAAACAAGACAGGAATATTGTTAAGACTTTGGATTCGAAGGAACAACATCGATACTATCTTCAATTTAATTACACGAATATTTCGTGTTACGTTTTATAACAAAGTTACTAGCAGTGAAATCCCTCATATTCTTCTTCGACAGAATAAAACCTATTATCACCTAAGGGTGTGACCCTTTTTACTTGAAGGCAATTTAATACAATAAGAGTACGTGGAACAGAACACGAAGCTTTATTCAATAGAGGTATAATATCTAAACCACAAGTCTTCCCTTGTTTGTGTAATATTTCTCATGATACGTAGACAACTTTGAAAAGTGTGTGGTGGCCTAACTTTCTATGATTTTTGCTCTACACACAGGGACCAGGCGGCTGCAACTCTCTCTCTCTCTCTCTCTCAAATGATCCAAAGCTTTAGTACGTAGGCTGTCACATTCGCACAGCTTTAATTAATTTTCTGGAATTTCTCTGACTCTGGAGGTTTAAGATAAGCCCATTTGCCTTAATCATACATGTTAAGGACTAATTAATCATTTACAAATACGAACTAGTTGTTCCAAAACAATTACCGATGACTAATAAAGAACGATAAAATGCTTAATTAAGCATGTTTAGTTGGGCATTAAATCGCATTATTCTGACCACCGCAAGAATGAGAAAATACTTCTCCAAGTTCCAGCTCGACAATGGAATAATCAATCCCACTTCATTTCAATTAACATGGTGAGCTGTTCAGATAATATTAATTATCTTTTTTGGTAGCAATTATTTTCCAAACAGTACCAGCAGAGCAGGGATGGCTTTCATCAACTACAGATCTGCACCCTTTTGACACTTTCACGTCCCCATACAAATCCACAATCATTCATTTCAACTTTGATGTAAAACAAATTAAGATTTCAGAGGGACCGATCTGTAACCCACTACTAACAACATGACCTGCATAATCCAACAAGCGTTGAATTGTATATAAAACGTCAATGCTATTAATAATTGAATTAATTATTATATATTATATTTTATTTTATCAAATTTCTACGTGACTTTATATTTTTTTAAACATGCAATCATAACGATACAAATTAATCATTTTTTCTCTTTTTACTTTAATTTCTTTTTATGTTTTAGCCGATAGTACACCAAACTTTTTCTTTTTTGTGGGGGTTGTGTGGTACTGTTGCCCCAAAGTTAACTTGGACAAAGAGTTGTAGGCCAACCTCGATCCATCTTCACAACCAATGCTAGGTTAGTAGTGGTCCTATGGCACGTGACATCTCACGTGATTTTGGTCAAAATGTTAGTTATCCACATCCTTCTTTAGGTGCATGCTAGTCGGAGTGGTAGGTGAAGACTGAACCCTAGCTACGTAATCTCTTTTAGCCCACAGAGAACGATCGAAGAAGAGTCATTATTGGCTTTTGACTGGTTTCTCCATATCTCTGTGTTAAAAAAATAGGGGAAATTACTATTATACCCAATACAGGGGTCCAAATTATAAAAAAATCATATATGAAATGGATTTTAAAAGCACACCCAAAGTTCATTTATAACATAACAAAGAGGTTTTTAACTTTTTTAAATTACAAAATTGTCATTGATTTCTTAAAACAAGCTCAACCGCAAAACCTCATAAAAAAAAATCCAAAACACTCAATAGGGTATCAAAGTAATTTAATAATCAAAATTAAATTCAATAGGGCCAGTTGTTATTTTTTGAGTTCTTTTTTAGATTTTTTTTATAGAAATTAAATGATGTAAGATTTATCTATATCATTAATGCTAAAAATGAGTATATGACTAAATATCTATAAATAAATAAAATACTACACAGAGAAATTAAAACCGTGCAGTAATTTGTATGTGAATGGTATATAAAAAAAAGACAGCCAAGAATTGAAGAAGAATATTAGGGAAGGTTTCTCAGCCAGTACTTTTTGTTTATGGCTTTATGTTTTTTTTTTCAATACAGAAATTGACAGTCACCTTTCATATTCATATTGTAGCTTTCATGGTATCTAGCTGGAGTTTGTATAATTTTTACCTTAATGTGCAAATGTGGTCTGTTTGTACAATATCTGGCCAAGCATTCCCAAGCCAATCCAAGCAAAGGGAAGGGAGTCCCACATCGACAAAACACAAGAGAAGGGGACTCTCCCTTCCCTATAAAAGGAGACATCTCTCCTTCAAGAAAGAGAAGAGAGCTGGGAGAGCTACTTGGGCCTCACCCATGAGCCCATTTACAAGCCCACGGAACATTGGCCTTCAGCCAGATCTTCATCCTCCGACCTTCAGCCTTCGGTATTCTTTCTCTTCCCCTTGAGTTTAAATCCATGTGCAATGTATACTCACAATATCGTAATGAGAACATACTTCTCCGTGGACGTAGCCCATTATTCGGGTGATCCACATACATTTGTCTTCTGTATGCATGCCTATTTACTTACCGAATGCTCTCATACACCGAGGGTCCTTACCTTCAGCATCCACCTCATCTTTAAGTTGGCCTACTTACTACCCGTCTAGTTTTAGCGCAAACGTTTGGCGCCGTCCGTGGGAAGCGACACAAAACGCTATGTTGTTCTCCTTCATGAGTGCTCTCGGCACTCTTTTGAGCCATGCCCTCGGCACCTCTTACGATCTGTCATCGGCCTTCAGCTGCCCTTGCATCATTCGGCGCGTGCGATGTCTTCACATCCCCCCAATGATCCGGCATCTGCCATCGGCCTTCAGCTTGCCCTTGCATCATTCGGCGCGTGCGATGTCTTCACATCCCCCCAATGATCCGGCATCTGCCATCGGCCTTCAGCGCCCTTGCATCATTCGGCGCGTGCGATGTCTTCACATCCCCCCAATGATCCGGCATCTGTCATCGGCCTTCAGCTTGCCCTTGCATCATTCGGCGCGTGCGATGTCTTCACATCCCCCCAATGATCCGGCATCTGCCATCGGCCTTCGGCACCCATGCATCATTCGGCGTGTGCGATGTCTTCACATCCCCCTAATGATTCGGCATCTGCCTTCGGCCTTCGGCACCCTTGCATCATTCGGCGCGTGCGATGTCTTCACATCCGCCCAATGATTCGGCATCTGCCTTCGGACTTCGGCACCCTTGCATCATTCGGCGCGTGCGATGTCTTCACATCCCCCCAATGATTCGGCATCTACCTTCGGCCTTCGGCACCCATGCATCATTCGGCGCGTGCGATGTCTTCACATCCCCCCAATTTGAATCATTCGGCGCGTGCGATGTCTTCACATCCACCCAATGATTCGGCATCAGCCTTCGGCATCGGCCATCAGCCATCAGCCTCGGCATCGGCCATCAGCCTTCGGCATCGGCCATCAGCCATCAGCCTTCATCCATGCCGAACGGCACCTTCTAGGAGACACTTCTCCCTTGCGCGCCATGAGGCTTCGGCATCGGCCATCAGGCTTCGGCCTTCGGCATCGGCCATCGCATTCGGCCTTCGGCATCGAGCCATCAGCCTCGGCCTTCGGCATCGGCCATCAGCATTCGGCATTGGCATCGGCCATTAGCCTGGCATCGGCCATCAACATTGGCATTGGCATCGGCCATCAACCTGAGCCTTCAGCATGGGCCATCAGCCTCGGCCTTCGGCATAGGCCATCAGCCTCGGCATCGGTCATGAGCCTTCGGCCTTCAGCCTGAGCATCGGCCACGCTTCGGCCATCAGCTTCGGCCTCGCCATCGAGCCTTCAGCCATGCCGAACGGCACCTTCTAGGAGACACTTCTCCGCGCCTTTGTCGAAGCCATGCCGAACGACACCTTCTAGGAGACACTTCTCCGCGCCCTTTTCTCAAAGCCATGCCGAACGGCACCTTCTCCTAGACACTTCTCCATCGCCTTTGTCAAAGCCATGCCGAACGGCACCTTCCCGGAGACATTCCTCCATCGCCTTTTCTCAAAGCCATGCCGAACGGCACCTTCCAAGAGGCACTTCTTCTGACAGCGCCATCTGCCTCGGCCATAAGCCTTCGGCCATCGAGCCTTCAGCATCGGCCATCAGCCTTCGGCCTCGGCCTCGGCATCGGCATCGGCCATCAGCCTCGCCATCGGTCATCGACCTCGGGCCTCAGCCTGAGCATCGGCCATCGTCTTTGGCCTTCGGCATCGGCCATCAGCCTCGGCCTCGGCATCGGCCATCAGCCTTCACCATCAGCCTCGGCATCGGCCATCGCCATCAGCCTCGGCCATCGGCCTAGCCTCCTGAAGAACGAGCTGAAACATTACTTGGCCAGTGCATTGATGACTACAAGTCCCCAATCAAGAAGTACCTCCTTAATCTGGAACTTGGGGGACTCCTGCTACAATATCTGGCCAAGCATTCCCAAGCCAATCCAAGCAAAGGGAAGGGAGTCCCACATCGACAAAACACAAGAGAAGGGGACTCTCCCTTCCCTATAAAAGGAGACCTCTCTCCTTCAAGAAAGAGAGGAGAGCTGGGGCAGGCTACTTGGGCCTCACCCATGAGCCCATTTACAAGCCCACGGAACATTGGTCTTCAGGCCAGGTCTTCATCCTCCGACCTTCAGCCTTCGGTATTCTTTCTCTTCCCCTTGAGTTTAAATCCATGTGCAATGTATACTCACAATATCGTAATGAGAACATACTTCTCCGTGGACGTAGACCATTATTCCGGTGAACCACGTACATTTGTCTTCTGTATGCATGCCTATTTACTTACCGAATGCTCTCACACACCGAGGGTCCTTACCTTCAGCATCCACCTCATCTTTAAGTTGGCCTACTTACTACCCGTCTAGTTTTAGCGCAAACATGGTCAAACCCATTTTAAAGCTCCTATTGAATTTCTTGCATCACTAGCTACTAATAAATAAGTCTTTCACATCTTGACATATTAGCTTGTGTATAAATATATTTTTAAAAAAACAATTATGCACATTGATGGGGTAAGTAAGATTTTTTTAAAAAAAAAGAAGAAGCAAAAGTAGAAGCACTAGAATTTTCAAAAAATCACAAATTGGGCTGGGGCAGGTTAGATGGCATGTGATTTGAGACAATCTAAATCTAGAAGCTTGTCTGAAATGAGAGAGGTGGACAGCTGAATATTAAGCAAGTGGAGCATTTTGACTTTGATTTTATTTTTTTGGTTTAAAAGATCTTGCATATCAAAGATCTTAGATTCAAATTCCCATGGCATTATAACTGTGTGTGAGAAATCTTCATATTCTCTAATTTAAACCATCGCATACTGGAAAAAGAAAAGATACATATGCTTTAAAAATTAGTGTGTGAATATGGGGAAATTGGTAAATTTTGCAGCACATTTTGGCTAAAACAATATTTTCTGAACATATACATGTGCACCGTTTAAGATCCTTGAGAATTGGACCTAGTATTATATGGCTTTGGTTCTTCCTTTTTGCCATACTTTCTTTCTTTTTGTTTTTCTTGTTATTTTCTAGTGTTGCTTTGTTTGCCAAGTTGCTATAGAAAATGCATTTGTCGAATTTATCCTAATTGGTTCTTTTGCGTGTCTTCTGGATTTTAGCTCCTCTCCCTGCTCAGTCCCTCTCCTTGAAGTTTAAAAGTTTGTATTTTTCCTCTTAGTCTTATGCATATATACATTAATTCTTCTGAAAAGTCTTCCCTTTTAAAGGGATCTCAATAAACACATTTCTTCCCTATGAGTTACTGTCTCCATAAGAATCCTATATGTAATAATATAACACACCAATATGTTATGTATGGACCATTGATTCAATTGATACGTATCCAATTCAAATAGACTTATTTGGAAGGTTCTTACGTAGAATTTTCTTCGTATGAAAGATACTCGGAATTGGGGGAAGGAGGTTCACACTCGAACTCTTGCCACTGATGTGTGGGGGTAAATGCTCTGTTATTAGAGAAAATAAATTTCTCTATACACAACTTTGACCACTTTTTTGTATACAATACAATATATAAGCAATGATCCAAAATTACATTCTGTCAAGAGAACGTTCCTTTACGTAACAATATTTATATTGAGCCTGTCATCATAATATATGTATACCCATCCATATAAATTATAATTACCTGATTAAAGAAGCATTTTGTTGTAGATCATATGGTACATACATATGTGAGTGTTCATATATAATATGCCTAAACAATCGGGTTCATAAAATTAATTAGTTTTAGGGTTTTGATAATGATGATGATTAGACTCAAAAGTCTCCTCCCAATGCAATATCAGCAAGTCGTTTTATTTTATTTTATTTCATTTTCGTACCAGAACAAAATATATTATCTCCAAGCCACCGACACGAAAATGAAAGCGTGAAAATGAGATTTTCATAGGCTGGGAGAAATTATAATATTGGCTTTTGGTAGACTGCATGAGGCATCCAAGTCAAGAGAGCCAGGTGTCTTGGATTGTTTGTGCATAAAAAAACACAGAAGATATGTATTCATTCATTTAATAAATTTATATTAGGCGTATGTGGTGTATGAATTTCAGCACTCCGGTCCATATGAATACGTGTCTGGTCTGCCCCTGTTCATGTTTTGTGAAGGATTTTTGAGTCCTGGACAGACTTTTCAAACGTTATGGATGTAGACTCTTTTTTGCTACTTAAAGCCAAAGCATCTCTCTGTCGCAAATAATCTCCTTTTCGAGTAATTTTTCAGTGCGATCGTAACAAAGCTACGTAATATTTATCAATTTTCTTTAACGTATGCATATCAATATGAGTAATTTTTCGGTGCAATCAAAACATAGCTACGTAAAGTATGTATATTAATATTAATCTTCATATTATAATACGTGAATTATTAACATTCGCGTTTCACTATCACCAGACAAAAAAATTCATATTTTTTTGGGGATTTAAAAATGCTAAATGTCGGGCATATTTCTAAGAGTTAGGCATATGCTGCTCAAGATTCCGTGAAAAGATTGAAAGCTTGAATTTTTTATGGTCTGAAGATGAAAGAAAGAAGATTGAAAGCTTGATGAATTGATGCAATTGACATACATACAGTGCCACGTGGATCTTGTGGAATTTATCTATTTTACCCTCCCAAAACACAAACACGAACATGATCTGTCAGTGAGTGCATGCATGGAGAAAGAAAGTATCCAAAGTTGGACATAATTAAAGGAGTATTTTAAAAAAGTACTTTTGTTTTCTGATTGAAGGATTGGGACCCACACAGTACATGAAGGCTTCAATCTTTGCTTCCATGGTGAACAACATCTCACATTTTCAATTCTGTACAGCGGCCTCAAAAGCAAGCAATGGCCTTATCATGTTGTCATTCTAAAACCAGGGAAAAACAAATCCTTTGGAAATTGGAAATAATTGAAAAAGTAAATTAAGATTTTGTTTTTGGCTGTGTCCTCATGTAATAATTCAAGCATGTTTTTAGTTCGTACATTGTTATAATTAAGTGTTCTTCATTCAGACACTAATTATGTTTAATGATTCAGGTAGTGTTTGCATGCGTAGGCTTCTCTATAACAAATATATGTCTACCTAAATCAATCTCCTAAATCCTGTTTTACCTAAAAATTTGTATGAAACGGGGATAACACTGTTTTTTTTATTCTCGGTCAATCATAGACTGTCATGTGAAAAAAATTATCACGCATAACATAACGTGATTGGCTAGAAATAGCGAAAACGTGTTATCTCCGTTTCATGTAAGTGTTTTTCTTATTTTACATCTTTGGCAGGTCATAATTTCACCCATGGCCATGGTCGTGGTAGATGTGGAAATCATACGGGTAGAGGGTCGAACTTCAAGCTAAGTTCATGAAAGAGGAAATGGTTATTCAAACAATAATTTTTTTTTAATAAACGAAACTGAAAACGATAGTTAATCTTAATTGGCTATGTTGAATGTTGAATGTTTTCACTGCCACAAACCAAGTTTAAAAAAAAGAGAGAAGAAAATGTCGGTTGTAGAAAGTCCAAAAATGAAACCAGTATTATGCCAAGAATTGATTGGATCAAATACAATTGTTTATGAACTAACCTTTGAGTTAGTGGTAGTTGTCTCCACTTAGTTAAGGAATATTTCCTATTCAGCTCACATAGATGACGAAACAATATATATTTGCGATGAATTTGACACAACTGATTTCATTGCGGTGGTATAGCCTTGTCGGACAAAACTTACATATATCCCTAGTAAATTTGTTATTCTGAATGATTTGTTATTCTGAATGAAATAGAATCAATAATTCAAATCCAGTAAGTGTGTGTTTTTCCTGTGCTCTCCTCTCCCAAGCTTTTGGGGTACCTCCTAATAAAGTAATTCTTGTGTTTTGGCCGCACCGTCACGTTAATGTAGTGCCAAATGTAGTAATACCAAATATTTCGAATCATGGACATCGAATTTACTGACAAACCCAATTGGACCCGAGTGATATAAGCTTCTGTTTTTTACACTTGGTAGGTAACCATACTTTTCTGTTTTTGTAAAACTTTATTTTATTTATTTATACTCGGGGAATGTGGACTCGATCGTGGTGAGATTCCTTGCATATATTTTATCAATAGTCACAAGTATTATTTTGGTTTGCACGTTACACCGTCACATATTACAATACTAAAAATATAAACTTATCATCCACTCATATTTTATTAATTAGTAATATTACGTCACGGTGTGTCATCGTTTAGAAACAAAAATTTCTCACATCACCGCACCATCCTTTCTCTGAACCATAATTAACGCTGCATTAAATACCTATCAAATAAGAACAATAGACCTGGGCCCTATGGAGGAAGAAATACCAAAAGACGACTTGGAAATATACCAAACCCAGACCATGCGTCCATCTAATCCAACTTCAAATTCTGAACCTAATCTATGCAACGACTTAATGCTGTGGGGGCAGCCCTTCAAGTTGCAACATCTCTTTCTAGTTTACCCTTTTCTTCATTTTTTCATCACAACTCTTTATTTAGCTAACAGTCATATTCGAACGAAATGGAAGCAACCCGCATTGCTTAGACATTTTCCTGCTTCATGAAATCAAATAACCTCATTGCCCTAAACCAACTTTTTCCCCACCCATTCTCTCCAATTTAAAAAAGGAAGAAAAGGACTAATGGCACCAAATGAAACCCACCAGGCCACATGGAATGCAAGTAATGACACCAATGAGACTTGCTCTCCAACCAAACCTAGCCCAGTTTCCCTACAGGCTCTACATCATCATCTAGGGTTTTAAATCAGTGTTAAGAAGAAAGAGGATCTATTTACAAATGCCCAAAATGTTGTGCCAAATTCATGGTAGTTGAAAACCAATTCATATTCCATTTCCTTTTTTTTATGTTTATACAAGCGATATTGGAGAGGGGACAGTTGAATACAGTATCTTAGATGCACAGGTAACTGCTCTTAACCACTACAAGCACCTTGCTTTTTTTGGCTTTTTTCATGCCAAGGAAGATGGAAGGGTCTAGCAACATAGGATTATGAGTCACAAATCACAACCTTCATTGAAGAGGCTAAGATCTTTCTTTGTAATAATTGAGACAGAGCTTGAAGCCCATGTGAGGTGTACAGAAATTACAGACTAGTGAGCAGGACACTGGGCTAGGCTTAGCATTGAGAGGATCTATAGCAAAAGGAATAACTTACTCTCTATGTACTGTTGTTGGCACCACCAGTATTTACTCTAAAAGGGGAAGAGTGGATCAAATTTCTAACACACAAAACATCCATGCATTGTCTTTTCTCAGTAATTGATTTCACAGAGGATAAAAAATACACAATCTCTTTCAAACTGATCATGATGCTCTGTGAGCTCTTCTCTAGACAACGCAAGTTACAATAGAAGACAAAACTTTATGGTCTCTGCAACACTTCACAGAATAGAGTCCAAGTTCATAGACTTGGTTTCTTCGTTAAGGTCACAGAAAACATATAAATATGATATCTATAAGAGGAGAAAAACTTAGTTGCAACGATAACATTATTTTGCTATCCCCAACACACATGGAAGAGGAGAAAAACTTAGTTGCAACGGGGATAACATTATTTTGCTATCCCCAACACACATGGAAGAGTTATCACGCGTGTCATAATGCTATTGGCCGGGGATAGCAAAACAATGTTATCTCCGTTTCAAGTGTAGGATTACTGCAAATCCCTATGTAAATAAGAAGGAAAAAAAGATTCGAAGTGGTGTGGTGCTCAAGGGAGAGTCAGCTCCCAAGATCTTAAATCCAATTGTAAATCCTCTGCTAGACCTTGGCCACTTTTTGGACAAGGATCGGAAAATCTGCAAGCACCCCTAATTTTAAAAATCCAACTCTTGGCCCATTAGGCTTGCTACATTCAAACGATTCTCAGTACCCTTTATGGAAGTCAGTGCTCCATGTTGCACTTACATAGCTCAAAGTATTTCGTGTTCAATTTTCTAGATTCTTCCCCAGTTCAATGTCGTGGTCCATTCTTCCTCATATGTATCCCCACAATATGACAGAGTCCTTTTTCCGAAAATGCAAAACCGCAATTGTCACTTGGATCGGATGTGCATCTGTCAATCCATGCTATTAGCATGAAGTTCAAAACGTCGAATGCATTCATCCAAACCAGTCAAACTTTAGAATTCAATTGCCATAATGTGTCGAAAGGAAGAAGACATTCAGAATCCCTTATCTACAATAAGAATATAACACTTCTTTAAGAAATTGGGTAGAAATGTAAATGCAAAATTAGATATCTATGTTTAATTACATAACTATGAAACTTTTCTTGATTTCACTACTTAGATACTCTGCATTTCAAGTACTTACAATTAGTGCCCAAGCTTGAGCAATTTGACATTGTATATTTGGGGTACAATGTGGTTACCACTCCAGAAAGAAGCATACATATAGGCAATGTATAAAAGCTAATGCAATCTGCATTACTTCAACATAGATGTCTCTCATTACCTAATGCCTATTCACCTCTTACTACGGGATCCAGGTCCAGATCTTGGACCTGGGAACCGGGAAAACTGCAGCCGCAAGTAATTAGAATCAGGACTGTGTTCATCCATTTCATAACCTGTGAATCCAACCATAACGTCAGCATCTACCAGCATTTCAAAACCACTAGCATGGGAAAATAAAAAGACCAATGCAGCTAGTTCTACAGGTTCTGAACTTAGGGCTAGCTATCACAACTTATGATTGCAATCTTAAATTGCCTCACCACTACTCTGTACACCTATTATGCCTGGAAGAATATTAGAATAAATCACCATGTACATGGTTGAATAAGTTACTAATAGCAAATAGCATTTAAGAAGTTATAAGGGAAAAAAGTAAAAAAGAAAACAGAAAGAAGGATTAAGTTTCTTTGACAGTGATAACCACAAGGTTGAAGACGAGCAAAAGCAATCACCTTGCAAGGCACTCAGAGCAGTTGCTGCATAGGCTGGACTTTCAAAGTCCACAAAACAAAGGATAAGAGGATCCCCACCACGCTGCATTATGGATAAACCAGAATATATGTGTGAATACTAATTTCATACTTCCAAAAAGGTAAAACCAAGTAATACAATGAGAATCCCAAATCAGAGTAAACAAGAAAAACAAAATGACCAAGAAAAATACGTGCTTAGAACAATCCACCACCCACATACATGTTTGGACTCTTTGCTCACAAGCCTCACTTCTTTATAGCCCACAAAAGGACGAAAGATATCTTAAAGCAATGTAAAGGATGAACAATGTGAAAACCATTGAGTTAAACAATTAGATGGAAAAGGGAAAGATCAAGTTAATTCTTGGGCAGAATGAGAAAGTCATCAAGGATACGAGCTACTTCTCTCTTTGTGCTGTCAGGAGGAAGTCCTTCAACATATAAAGTGTTGGAAGCGTCTGGAGGTAAATGAGCTGTTTCACGTCCAGGCCTAGCCATTGCATCGACTGGGAGCTGATTGGAAAAACTCATATTTCGACCATTTGTTATTAGATCAGAAGCAATAGGTCCAGGATGACCCATCACAGAATGTTCAGCCATTGGAAGGCCACCCATTCCACCACCAACAGCCCTTCCCAATCCAGTTCCACCAAAAGTACTGGCTTCTCCAGAAGTATGTGAAGACATTTGCTTCAAAAGGAAGTAGTATAAATGTTTAGTAAAAAAAAAAAAAATGTGTCATAAAGGCACTGTTTCAAATGCTCAAGAAAGTCACCACATTCTGAAGATAGTGGTCATATTCTGATCCAATTGATTTTGTATTCTTTAAGGCCCTAGGATCACCAAAATCATCATCTCGTGCCAAATAACTATGCATCTCATGACCTGAATACAGGCCAGGAGCTGCAAGGTCTGCAAAGGTTAGTCCATAATTTCAGTGCTAAACTCCAAAACTATTAAACAAGGAAAGAAGCCTCCAAAACAGCAGATTGGAAGAGATTTTAAATCAAGAACTATATCGAGAAACATTAGAGAGATGCAGGAAGATACCCCTTCTAACGGTTAAAACCTATTATATTTAGTTTGCAGATTTAGTCCCAAAGTGGGGAACTACAAATATCAGTACCAACAACCATGTGGTGATTAAACTAGTAAAACTTCTTTTGAGGTTGAAAACTACAAACTGAAAATACCAATTGAAATATCTAGTTACAAATATACAAGGCTATGCTTTTTTATGAGTGACTAAAGAATAATAATAATTCAACAAAAGAAATAACTAAATAAGAAAATGAATTTGGTATCTAACTAAACTTATATCATATGATATGCATCAATTTATATTAGTCTATTACATTTATATCACAAAAGTTGCATCATAAAATATGTATAGACCATCTCATTGCCATCATTATTGAGGAATAGCATTGGGATGGAAGACTGACCGCACTTAAAGAACAGCATGATCCTACTTGACGCCATTTCAAATAATTGGAGTTTGGTTGGGGTGGGGGAGGATCCATTCTTAAGTACCTTGTAATGTTATTGGAAACTTTAACTGATTTTGTATTACTTTTCATTATCAAATAGGTCTCAACAGATGAAGTTACACAAACTATCAACATAACCTACCAGTTTTCTCCACCTTGAACATAATTTAACAGTGACTTTTAAAACTGCCTCCTAAATGGGAAATCATTCAAAAGTTGCTCTAATACCAAATCCAATAAATCAAGAATAATGGATTTAAGGGAAAAAAAAAACAGAGTGAATAATTATGGTCTTGTTTTAAAGAAAAAAACTAGCTCAATAGAAAATAACAGCAGTCCTCTGGTAGCAAAAAATTCCACAAATGATACATTATTATATGCAAGCATACTGTTGACCATTATTCTTGTAAGATAGAGGTCCGGGAGTAAGCACACATGGAACTTTTTCAACCCTTGAATGCCAAAAACAATCGACATCACTAGAAAAATTTCTTAGGGTAAAGTGAAGATCGTACTTTGGATGATGAAATCACGTAAGTCATGATGCCACCTAAGTTTCTATTGTACTCGCAAAACAATAATTCCCGGACTTTAACAATTTGTCTTTTATGTATGAAGGGATCAAAGGCCCAAAAACCATTTCATTGACTTAAACTTAGTTACAATCCAAGTTCAGAACCTAAGCTAGCTTTCATGTTATTTGAAGAAGGACGTCTATCCTGATCCAAAAATTACCAGGGAGAAGGGAAAGGTAAATAATTAAATCGTCTTTGGATTGATGAGCAAGAATAGTGGATAATGACTCCTCCACTTCAGTAAACAACTCCATTTAGCTTCCCTGATATTCTCTATGACGGTGAAGGCTTAGTTTAGTTATTACACTATCTTACTGCCAATCTTTGCATGTTCATTAGTCGTTCCTTGATTTTATATAGAAATGGCAAACTAAAGCCTCCACACACACAGAAACCGCAACGATAGTTTACTTGCAACCCATTAAGAGTATGCAATCGTCGACTCTGTAACACAAAATATAAGATGAATTTTATCATTCCAACACACAAAGAAACCCACTGATCAACCAAGAAAATTGCCCACATTTATAATACAAGAAATCAAATTTAAACGATTTGATGAAGAAGATCAATAATTCAAGCCAATGCACGAAAGCACAAACAAAATCACAGTTTATAATCACACAATTCAAACCAAATGGAACAACCAATTAAAGAAACTCCATTCGACGTTACCAATGTTCTGAAAAAAATAAGAGGGCGTACCATAGTCAGAACGAGGTCGTTTATGCACGCCACCGGAGGGACCCAGTTGCCGCTGCCGGTTCCAGGGGCCGCCCCTCATTTTAATTTACCTGCAAAATTGTATTTAATAGACGGAATGGTGAGGAATTTCAGAAAAACAAAATCGTAACAAAAAGAACTAAATTTAAAAATATAAATAAATAAAAACCCTAATTTGATAAAACCTTGTTGTTGGCGATTACGAAAACCGCAAAGCGTAAGCTTTTTCCTGCAACTGCTTTGCTGGATTTAAATTTTTCTGTATTTATTTGCAGTTTCTTTTCGGGCAGAAACCTCCTGCTTGTTCGAGTGTTTTGACGTTGAAACTCGCCGACTCAGTTCGCGTGTGTGTTCATGTTGATTCGCCGTGGGAGGGCTCATATGTTTTCCCTGAACATCGAATAGAACTGCGCCACGTGCTTTCGAGTACACTTGGAATGCTCTGGTTGGCCACGTAAACATAAACTGAGGAGTGGAGCCTTTCTTTATCGGGACCTTCTTTTTCTTTTTTCTGGTCCCGGAATAGCCTTTCGGTTTTTGGTCCATGTTCTATTTGAAATTTCGAATTTCTTTTCTTGCCGGATTTTTTTGTTGTTGGTGATTTCATTAATTTAGCATGGATTTTTTACACACTTTGATATCTATCCTGCAAGTACGGGTGTCTGGATTGAATCGGTTTTACTTTAAAATTGCGACTAAATCGATTACAATATAATGTTTTGGTTTGGTTTATTTTTGACAAAATTCACGGATGAAACCGAACCAAACCAAAAAAATCAATATAACAGTTTGGTTCGTCCGATTTGGGCCAAAGCCCAATTTTCTTTCCTTTTGCATTTTTTCAACATTATTAGCCTAATTAGAGCACCTTCATCCCAAAGGGCAAGGGTAAGGCAAATACAAGGCAAGGTTTGTAAGAGCATCCACAATGGGAGGGTGTATATGGGGGTGTATGTTAAATATATACCCCTTGTCACCTGAATCGTCTTCAATGGGGAGATGTAAAGGGTTGTAAATATACATCACCACCATGGAGATGCAAAATAAAATGTACATTTACATCTATTTTTAGATCTTTTGCAGGCGGGATCCACCTGAGAAAAGAGAAGAAAAATGAAGAAAAAATGGCTTTACATTTATTTTTACATCTTTTACATCTTTTCCCATTGGAGCAAAAAATGTATTTACACCCCCCAGGAGGTGTAAAGGGAATGTAAAAGTGGCTTTACACCCCCGAATTTACACCCCCCACTGTGGATGCTCTAACCATTCAAGGGAATAGTGGCAGGCCTTTTTGGTTTCCACCCCAAAGGGCAAGGGCAAGAGCAATGATAATTACTATTCACTTTAATTTATTTTCTATTTTTTATACTTAATCCATTAATTTTGATAAGCTTTTTGGATAAGATTTTCAATTGCCACGTGTCACTATATATTATAAAATTCTCACCTAAAATTTCAGATAACATTTTCAGAATAAAATTTTCGGAGAAGATTTTCGGTTGCCACGTGTCCATATGTTGTTATAAGATTCAGATCTTAAATTTCAAATTTTCTTGAGTTGTCCATGCGCCTCCAACTTCAATGGAAGAGGCCATGTGTTTTTTGATACAAATGGAAAGTAGTAGAAAAATTTGAGTGGAAAGTAAAAATTATTGGAAAGAGAAGAATTTGTATGAAGATTTGGTGTGGAAAGTGAATAATATTGTTAGGTATTTATAGGGAAAAAATCCAAAATTCCGTCGAATTTCTAAAAAAATTTGATCGGAGCATCTAGGAAGCGCCACGTGGCTTCTTCCCCTTGGTTTCTGTTAGTCGTGCAACACAGTGATTGGAGTGGAAGCCAAGATGACATGAGAAGCACTTCTGGCTATGCTTTCTCTTTTGGCAGTGGAGAAGTTTTCTTGGGCATCAGTCAAGCAACACAGTGTAGCTCTCTCCATAGCTAAAGCTAAGTATGTCAGTGCAAGTGAAGCTACTACACAGGCTTTATGGCTAAGGTTTGTGCTAGTGGACTTTGGAGAATTGCAGACTGATGCAATTCCATTAATGGTGGATAATACCTCTGCCATTGCAATGATAAGAAATCCAGTTTTCCATCAGAAAACCAAGCACATCTACTCCAGGTATCACTTTATCCGAGATGCTTTATAAGATGGGGTAGTGGACTTGAGGTACTGCAAGTCTGAAGAACAAGTGGCTGACATTTTCACTAAAGCTCTGCCTAAATAGCGGTTCAACTATCAAAGAGGATTGCTTGGTGTTAAACCAGTTAACAATTTAGAAGGGAGTGTTGAAGTATAAATTGTTTCTAGGTTTAAATTGCTAGTTAGCCAGGTGTATGGCTCATATGCTATCACATTTTATTGGACTTACAGGTCCAGATTCATGCCAAGTGTACAGCTCACAGGTTGGTACGATTGTGTATTGGCTGAGTCATTTTTGTATTGGTTGAAATATATATATTGATAGTTGAATGAGATCACTGTGCATGATTACAATCATTGCCTAATAGATTCTCTCTCTCTCTCTCTCTCTCTCTCTCCAACGTCTCTCTTTTTTCTCTGAAACATTCTCTCATAAACTTTCTGTGCAAGCAAACCTGCTACTCTGTAAAAACTCAACCTCAGCCCAACATAAACCAATATTATAGATCACAATTAGGGTTTGGAGCAGCCTATGAATATTGAAATTAGGGATTAGGATTATAAGGAGAGAAAGAGGGAGAGGGAGCAGCCGCCAACCTCCATCTCAGTTTGTTGCAGTCGTTATTGATGCAGTAGCTGGAGGCGAAAAAAGACAATTAATTGAAAAGGGAAACTGAGTTTGATTAACAAGAAATTTTTTTCGTATTTTTTTTTTTTAAAAGATTTGATTAATTGAAGGAGAAGAAAAATATGTGATTCTTTGATATTGATTGACTTAATCGATGGGTAGGATAGTGAGCAATGGAAAGAGAAACTGAGCTTGAGGAAAAAAAAAAAAGGTATTTTTTTTGTTTGGGTAATTCGAAGAGAGAGAAAATGGAGAGGTTTTTTTTTAAAAAAATTATTTACTTTTAGATGGACAATTTACCTCGTCAGCTTTTTTGTGGGAGTTTATATTGTTTAGGACCCATTTGAGACACTTTGATGATGAGTGGTGGGCCACAGAAAGGACATGTCAGCATTTAACGGAGATTCTGACAGCAACATGGACGGAGGTATGAAATTGGTAGTAATGACATGTTTACTAATCCGTAATTGGATTAGGATGAATTGAATTGAGGAGAAGTTGGATTGAGGAGAATTAGATTCCTGATTCCTATTGAAGTTGTTTACTAAATCATATGAATTGATGGGAGTTAGGCCCCGTTTGGGATTGCTTTTTTTTGGCCAAAAACCTGCTTCACTTTAAAGTTAAGTAGTTTAAGGTGTTTGGTAAAAAGAAAATATCCCGATTATTTTAAAAGCAATGGCCTTTTGAGAGCTTTTAAAAGCAGCTTCTGATTGCTTTTTCAAACCTTTCAAAAGAAGCAAAGATGAACATTTAATGAATTTTTTTAATTCCCAAAATACCATCATTCATTTTAAAAAATGACACCACCTCCACTTCCACATCCAACTCGACCACTTGCACCACCACATTCACTACCTCCACAACCACCGTCACCACCACCACCACCACCACATCCTCCTCCTTCTCATCCTCCACCAACACTACAACCACCACCTCCTCCACCACCTCCACCACCACCTCCTCATTCACCTCCACCTCCACCTCCACAACCACAACCACCACCTCCTCCTCCTCCTCCTCTACCACCACCACCACCACTATCACCACCACCACTACCACCACAACCACCACATCCTCCAAATCCACCACCACCTCCACAACCAACACCACCTCCACCACCACCTCCTCATTCACCTCCACCTCCACAACCACCACCACCACCACCACATCCTCATTCTCCTCATCCTCCGCCACCACCACCTCCTCCTCCTCCTCCTCTACCACCACCACCACCACTATCACCACCACCACAACCACCACAACCACCACATCCTCCAAATCCACCACCACCTCCACAACCAACACCACCTCCACAACCGCCATCCCCACCACCACCAACTCCACCTTCATCACCACCACCACCTCAACTCCATCACTACAACTACCACCACATGATTAGTACATAACACTTTTAACATCATGTCTATTTTAGTCATTATTCACAGTTACAACAATTTTATATTAAAATTTACCAAACGTTTTTTACACTGATTTTTGTACTAACAGGACTTTAAAAATATTGTTTACCAAACATGGAGCTGCTTTACTTTACAGCTAATTATTTTCAAAGCACAGGAGAAACAACTTTTTTTAAAAGTGACAGGAATCCCAAACTGGGCCTTAGATTCCGAGTTCTAGTTGAAGTTGTTTACTAAATCATATGGAATTGGAGTAGGAGTGGTGCTAATTACTAAAATGTCCTCGTTGTTGGGTTAAAATATATGGCAAATTTGGAATATTAAAATTTGTGTGAGGATATAATAGGTAAAAAAGATGAATTCCTTATGAGTTAGTTCTTAAGGAATTAGAATACCACTTTCCACTCAAAAATTGAATTCCTCAAAAATCAAGAATTCAATTCCTAATTTTGTGTGGGCCTCACTTACTTTTCAATTTCTTGATGTGAAACATGAATCCTCCATAAGTGGAACTCAATTCGTGATGAGAATTCCAATTCCTGATTAGTAAACACACCATAAAAGTAAATGTTGGGAATGAGAGCGAGAAAAAAACCTTTGGGTATCAAAGTCAGAATTTTGGGAAACGAGCGGGTAGGAAAATAAAATTTACCTTATAAAGTAATATTTATGCATTAAAATCATACTATAATAATATTATATAATGCAATTATATAATATATATGGAATTAGGCAAGTAAAGAAACCGGTGCATGATGAATATCACGCTCCTTTTCCACCTGCCACCAGCACACCTGTACTAATATTGGTGTTAAATAGTGTAGGATAATAATAAAATAGTTGAAAAGATAAGGAGGCAGATAGGTTATTGCTTATTTTTTCGGTGGGTTTGCTGTTCTCCTCAAAAGAGGCTTTAGCACTTCTCCTCCTTTCTGATATGTTGCTGCTCTGGGATCTCCAAGATCTCCATCAACATGTTCTTCTTCCTGTTGGGGCTATAGAATGGAATAAAAGAAAGTGGCAACTTTGGTGTGTACATACGGTCGTTGATGTCGGCATAGGTTTCTCCTTCCTGGGTTTTGGAAGATTATCAAAACAGAAGAGAGAAAGGTAATGTAGCAGAGGGATTTGATCGAATATCTCAGCTGATATTTTAGAGATATTCGTTTATAAAACTGAGGGAATCAAAAGAAGAGAGTATAGATAGAGAAAGAGCCATGGCAATGTTCTCACGGCTTCTTCTACTTGTTCACCATTCTTATTAATATTGATGCCTATTTATAGGCATAATATATATATATAATATTACACAAATGTTAGATTTGCAGACCTATTGATAGCATAATGGGGTGAGTCATTCGGTAGGTATTGTTGGGAGGAAAGCATTGGTGGCATCCACTTTAATCTTATTGATTTACAACATACCCAAATACATAGATGAGACAGCTTTTCTCTATTTAAAAACGAGAGAGAGGTTTCCTTTGTGTCAAATGAAATGAAATGGAAGCAAAACAAGTCCATTTCGAAGTTATTAGCATGACAACCTAGTTAGATGCAATGCAAACATGGCAGTGTAGCGCAGCAGCTTGATCAAAAGATGAATCCACACACAGCCTTTTTACACAGCAGAGGCCTCCTCTAGGCAAGATTTAGATTTCTTTTCTTTTTAAAGACTCATAATTTCATAGTAATTACAGTCACTAAATTAAGACGGCTGCATTCTGCAGAGTCTTCATCTTCTTGAGCTCTTGATGGTCTGCAGTAGAATAGCTCCATTGTGGAATTTAGTGTTGTCAAGTTGGGTCTTAGAGTGCTGGCTATAAACAATCAGCCTATGTGCCATCTTGGGTTGCAATTAGCAGAGTTTGTTACTTTTTAGGGATAGTTTAGTAGCATCTTCTAAGAAAATTGACATGTAATTGCAAAAAAGAAACCAACCATGATCTTAGTTGGGGTAGAAACTAGAAATCCATGTCGTTGTAATTTCTAATTTGCGTGGCCGGTTGTTTGCTCCATGAAATTTTATCTGAATTTCAATTAGTCTTTATTTTGTACATAATTGTTTTATGATTAAGTCCTGCATCTAAACTGAGTCCGCAATTTAAAAAAAAAAAAAAGAATAAATTTTGCTAATCAATAGGATAGTACTCGAAGACAAAGTGCTACTCAAAGCCAGTTTACTAACCAGTTAACCACTCAATTGGCCTCAAAAACTCTTGGTGCTGTGACTGCCGTCTAATTAAGTGCAAGGCTCACTCAACTTATGGAACTGAAAAATGAGTCAGGATTTGGAGGGGCTGGTATTTCTCCTGTCCCTTCCAGCATTAGTACCACCTTCTTCATCGACGGACGCAATGATGGCTCATCTTGGATGCACCAAAGTCCTATCTTGATCATCCTCCCAAGTTTATTCTTGTCCACTTCTTCATCCTGCACTAGCTTATGCAGTTTCGTCGGCCTCCAAACAATGGTACACCCAGTTCTAAGAACTACTTGATCCTCAGGAATGTCCATATTCACACTTCTTCTGCAACATATGATCTCCAACAACACAACCCCAAAGCTATATACATCTGCTTTCACTGTTTTTCGGCATGTTTCTATGCCACTCCGGTGCAACATACCCCCTGGTTCCTCTGAACCTAGTATGTGTCCTGGTTTGCCCAGATTTGAGCAGCTTGGCCAATCCAAAATCCGCAAGTTTTGCACATTTTTGCTCACTCATTAGTATATTTTCAGGTTTGATGTCACAGTGGATGATCTGTGTCTCACACTCTTCATGTAGATAAAGTATGCCTTGAGCTACATTGAGAACTATACCAATTCTTTCCTCCCAAGCTGGCCTTCCATCAGATCTGAAAAGGAAATCTGCAAGTGAGCCATTGGTCATGTACTCATAAACTAAAAGCTTGTTTGATCCATCATGACAGTAGCCAAGCAATTTAACCAGATTTTTGTGATGGGTCCTCCCAATTACATTCATCTCATTTTGAAATTCTCGCTCTCCTTCACCCACCTCTTTCTCTAGTTTCTTGATCGCCACTACTCTCCCACCATTTGATATGACCCCTTTATAAACTGTCCCAAAAGCTCCTTTGCCCACTTCATCAGCTGAAACCTTCGGTTGCCTTTTCAAGCTCAACATATGTATACGATCGCAGAGTGACATCTTCAACAAACCCGCCATTTGCTGAATACGAACCTTTTTGTACCCCCAAACACGATATCTGTAAATAACAACACCAGTAATTGCTAGAATAATAAGTGCAAAAGTTAACATTGCAACACCGCTAATAAAGATGTCTGTTTGAAGTTGTTTGTTTCTTCCCTTGCTCTCAATGCCAATTTTGACTAGGGTTGAACCAGCTTTATCAGTTCTTCCATATCTTAGTGGAAACTTCTGTTTTCTGCACGTCTTGTCCTTGTATACTGCACCTTCAGAGTCACAATCTCTCAAGCAATCCTCTTTACAAGCATTCTCATTCAATGTGAGAACAGAATATGGGTTGTCTTCCCATTCAAGGCCATCAAGATCAGTAATGGAATATCTAGTTTCATTCTTGTTCGCGCAATCAACGGTACTGAAGTTCCTCCTGCAACCTAAATCCTTTTGGCCTTGATCAATGAAAACAAAACCGGGAAGACATAAACAAGGGGGATCCTCATCTATGAGAACACAATATGCATTTAAGCCACAGAGGCCCAGAGGAGCACACTTATCTAGAAGATGATGAATACTCAATTGACCATGAATCATTCGGAGTCAAACTATGAGAATACAACCGAAGTATTCCATCAAAGTCAATCGTTAGACGGTATACACCGTTGTCACGGCTGTGTCTGCTTAGTAATATTCTTTATATAGAAACCAGTGGAATTGAGAAGATATAGCTGTCCATTGTGATCAAGGTTCAGAGACACATTGTCTCCAGCTTTAGATGTCTCAGTATTCCAATAAGCATACTGAGGTGCTGTTGAAATTAGATTCGCTGGGTACTGCACCAGGTTCCCATCACGCTGCATGTAAAGTTGAAACCTTCCCGTGGCGTGATTCGTGGCAGAGATGCTAGAGACAAGATTCCTCCCAGCCAACAGACGCTGACCAGATAAGATGGTATCCGTTGGAGCATCAAAACTCTGCCAAATGATCTTTGCATTTGAGTTGTAGAGGACAAAGTTACCAGAATCAAGCATTGAAGCCCTTGCAACAGGCTCAGCAATATTTGAAATGGATAAGCCTTGCTTATCTTGTAAGATGACACTAATTCCTTCAGCAGTCAAATTCAATTTAACATCTTCGGAGCGTGGCAACTTAATATCCCGGTTTGCTGTCCATATGATTGTTTGTGACTGGATTTTCTCAAACCATATGCCTATGGCCAAGTCATTGCCTTCTCTGTAGAAGCCGAAGGCAAACTGGCCTGAACTCGATAACCAATGTGAGTTATTGGGATAGAGAAAAGAACCTAAGCTAATGTTGGAAGTTCCTGGTTGAGCGGCTGCAAAAATAGAGAATATAGTAAATGGAAGAAGAAATAGAAAAGTTGCAGACATTGGTTGAAGTTTTTTCTTGTTCTTTGGAGAGGCTTATTTTTCTCATATAATTTTAATCTGCAAGATAGTAAAGTATGTATCTTGCATTTATCAAGGCCTCAATCAAAGGAAGTGAGAAATATTTCCATTCCACCAAGTCAAAATTCCAAGTCTTTTAACTTAAAAGTCTCCAAAGAGAGTGGAAACCAGAAATTGGTTCCTGTTTCCCAAGAAGAAAAATGTCTTTGGTGATGGTTGACTCTGGATGGTGAGATTCAAATTCAACTTCAATTTGTTTTACTTTTCTAAGTAAGAGGAAAATAAGTCAAATTTGTTGAACAAAGGGTGCCGTGCAGTTGATTTCTGTTGAACAATTCAAAACCTGTGATGGTCATATTTTGTTTACCATGACTGCTGGTGTTTGAAATTTGGGTCTTGCTACTTGTACCTAATTCTTCCACCATTGAAACAACATTTTCCAGAAATCAATTGTTTGACGGAAAGCAATTGGCAGGACTGATGTTGATACTTTGAACAATTTCATCAAACAAAATGTTTTTTCAGTTTTTATCTTTTTAGCTCACCCCAGCAAAGAAGCAAAGCACTATTTGTTCGCCCTACTCGATTTTTTGTAAACATATCTCACAAATTATTATAATACATGTACAAAATTTACCACATGATCATACTACCGTAATATTCCATAATCACTCCTTGAGAACCCCAAATACGAACAAGGATTCTTCTCCTAAAACTTTATTAGTCTTCCTTTTTCAGATTCTAGTTCTAGTGATTGAATCCAAGATGATCATTTTCTTAACAAAAAAAAATTTTGAAAAAGGGAGAAAAAGGAACAAATTACTGAAACCCCAATTCATCATTAAAAAACTTTCAGAATCAGAAAAAGAAAGGAAAGAAGTGAACATTGATATGAGATTTAACAAAATGTCTTTATCCTTCGATTGTTTTTAGCACTTGTATGTTTCTGTTAAATCATTTGCCACTTGCCAACTTTGCTCCTTTACAACTAGATAGAAGCCATCTAAATCAACTCATTGCCTATTCGCAATCCCCCAAAATACAAGCAATCATAGAACATGATTCCAATTTCCCAACACCAATGACAAAAAAAGCAGATGAAAGATTTAAACAAAAGAACAAAAAGAATTTCCCTTTTCTTGTATTAATTTTCCCATCAAATCCACAATCCGAAAAAATTATCCAAATCATCAAGTAAAGTTTCCAATACAATACAATCAACAACATTTTCAACAAGGCATGATATGTAAAGTTTTGGTGTCATAGCTCAACCCCAACCCCAAACCAACACTCAAAACTTTAATCAAATCCCCACACATCCTCCTCACAAAATTCCCCTCCCCGTATCCACTTTGCATCACCAACAACACCTTTGCCGCCCCATTGCTCCTCACCACACTCTCTCTAGCCCTCTTATCCCCCAACATGCAACACACACTCCACAACACCGCCAAGCCGTCCTCTGTTGCCGACCGCGACACCTTCATCAGCCTCTCCGCCACTGCCGCCGCGCATTTCTCCTCCTCGCTTATCGCGGACCGACCCTCCGCACACGTGGCAATCGTGGACAGAAGCTTTAAACACTTTTCCGCCAGCCAGATGGTAGTGTCAGGGTTTAAGAGCGTTGCTGTGATGACTCGGACGAGTCCGAGCCGGACGAGTTCCGCTTTAACTGTACGAGTCACTGACAGGGATGCTAAGCATGAGAAAACGACGCCGTGTAGATTCTGATCGGTTTCTGAACTCAATAGATCGTTTAGTACGGACAATAAGCCTTCTTTCTCTGCGATTAATCGTTTCGACTCGGCCTCGAGCGCGATCGAATCCAGAACCCTGGCGGATTCGATCTTCGAGCTCAGGCTGCCTTTCTGCAACAGCAATCGAATCGAAGAGAGGCAATTTCGGTTGCTTTTCGTAAGCAATTGGCGCAATTGTTCTTTGACTCCATTTTGAGGCAAAATCAAATCCAAAACCCTAATTACCGATTCCAGAACCTCGATTTCGACGCCTTCTCTGTTCAGAACCCCAACAATGGCGGGAACGAAACCGTTGAAATTCGCCAAAAACTTCCGGTTCTCGTCGCCGGCTTTAGCGAAATCGACCATCTTCGACAACGAGTGGAGGAGACTCTGGTTGAATTTCTCGTTCTCCGTTTCGAGATACTGGACGAGGGAGGTGAGCTGTTGGGATGAGAGAGAAGGAGGTGAGGCCGGCGAGGCGGGGCCGTGGGATTGGGCCCAGAGGTTGATCAGACGGCGGAGAGTGAGGTTGGGGACGAAGTCCTTGGACTGGAGGATTTGCATGGTGGCGGGACAGGTGTCGTGGCCGGATTCGAGCCAGTGCTGGATGCTGGTGCGCTCGTATGTGACGCCGGTGCTGAGGCTTACGGGAGACCTCATCACGTCCATTGAGATTGGGCACCGGAAGAGGTTCGGTACGGTTATGTACAGTTCGTCCCTCACCATTTTCTGAAATTCGCTGCTTGGTCTTTGCTGCTCAGAGCTCAGAGAGTCACAGAGAGCTTTTGAGTTTTGGAAGAAAGCACAACTTGGGAGGTGTTTTTGAAGACGAAGGTGACGTCGTCGTTTTGACTTGGTGTGTGCAAGTGGTCGTTGGTCAAATGTGGGCCTGTTGCTTAGTTAAGGCCTTACTGTTTGGTTTGTTTGCGCGTAAAATAGCTTGCATGGGAAAATACAGTTAATGGGCAGTGATATTCCTATAATACCCATGACGTTTTTTCATTTTTTAAAAGAACTTCTCCTTCAGCGATTTTAATTTTGATTACGGAAAGACGCACCTCAGGTGTGTTTGGTCTTAAAATCACTTAAAACCATTCAAAATTCAAAATGATTATTAACTTTCAGAAGTACTTCCAAATGGACCTGTAGTTTAACAAACCTCTTATAACACAATATTTATGTGAGTAAAATTGTCTTTATAATCATAGTAAAAATGGAGCCAAACCCTAATTTTTATAAAATAGTTATAAAGGGTTTTAGTTTATTTCTTTCACAATGGATTACTTACTTATTTCTTTGTACACATATCCAAAAGTACTTGAGGACAACAAAGGAAATTTCTTTAATAAAATCCTCCGTCAATGTTAAAGAAGAATGAGTATCATGACTTCAAACTGAGTATGTAACAGAATTATTTTTTTTGGGTTAGAAAAGATCTATGGTTAACTAAATATGAAAACATAAGATGCTAGTATCATTTGGGTAACATTTTCCATTTGGAAATATCTATGAATGTAATTGCGTGATTAGTTTTACATTTTAAACGTGTTTTTTAGTCAAAGACCCAAAAGGCGAGCAAGCAGTGGCCAATAATAAAACAACGACCAAAAAATAAAATTGCTATATATATTGCACGACTCTCTTGCGTGTATATTGTGGGGGTCCAGTCCGTCGACGTGTGAACACGGATGCACAGAAAGACTGAAGACGTACGTCGGATAGAGCTTTGAATTTTCTTCCCCGCCTCCTCCTCCTAAATATGAATATTTATTGAGTGCTCTTTGGGTCTCCTCTTCTGACTTCTGAGACGATAAGACCAAAGACTATGCCTCTCTTTTTTTCTTTTTCTTATTTTTTTTTATTTAAAAAAAGTCTAGATTATATTATTAATTGGGTTCAAAAATTCAAATTGACAAATTAGTCCAAAGGTAGAAGAGGAAGGCTACACGACAGTCACTGACAGCCACTTGCTACACGATATTGTTTACTTATGATGAATAATAATAATTCAAATAAGTTGAATCTGGTGTTGACTTTATTTCTTAGTAGAAAGGACAATATTGACTGAAAATAGGGCTATGATAGAATTCTATATGGGTCGGCATTTCAATCGGTAAATTTCTGAATTGAATCAAATCAAGTAGATGGAAGAAGAAGAAAAAAGTTTTAACTTGGACCAATTCAGTTCTCGATTTTTGTAACTTAACAATCACCGATCTTCATCAACGGGTCTAGTTTAGTGGAAATGGCTTTAACTTACAGACCAATAATCTCATCTCCCTTGTATTTTAAAACAAACGATCACCAATGTTCTTTGGTGTTTGATATCTATTGTGACAAAACAATTCATATCAATCTATGTGTGATGTTTAATGTGGATGAATTAAAAGACTAAAAGAACAAATATATAAATTTATAATTGTTGAAATTAACTTTATAGCAGTAGGTGAGACTGATGGAAGGGACCTAGCTACTTAACTCTTGTTAATTAGAATTAATACAACTTAATTAGTTAGCCAGGAAGAAGACTGATGAACCTACCATTTTCATTTCATGAATTAATGTCCAACTCCATGTTTGCTCCTACCTCTATTTACTAGCAATTATATATTTCTTCTGTGCTGTTTTAAGCTCAACTTCTCCGCAACATAATTGTCAATAATCTATGCTTTTATTTACTTATTCATGACTACTGCTACTAATCGATTTGATTAATTTACTAATTAATCAGGGAATCGGCTAAATAATACGACGTGGAGTTTTATCTCAAAAAGCCTAGTAATAATATACATCTTATATTGTCTTGTCTCCTATTCGATGCGAGGCTAATCTCATTCCCCGATGCGTAAATTACTACTTAATCAGTCAATTTTTCCAAATCAAATAAGCTTTGTCCCAGGCACCCACATATTACTATGTATGTATGATCTTGCTTGCCCAAGAACTCTTGAATTAGTATATAATGTCTAGAGGGGGAAAAAACCTAAAAAAATAAATGGTTGGGAAAATTGAGTGAATTGGATTTTCATCAAGGAGAGTGTGCGTTTTTAATTGATCATGGCTTGACTGATCACTTCAGCACAAAGAAAGAACCAAGGCACTGCTCTATCTATGAAGAAGTTATTAACTTAATTAGTGCCATGAGGTTTGGGCTGCAAAGTCCCACATATTTTTTGTGGAAGATCTGATCTTAATTTCCGAGGCCCCCACCTAGCAGGCCCAAGTAATTGAGCAAATTAAACAGTCTGATCAGAGAAGTGAGTCAAAGTTAGGATCCTTCTCCATCTACATCAAATTTTTCGGATTAGATTGGATTGGAATTGAGTTAAAACGAGTCTTTATGAATCCCCCTATTTAAGTGGGTGGGACACATAAGACACAATATATTAGACTTTTGTTCAATTTAAGAAGTTTAGTCTCAATATTTAGAAGTTCAGTAAACAACAGTCAAAACATTAGTTCAATTTAATTTAAGTAGTTTAGTCATAAGTCACCAAACAACGTGAAAACATTAAGTCAATTTAATTGAAATAATTTAGTCCAAATTGAACCACCAAATAAGACTAGTCCATGACTCAAGAGCAACCTACTATTAAGAGCATTTCCACCCATTATCGCTGCAGCTATTTTTCACATGAGATATGAGGAGATGAATTTGTATAGAGTTTTGATATGGAAAGTGAAGAATATGACTAGGTATTTATTTTAAAAATTTTGAAATTGTTGGTTTATTTTTTTTTGCCTTTTTTTTGTTATTTAATTGTCTGCTGACGTCACAATGACGTCAGCATTAGGTCAGCTTGCCAAAGTAGTAGCCCGAACAAGTCTTGCCTTTGGGCTTTCCCAAGTTGGTGGTGCCCAGCTCTTGCCTTGACAAAACTTGAGCTGGTAACACGAATGGGGGCCTGGGAGGCCTCTTGCCCGGACTGAGGCCTACCGCTGAAAGTGCTCTATTCGTGTGGTTTGAAAAGCATCTTAACCAATCTCCTTTTTTTCCCTATATTTTAACTACAGAATCCTAGAACATTAAGAATTTTTAAATTAGTCATCATATTTGGTTGTCAATCTCAAACATCCAAGACAAATGAGTGAAGATCATCTGATCAACCAATGCAATTCAATAATTGAACACGTTTTTGTACCTTTGACTTTCTTTACATGAGATATATAAAACACGGATTAGTAACTAATACAAGAAACCTTAATTTTCCTTCTTTTTGTTTTTTCTTTTATCAAAGTCAAAACCTAACCATGATATTTCTTTTACTTTCATGTCATTGAAGAAGCTTCCTCGTTAAGAAACCCGAATACCTGCATGCAATCAAGCAAAAATGAGACATTTTGATGATATTCGTTTTTAGTCCAAGCATAGGGTAAAATTCAATCACATTTGTTCAACAAAAATATCATGACATTCTTGGAGTACATTTTAATTTTTTTTAATGTACAGTTGCAGCCCAGGACATGTTAGAATTTTTTTGTTCTTACAAAAAAATTGATGTTCAAGCAAACCAATTAGTACAAGATTTTTTTTCTCCAAATACCAAGGGTTTCAAAACCAAATTTTCACCGTCAAATACAACAATTCATCTATATACGAGGTCTTAAATAGTTTTTTACTCTAATTCTACACGCTCAAACTTTGAGACCCGCCATCTTTCCATTTGCTTCGGGCCTCAAAATCGTGCGATCCACCATTTAAGACGGTTCGAAACGATGTCTATTATTTGGCCCGAATTGTTGTGAAACCCAAATGATTGCCTCGCTCAATATACGTACGTGGTGGAGATGATATTCGGGCCGAAAATCTTAAATTTGGGGTTTAAAACTCATGCATTGGAGATGGATTAAGGAGCTTGTGTACCAAATATTTAACAAACACATCAAAACTCAAAGCACAAAAAGTACCAAAAGAGAACTATATACATCTATGATGTACATCTAAACGAGGATGATTGATGACCCCCTTTTCTTGTGATCTTCTTTTGAGGAGGGATTCTGTACCCATAAATGGTGCAAATGAAACTTCAAGTATGCCAAAGCAGCTAGCTAGACAGACAACTCATTGCAATTCATAAGAGTACGTAGCAGGATCATTTGGCACAATCAATCTTCTGTTCATTCTATCTTTTTTTTTTTTTTTCTTTTTTTCTGGCTGAGTCTCTGTTCATAAGTAATCAAAACCAATATTCCAGTATTTGAAAAAATTCCATATATATTTTTTATTAATTTTAATAACTCATTTAACTCTTTCCACTTGTTTAAGAACCAAAAATGTCACACGAAAAGGGGTCATTGTGACGATTGGTTAGATGATAGAGTATTATTACATCATAATCTATAGATATAGTTTTCTTTTGGTCCTTTTATTTATTGTATTGGCCAGTGGCCTCTTTTTTGTTTCATTTACCAATTTGGAAATGTGATGAAAAAATTTGGAGATATGTAATAATTGTAATTACTCTTTTTTTTTTAGTACAAGCGATAATCTAAACTACAGTCTATAAGGGAGGGGGATTCTCACACCTACACACACCTATGATGTTTTGAGGATTCCAATCTAAAACCTCTAGTTTGCAAATAATATCCTTTTTCACTAGATTTTACCACGTTGGCTTGTAATTACTCAATTAAGAACTTCTATTTGTTTGAAACAAGTTTCTTGTTTTTTTCCCAAGGAAGTGGGCAAAGTGGTGGCATTTATAAGGTCATATTAAGGAAAAATTGTTTAAGGGATTTGCCTTTTTAAATAAGGGCAGCAACCAGCATGCTGTTTATATCATAGATGCATGTTGGGTGGGGATTTACCCACACCCAAAAAAAAAAAAGTTGTTAATGAGAAAATCCAATAATAAACACTAACAATCGCTCCAAAAGTTATTTAAATGCTGCTAAACTCATGCTGACAACTAATTGATTTAGCATAAGTGATAACAATATTTGGGATGTGGAATTGTGAAGAATCACTCTTATGAAAAGTTTCATCCTTCATGACCACACTCCACTGAATCCATAAATAACTGAACTCCCATAAATTGTATTTACTATTTAGGCTAAAAGTCACTTCTAATTTCAATAATTTGGCACTTCAATTATTTTTGACCATATACTTTCAATTCCCTCAATTTTGCCAAATAGTTTCATATTTGTAGCAATTCAAGGACAAGTTGGTATTCTTGTCAATTTTTTTGACAGTGCAAGAGGCAATTTCGTTAATCCAAAATCCTTGTGCGTAAAAGCTCGTTTGAAACTCTCCCTATTTCATATTAGAGCTCGGAATTGGCCATTTGAGTTTAGAATTCTTCAAAATTAGAATTAGTGGTTGAATATGGACATGTCGACAAGAACAGCATAAAACAACCACTAATTCAAGCTCTATATTAGAATTATCTTATCTCACCGTTTGGTTCCCCTCAATCAAAGCCCTTGACCAAATTCATCAAATTTGACGAAATTGCCCCTTGCACCGTCAAAGAAATTAACAGGAATACTAACTTGTCCTTGAATTGCTACAAATACAAAACTATAATGGCAAAATTGACGAAATTGAAACTACAAGATTAAAAGTAGTTAAAATGTCAAACTATAGGGATCAAAAATGACTTTTGACCTTATATTTAATGCTTACTATATGTACAAATAACTTCTTATAAACTTGGAATTATATGTCGAGTGGTTAGAAGTATAAAATGAGTTAGGTTTCTTTGAAAACGAGCACAGACATGATGACCATTGATTAATAGATACAATATGACGTAGGGTTTTGGTTGTGTCATGCCTGGTTTCAACAAAAATAGTTATGATTGGACACAACAACTTTCTTGATTACCATTAAGAAAAAAGGAAACATGTAGAAATGTTTCAATGTCACCACAATACTGCAATGTTCACGATGTTATTCCATAAAACATAAGCTCGTCGTTATCACATGTTAAAAAAGAAAATAATCTAATCTCAAATCTCCACACCACACAAGCTTTGGAGCATTATGAATCATCTGATGACTTGGGGAAGATGAAAAAGGTCCATTAATGTTCATGTTAATGGACATTTTCTTGTGTTTCATCATTTATGGATATTTGGTGTCATATTGTCCTGGTGTACACTGTACACACAGCCCTCTCTCCCATTAATGAAAACTCTTAGATTTGAGATATCACACAAGATTCAGCCTTCCATTAGCAGTACATCTCTCTCCCCGACATCTTATTCTTATACAGCAAGTGGGGCCACTTGATTCACCGCCTTTTCTTTGCTTGAGAACACAACATGAGGCCCCTGTCTAAGTTTGTCAAAAATCCCGAAAGTGATCGAAGAGAGCCCCTATGGCTGGCCAATTGGCTTTGTTTTGTAACCCCCCAACATAAAATAACCAGCATTTACTTCACCATCCCCACCCTCCAAGGAGGGAGGCACACAAACTTGTGAACACTTCTTAGTCCTTCCACATGTACCAACGATGAGAAATAAATTACACACCAATAAATTTTATCAACAGTCAAAGATTTTCCACATGCATGAATGACTGACCATAACACGACTATTGTGTGAACTAGAACAAGACAAAGAGACCGTATTTTTTAGACTACATTAATATATTGTGTGTGAGCAACTGACCAAACACAGTTGAAAATAGAAATCCAATTATGACATCAAGTATTAAAACTAGTTGATAATTGATATAACATATGTCACATAAATGTAATCTAACAAAGTGCAATAACCCCTTTAGTAGCAGTATTGATTTTGGGAATGGAGCTTGTTACATCATGTGATGAAAAGGGCTATGTAGTCTCTAACATTATAGCAAAGCTAGATTGTGCAAAGATACAACAGAAACTGTTTCAGACTTTGAGTTCCTTAGTCGGCCATTAATTGCGATAGAGGCCCACACATTCACCTACCCATCTAACACACTTCCATTTTTCACTCCCAAATTTCTCTCTCTTGTATTTTTTTATTTTATTTTTATTTTTCTACTTTTCCCAGCATACCCTTTTGTCCCTTTTGTTCCATCAATACCTTTGAAGACTCAGAAACACACCCCCTAAAGACCCGTTCAATTGCTCTTGAGAAAGCTTTTTCTTGATAGGCTTTTCCTTGTTCAAAGACTATTACTGCATGTTACCTTATTTAATTTTGCTCGCTAGCCACATACAAAATCAAAATCTAAATGCACATGACTCAGTCCCTGCATTTACTTCCTCGTGTTTCCACATTCCGTCATTGTTTTGTACCTCAATTTCATCTCTCATTCACAAGCTTCATTCACACCCCAAACATTGCCTTTTCATTTATATATACATACCTGATATCCGTTAATCAAAGATAGAGTTTCAAACTGAGAGGTAAATACTCTCGACAACTTCAGTTACGAATCGCTTACTTGTTTATATGTATATATATCTATTTAAGTATATACAATCTCTTTTCGTAGTTTGTGCCATCCATTATTAACCTTACTTCCTTTGAACTTTTCAGGGCTTGACAAAAACCCCCTTCTCTCTTTCTCGATTTTGCTCCATCTTGTATTCTATATAGGCTTTTTCAACTGCTTGGTGAAATGGGCAAAAGACATGATCATCAAATACTACTTGTAGTGGCGCTGCGGTTACTCCTGCTGCTCATCTTTCTGGTCGGCCATACTCAGAGCTCAAGAACGTTGCAGAGTCAAGTTTTCAAGGTAATGAAGCCCAACTCTGATCACAATCCACATAAGGGTAGCTTTTTTGCATTCTTACCAAAAGCTTCGCCAATCCCTCCATCTGGACCGTCCAAGGAGCACAATGGTGTTGGGTTACAAAGCTCATCACAGCTCTCACCTTGAAGACACACACACACACACATATATATATATATATATAATCTTTCTACAGACAAAGGTAGATGTAGCTGCTCATATTTCTTCTTCAACTCACAGAACCAATATTGGTCATGGGCAATGTACATGGGCTTGATGGATATATAATATATCCATAATTTTTGTTATTTTTGTTTGTTGCAGCCTAATTTTATGAGAAGCTATTATAATTAGCATGGCAAGTTTCAATGTTTCTGGGTATATGGATTTGTCTCCTTCTTGGAAGAGCAAGAATAACTTGGTAAATTTTCATCCAGCTGAGAATGAACAGAAGTTTTGTATGGAAAAAAGAACCAAAAAATTAGCCATTAATTCAAATTTAACAAGTTTGAATTTGTGTCTTCTTCCATACCCACAGCTACAACCACTGGCGCTTCAAAAGACTTCGTAGATTCTAAGGGCGCTACTGAAAGCCTTTTTTTTAGGTCGTGTAATAGGAAGGTAAGGTGTAAGCCTCGAAAGTCTTTGGTACTTCGGTAGGGCTAGCAGCCCTTAAACCAAAAAAGGTTTGGAACCCTTCCCCCTATTTCTGCATTTCATTCTGTAGCCTCAAACAAAATTAGAAAAAAGGAGAGGCCTTCGCATTCCTAATTCCGGTGGGGGGCCGGACGGTTTTGATGCAGAAAAAGTAAAGACTATGGAGTTGTGTCTCAGTGATCATGAACTTGATAGCTTGGTGCTGTACTTAAGATTGAGTGTGAGCAAACCCAAAATCGGTTGACAGGAACGATGATGGACGTCCTCTTCAAATTTTGTAGGGTGACATGTCATGATCTCATTTTTTATGTCATTCATTTGATTTGTGAAAGGCACAATCATACCTATTTTTATTTTATTTTTAATGTGTCGATGGGAAGGTGTTGAGAAGGAGATGGGGAAGAAAACAAAATCAGAAGAATACACATTTCTTATTTTGCATTATTTGCTTCATTTTTTCAAACACGATTGGAGACTATCCACTTTAATTTGACTTTCGTTTTCCTTTTTTTGCAAGTTTTGTTCTAATTAATGCCTCTGATATAACCGCAAGAAGTAGACAGTAAAGTCTCTTATGAATCTGTAACCCAAACAAAGTCTTCTTATGCTCACCATCCATGAAGATATATTGTATATATATATATTTAACAAAGTCCAACTTGGACTGCGTTTTTGGAGGGAGGGTAAATTGACCAACTATCTCATAAAAGTTCGTTGCTAGCTAGAGTTGGTTAAGTCTTTTCACATCTTGCATTAAATTCAACAAACTGATCATTCACAGGGAAAGAGAGAGGGAGAGAGCATGTGAGAACTATGAATTAAAAAAACCAAACAATTGTGTAATTTATAAGGAACTTATAACTCAAATAGTTAAAAGTATTTATCTATGCGTCCGATTTCTCTTGTATCAAAAAATACAACCGTGATTGTCAAAGAAAAGTCTTGAGGTCAAAGGTTGGGCACTTAGTATTAGAAATATTTTGGATTTTGGTGAGGGAAATTCAAAGAGTTTGTTTGGTTAGAACTTAAAGAATAGGGGGTCCCTGCTGGCTTTTCCACTTTTCACTTTCACTGATGTTCTGTTAGCAAGCTTCTGCGTAAGTTTCAGTGTCGGCAGGTTATCAAAATGATCACATATGGGAGGTAGGCTCACCTGCAATTGTTATAATTAAACATTACATATATCAAGTGCTGCTAGTCGTGCAATGCAGAGCCATTTGCATGTAATTCACTTGATTTTACTATTTCAATTCATTATGCATGCATACTTCAAAAAGAAAAACAAAAAAAGACCATGCAACTGAAAAACAATGCATGTGATTCGAATTCTTTTGATCCCCGAATTTCACTTTTAAATTTCAAGTGGCCCCCTTTAATGAAACTGCTACAGCTTCCATTGGCCTAGAATAACATCTAACGTGCCTGTTTGGGGTGAAAAGTTGGGCTATTTTTCATGCAAAAATAGTACAATTTGGGTTCGCCGGGAGGGACTACTTGATCCCAAAACACCACCAAGTGAAGCCTACCTACACTAGCAGACCTAATAATTTTTTAATGGATGTGCAATTTTGCCCAGGATTTTTAAAAATAAAAAAAAACAACCACGCTACGCTGCAAAAGAGCCAGTTAGCAGCAAACTGAATTCATTTAGGCTTTTTATCGAACATCTAGAGTGCACCTTCCAAGTTGAGGAGAGGCGCAATATGTAGCATCTATAATGGCATCTCGAGGGAAGGTGCAGTTACACCTTTTGCGCTTTAATAGGTCCGTCATCTTTACCTAGGTTTATTATGACTAGATCTCTCAACGAGTGAAACGATTTGTATCGTGTTACCCGTTATTTTTGTAGGTTTCCGTCATTTAGAATTTTCCACTCATTGACTTAACAGGACATGTTCAAGTTGAGTTACACGAGACCAGCAAAACAAGATCACTTTGCCAAGTCTTGTTTGGGCCTAAATTTGGTGCGCCCAGTCCAAAGTCAAAAGTCAACATCCATTTTTGACAAACACCAACAAAATCAAGCCAAGACCGTGCATTTGAGCCCACCGAAGGAAGCCCAGAAAATATTAAAACCGCATGGATGGCCTGGGCCTCCAGGGAAACCCAAAAATGGGCCCTGGCATGTTCAAAATAAAACCCAAAAAGAGACGACTCACGTGACTTACCTGAACTTTGAAAAGTCAAAAATTTCAACTAAAGTCACAAAGAGAAGTTACAGGAATTTATGAATACACTCTTGCAGAATGTTTCTCCGGTCTTTTACAGATGAGAAAGATCACAATCTTGTTTTGAAGGAGGGTCAGGTTCCCCATCAGAATAAAAAGGGAAGTGATTGTCGCATGAACTTATCATTAAGGGCCTAACTCCATGAAGTGATAAAACCTCATTATTTTTACGTTTAAAATATCTTTTGGGGATTTTTGCCGCCGATTATTAAAAAATTAGAGTTTTCACTCCCATAAAGTTTTCCTATAAATATAAGAGAAGAGGGTGAACATAACAAAAACATACAAATCAACACAACAACAAAAAATCAATCAAAAGACAAATACTCAAAATAATCACTTGATCTCAGAAAACCTTCAACTAAATTGAAGCAACCAAAAGCTAGCTAAGCCACAAGAGAAGCCAGCTGTAGTCAAAACTTCCAGGTTTAGAGAGCTAGAAGAAAGTGAGCTAAAACGAGTTTTTTCTCATTACAAATTTGGTTAAGGACAAAACCGAGGCAAGAGAGTTTAAGATTTCTCACAAATAAAAAACCTCAAATAATTTATGGAAGAGTCCTCACTGAGCAGCACAGGGTGCCAGAACAGTTTAGCTGAGTGCAGCCCCTTCTTCCCTTTTGACCTGAAGAAGTCCGAGTTTACCGTTCTAAAGCCTTCCAGGGCTTGAAATAAATTAAAGCTCTCTGAACAAAGTAAAGCTTGGTATCGATTGCAGCTAAAAGCCTAGCAGTTGAAGTTGTTGAGAGTCAAGTGAAGGCTAAGGCATAATCCGGTCAGCCCAGAAATCAGAAGCATCTACTTCAGACGGAAATGGAAATAAGGGTGGTACATTAGAGGACCAAAACAGGAAGAATCCAAACAAACAATTTGGGAAAAGAACAAAAAAAAAAAACCGTGTTGACTAAGAAAGTCAAAAGCGAGAAAATGCAAGCCGAACCAAGGCTGGTTCAGATTTCCGTTCCCATTTTTCACTCTAGGAAACGGTCCAATAGAATTAATTTATATATATATATTTATATTATATATATATATTATATTGAAAATATCAAAAATTTTAAGCCCAAACCCAACTATTTCAATATACCAACAAAAAAGCCCAAGTCCATTGCCCAAGTCCAACAACCCATATTTTAATATCCTAAACCTATGAAATACACTCCATTCCACTCTCTTTCCCTACGCACTCTCCCTTACTTTCCTGTCTCAGAATTTTTTCAACTCTCTTTTTCTTCCCTTCTTCTCCTTCCACCTCTTTTCCTCTCCGCTTTTAACTTCTTTTTTCCTTCTTTCTCCTCATATTATTTCTTTTCTCATCTCATTTCAGTCTTTATTTTCTTCTTCCTCTCCTCTTTTTCTTTTGGATTTTCTCTACTATGATTTTTTTTCCCTTCATTTTATGTTTCTCTCTTACCCTCTATATCTCTTTCTTTGCAATCTGTTTTTTCTATTTCTATTTCTCTCTTTTTTTCTCTTCATTTTTTTTTGTTTCTTTGTATATATATGTGTTCATCTTGTAGAACTATGAAGCTCTTCTAAAGTTTGGGTGAAGTTCTTGGAGATCTGAGTTAAGTTCTTGTAGATCTGGTAAAGAGGCAGTTCCGTCGAAGTCGTTCAGGCGTCCTCATTGTAGGGTAGTATGCGTATAACATTTATTGTCAGGCATGCCATTTTGGTGCTTTTATTTAACTTTTGGTTCATTTTTTTTTCTTGATATGGTATTGATACTTTTTATGATTTTGGGCTGATGTTACTAAGGTTTGATACTCTTCTTTTTTTATTTCTTCGATTTTTTCATTCTTCAGTGCATTCAAATCTTCGAACGTTGTTGTAAGAATTCCTAAAAGTAGCATGGATAAAAGAGAAGATTGAAGACTCTCAGAAGAAATTGAATATGTTCTATTCTGGTAATTGTTTGTAATTAAATTTGTTTTATTGTTTTGTTTTTAGGATGTAGTTTTATATTGTTTTGTTTTTAGGTTGTAATCAAATTTGTATTTTCTTGTGGGTTGTAATTTTAAATTTAATATTGGATTGTATATTATTTTTGTCAAAAGAATAGTTCGTTGTTAAAATATGGGAAATTGGGCCGAATTGCATGCTTAAGGCCCAAAATTTTTAAAAATCAGATGGTCTTGAGGCTTAAATACACAAAAAAAACTAAATTGGGCTTTACAGGAAGCCCAAACCGTAAACCAAAAGGGTAGGTCCAGGTTGGTTTGGATTTTGGTATGAATTTTAAGCAAAATCAGTCCAAATTGAACGGCTTCTGATTTTGTGGGTTAGGTTTTATATTTTAACAAAAACCGATTTGAAACCAAACGTCCAGCCTAATGGGAAACATAGCCCTCTCTTTTTGTTTTTCAGTAGTCCGCTTTTTCCTTTAGAGCTTTGTAAAAGGGAGTTCTGCCTTAAAGTGGTTCACTCTCTATAATTTATCCTGAGTAAGGAACTACCAGTTTTGTACTATGAAAATTGTGAAGTTTTCATTCAGTTTAATGCAAGAAAAGAACTTACTTGGGAGATATTCCTCACCCGGAATTCACAATCACTTGTTCAAAAAAGAGTTTGGACTTGGGGCGCAAGTTGTTTATTTTTAAAGAAGTTTTGCTGAAGATTTTCATTGCTAGTAGTGGCACGCTCGCACAGCTAAAGAAAGTTGACTTGTTGACCAGTCAATGGTTTTGGAGGCAATGGGGGAACTTTGCCCTGTGTCAGTGGCAGGAAGAAAACAAATGGAAAACGGTCCACCAGAATCTACCCAAAGAGAAAAACTTACATGTGTATGTACGTACATACTTACTCTCCTCACATGATGGGCATGAACCCATTACTTAGAAATCGACTAAATAGATAATATAGGAGAACAAATGAAAGCACAATACTTCCCGGCCATAATAATCACAAACTTTACATTCAGACGCATCAAACAATTAATTAAAAATATTGTATAAGACAATAATATAATTAGGTGACTCACTAGCATAGTGGTTGTGGAATGGACCTTTACATCACCCTAAGACTTCTATAAACTATTGGGCTAGTTTGTTACACAATTGTATGGCTTCACCTCTCTTGGTCTAAGGTGGATAACATTGATTCTCGAATCTTGGTGTATGCTTGGGGGTAGGACTAGGACTATGTGCCATATATATATATATGCAAATATGTGTGTATGTGTGTGTGTGTGTGTGTATATGTGTATATATGTAATATACCCATGTATATTATAGATATACATATATACACCTATAGACATACACATATATATATATATGGGGGCAGAATCCGTGGCACTAGGCTATATATTTGACACAATTTGGGGGCCATTAATTACTCCACTTTTAATGGTTAAGATTAAACCTCACATGGACAAAACAATATTTTTTTTTTATTTAAATTAATATTTATACATTTGGATTAAAATTATGATACAAAATTAATTAAGATTCATTCTCTCTCATCTTTTCCTTTAATTATCTTTAATAAATTAATTCTCTCTCTTTCTTCTTAAAGAGAATATGACGCCTCCTCCCTCTACCTCTGCTTCTTCTTTCTCTTCTTCCCTAAATTCCAATTCTCATCCCAAAGCCACCCTAACCACCACCACCACTCCAACCCCTACCTAAACCACAAATCACAGGGACTACTCTCTTTCTCTCTCCTTCCTCTCCAAGTAACACCACTCGCTTCTGTCCCAAGGAAAGAGGGATTTTGGAGATCGCAAATATTGGACTAAGACGACCTTGGCCCTCAAGAGTTACACGCACGAGATTGATTTAAGCTGGCTTTCGTCTAGGTGGTGGTTCAGTGGCTTTTGAGAATAAGAATGAGAGCGAGAGAGAGAGAGAGAGAGAGAAGAAGTAGAGGCGAGAGGAGGGAGGCGTCAATTAATTTAATTAAAGATAATTAATCAAGATAATAAATTATTTTAATTAATGTGGTGATTTTTGATGCAAATCTATGATTTTAATTAAAGAAAATTTTGTCATGTAATCTTAATATGGCATTAAAGTAGAGTAATGCCAGGACCAAATTATGTGTGAGAAATCATGGAGTGACAGAAGTATTATATATATCTGTGGGCCAAATGGGGACTAGAAGCAAGAAACGAATTGACTAGAAATAAGCTAGAAAGGATTAAAGATATAAAAATAAAATTTGACTAAGGAGTAAATGCATAAAATTATTAGTTCAGGAATAAGCATGAATGAAAATATAATTAATCATTAAAAAATAATGTTTTAGGAATGAAAATAGGATTAACTTGAAATTAATGACTTTATTAAGTGAAGCAATGAAGCTTGTAAAAACTTACAGAAAAGCTTTGAGGGTAGGAGGCAATGCTAAAGGAGCAATGCGAGAATCTCATGTGAGAACACCACTCTCTCTATATATATATATGGGTATGTTATAATAATAATAATAATATATATATATATATGTATATACGTATATTTTACATATATAATATATGTGTGTATAATATATATATTATCATAGGTATATCTATATATTATAATATAATATATAGATATGGGTTTGTTATAATATAATATTATATATAGATATAATATCTATATAATATATACATGAGTATAATATATATATATATGGGTTTGTTATAATAATAATATACATGTATATATGTATATTATAATACATACATAGGTATAATATATATACATATATGTATATATACATATATATATATATATATGTATATATATGTGTGTGTATTATAATATATAATATTATATATATATATATGCAGTTATTCTCTGATAGTTGCAAGTTATTATTCTGCGAGATACTATTGCTAGACAAGAAAACAGGAAAAGCAGAGGTAGTACAAAATCCATGGCGTCAAATTTATGTACTCCAGGGACCCTGTAGTACAATATAACATTAATATGTATATGTGTATATGGATATATAATGCAGTAATAATGTGTATATATATGTATGTATATGTTTATATATACATATATATATATATACGTGTATATATGTACTTATAATCTAGTGGATATATATCCCGATCTCTTGGA